>CM024168.1:12654867-13069867 GCA_013433145.1 Ascaris suum
AATTCGCGTGTGCAACATAAGTTGCCTGATTTCAGTTACCATTTCTATTTGACCTTTCAAACTTATGCTTCCTTTTTGGGGAGGAAAGTATACGCTAATTGTCTGGAACTGTCTTTCTGCTGTTCACAAGTTGAGCGACTGTGGAGAATAAATCCTGAGAGCTAGTGCTAAAGGAAGTAAAAGTAAAAGGGAAGTGATAGCGAAAACTGTATGTACGAAAAGACTTCGACAAAATCGACGCTTTATATAATCCACTGCATAAGAAGTCACCTACAGTAGCGTGTATGAGAGTTAATCATATTCGTGGTTAAAAATTACCCCGTGGTTTTCGCCCTTTAAGACTGTCTCGAAGCGGAATCGTTTCTGAAACTGAATTGTCGAATTCTGACTCACTTTCACCAACGTTTGCGTAACGACTATCTGAAGCACATGAGTAGGGATTATCTGATAGCACCATCTGAACCAAGACAAAGCAAATTCATTCAACAATGAACATTTAGAAGAAGGAAATTAAGGAAGTAGATTAAAATGAGATTTACAGTACCTACAGATGGAAAAGTTGGTCGTTTAGAGCTAGAAATTACCAAGAAAGGTGGAACAAGGTCTTATTCAGCATCCGTAGAAAAACATGTGAGTTTTTCGAACAACTGACCAAGAGCGAAAGAAATACCGATCAGCGATCAAAGCTGCCCGAAAGATCTCCTCCCTTCGGTGTGGGAATGATTTTTTAGGACGTGGTATAGAATGCGGATATCGCTCATCAGTTCAGTTTATCTAAAATCACCCATGTCGATTTCATAAATAATTCATTTACTAACAACCCGAAACGCACCTTCATCATCGGTGTATTCGCTGTCGCTTGCTTGAATATTGGGCGGTTTACGATTCCACAAGAGATTTACAGTGGTGGTCATTGGCGTGCTCGGCACCGAAGCCTGAGTTACCATCAATAGAGGAGGCTTCCGAGTTGATCGACTGGCCAGCTGGAAAAGAATCTCTATAGTAACACGAGATGAGTACATTTACTTGAGCGAGATATTTTCTTCAGCCACATTTCAACAAAACACTTATATGCGGCATTGTATATATACGGACCCCTCATCTTGTATTAATGGTGACTACGAGTGCTATATGCACAATCGGTGGGCAAATTCAGCGCCTTCTGATGTCTGATCAAGCACCTATATGGTGCTATATCTTACCGACCGGATATAACGTCGCTTTTTAAACTGCCCGCAAGGCAAGCAATAGGGTAAAAGACAGTTTATCTTGACTGCAGCCGATAGCTCTATGTAGTATTGAAAACCTTATACAGCTATCAATAGAGCCAGATACTAAAGAAGAGTTTTTGCCGGCATATACATTGCAGTTTATTGGATCTTATAGGCAATCATTTCAATAAGTACAAAAGGCCAACACTTGCCAACGGATGGGCAAAGCAACCTCAGAAACTTCTTCTTCTTCTTCTTCTTCCTCCTCTTCTTCATCTTCATCCAGTTCCTCGTGATCATCTTCGTCTTCCTCCGCTTCCTTCCTTGCTTCCTGTTTTTCTTTGCCGCCGTTCTTCTTTGCCTCTGCGAGTTTCCTCTCTTGTTCTTCTCGTCGAGCCTGCAAATTTAACGAATGTTGCATTGCGCAGTAGATCTAATTTTAGCGCAGCATTCAAGCCGTGAAATAACATATGTTTTAACTGTTTGCTTGCGCTGTAAATGAGAAGATGGACCAAAATTCCACGTTCACAGTCGTGGCCGAATTTTAGCATATCCACGCTTGCGACTATAAAAATACCGTCCCAATGAAATGACTTCAGATTTTCCGTGAATAGAAATTCAGAACCTCAGAAAGAGGTCACGCAACTATGGGTGGGTTACAAAGGTAGGGGGGAGGGGATGGAGGTTTCGACAAGGGTTTTCTGTTCGCGGAACTACATAACCTTAGCAAATTAGGCCCTTCAAATTTTCATGATCAACATGTACATGATACGCAAAGAATGAGAAAATTGAAGTAAATGAAGGGATTTTGAAGACGGTGATAAGAGAACGTTAAGTGGATGCGAACTTTGGTGGAGTTCCACATTTCAAACAATCAATATACTTTTATTAAGCCGCAAATCCCACCAAGCTCCCAAGCCAGGTTGACGTGCTAAGGATCCCACCCACAGGCTAGCCTGAAAGCGTCGTTAGCCTCACCACTGTGCTCCAAAGAGATTCATAAAGTCTGCAGTTCTGGCGAAAACAATAAAATATGAGTCTGCGCAAGCAACAAAGTCAACACAGGTTTCTGATCTTGATTAGCTACATTTTCAACTACGGTGATGTGATGATTATTTTCCTCGTCCAAAAAAGGTCTAACTTACCTGAAGAATGGGAGTAAGTTGAGCAACCAGGTTATCCATAGTGCGACTTCGTTTTGCAGATCTTCGGTCGTCGCCTAAAAAATTGATCACTCCACTTATCGATATCTTATGGCCCAGGAGTTGCAATTCCTGGTCTTCTATCATGCCTAGTGCAGGAATATTAAAAAAATGACTTCAACAACAAAGGTTTCAGTTGAGCCTCCGAAGAGATATTTTGCAAAAATGGATTTGACGCATAAAGCGCGTAGTCATCAAACTGAATCGATAGTGCAAAGGAATTTTGCACACAGTTCATGGTTCAAATATGTCCAGCATAGGTATTCGCACAGCGCAAATATTGTGTCTGATTAGAAGGACAACCGAGGAAGCGACCTCCCAAAAGATTGATATTTATTTAATTCAATCGGTTAGAAAATGAGGTGAAAACTTAGCTGAAATCTTTTCCAATATGTAAATTTAGTTCGCATGAGAGTAAAATGGGCGACTCGATCTGCTGAATGCCAAGTTAATGCGCACATGGCGGACTCATGGATACACGAACATGGGTATACACAACAGCATTTAATGCTTGGTATATTACTACTACAAAGGTGTTCAAGAAGCCGTTCTGAGGAGGCTTACTCATGACCAGCATAAAAATGCAAATTTTGAGCAATGAACAGTTTTATGCACTTATTTGACCTAATTTATTTTAGTTCCCACCTAGAATTTGGTTGGTTTTCGACATTTCTAACTTTTTCAATCGCTTTTCGGTCTTAGCAAACCTTTTCGGCCCCATACTTCTATCGCTTCTTCTGATGGATGTGGCACATTTCACTCTTCTCATAATATCATATTAATTAATCTCTCACAATATTTGTTGCTAAATTATATTATAAGTGATAACGCGTTTGGCAATCACTAAAAGCAATCTTGTTAGGCCTATCGTTCTGCCAAAGAAATAATCACTCAATTTTTACAATAAAACGACAAAATTAACGGTATTAACATCGTCGGTATTAACACTTCATTCTTTTAGCTCTTTAGTTATATATAAAATTAACTGCAGCAATGCAAAAACTACGCTTCACTAGTCTACAATATATTGTTCTTTACAACGTGCACAATTAGTACTTCCAACTGCATATTTATCACACATGAACGGATCATTTTCAAAAGCGAGACATCTCTCATCTCCCAATAAATAAAATTTCGACGATAAAAAAGGAGACGTGAAACTCGCAAAAGCAAGAAGCGAACGATGCAAAATTGAATAAGAACTGAACATCTAAGAGTGAGACATTCGAAAAGTGCACCCGTCAGGATAAGGCCACAAGCAAATTTTGTTGACGTTCTCAATGACACAGACATTGTGAATCGCACTTCAACCAGCAAGACGATTTTTATGCACTAGGATACTACTCGGTTCCTATAAAACTCGGTTTTGTCACAGCAATCCAGATTTCATGAAAATTAGCGAAATATCAGCAAATAAAATTTTGCATAGGCTCTTATATAATTAAAGCTCTAAGATAAATTCCAAAATAGAGAGAACTTTATAAAGAAAGTCTGTTGCTATACTTTTTAATGCGTCTGCCAAAATTAATCACTGAATAGCATCCTGCCCAACAATAAAATTGCTAATATAGCTATGAATAACTAAGACACCATTCAATTTCCCCTATCAAATGAACACTTTAAAACAGAGTACTTGGCAGTGAATGTTTTGTAAGCGTGAACGAGTGCCTTCTCACGATCTGCATGATTAAGGCTCAAACTTGTTTAAACAAAATATTCGTATAATCAATACAGCGTTAAACGCACTGAACTATACAGGAAAGTTACGATATAAAGTAACAATGTTTACCTTCATTTTTGGACTCATTTTGAGATTTAGAAATAATCATTCCATTTGTAATTGTTTCTCACTTCGTCTAAAAAACAGCCCCGATGAAGTCATTCTGTCGGTTTCGATAATTTATAGCGACAATGATAATTGTCTGAGTATATTGGGGTATACCATTAGGCGTTACAAGTATGTAGAAAAAGTTTGAGTATAAAAAACCTTTAAATTTTTTCAGCTTATTGAGATTAGAGGAAACGTTCCGACACTGAGCTAAAGATCGGCAAGCAGCGTTAAGAGCCTTGGTTGCAAACATGGCGCACCGAGAGCGAGGATGCTGCAGTGAACAAGGAATCAAGGTGCACTCTCTCTAGAAGCAACACTAAATTTGATACTCTCACAAAAGGGTGACTTTGTGAAAGACTGTCAATAACTGCGCGGTGTAAATTAAAAAGAAAGACTAACAATGAAGCCGTTTTTTTCGCTATCTCTATGATTGCTGAAGCAAAATTGAGTTCATTCATATTCTAACTGCGACGAAGTAAGTTATCCGATTATGATAGATGTTTCTGGGGAGATTGTATGAAGAATTAAAATGAGTGGGAAGGGAAGGTGAGCTGAGGAAAGGAGAGAGAGGGGAGGGGCGAGGAAGTCGAATATCTCTCTGTATTTTTCACAACACTGTGTACGGAGAAAGCAGTGCAGAGGTCATAGAAGGAAAGGAAGGAACTGGCAGAAATAACAACTCCTTATCGCTTTCATTCTAGAATCAATCTCTGGCTCATCGCTCTCCCCTCTTTAAAGGTTTTTTCTGGCTTCACCTTTGACCTAATTCCTTCAGATTTACTTCAAACCCACAGCTTCAAAAAACATTCTCATTCAAGATCAAGCAGACTTCTTATGTATCAAAAAATGGCAGATAAAATTCCACTTTACTTAGCGCCTATTGATTAACTGACCATAAACGAAATCTGATTCCAGTGGACAAAAAAAGGAACTCAACGAACGCAGCGGGCATATTTGATGAACTTCGCAAAAGTGCATAAAAAGTCGCGGGGCAGATTCGCTTTCAAATTTTATCGTCCACATGTTTTTCACTATGTTTACACTCTTCGCGATCAACTTTGGCCAATCTCGTTTAAACGCAAACGCTCTGTGCTCATTTTTAGCTTTATTTTTATTTGCTCTAAGCAATGAATTTAACAAAGAAATGTGCTACCACAACACATCCCCTCTTCGGTTTAACTTTGCCATAACTATTGCCTTGCGAATAGATGCAATTTCCATCCCACTGAATATCGCCACTCATCGCAACAACGCTAAACCGACGGTCGAACACTTTCTTTGCGTGCCGATTTCACATATTAATCGATATTCCATACAACACATATTTTGCATAGATACAAATGCTCTACGATTGCATTTCGCCCGAAAACTTATGATTCATTTCAGGTTTTACATGGAAATACTTGATCACTGCCGCGCCTTCCTATCATGTTTACTCGCAACTCTCCTGGAAAACCTGCTTACTCATAAGCCTAACGAGGAGTACTGTTAAATCACCGACGATCAAACTGAGCGTTATGAAGCAACCGATATCGTGGCAGTTTTTCGTACCACCTGTGAAGCGATGTAAAATAGTTATAAAGTGAGACCCGTGCCAAAGGAGTTGTTATGATACTCTTGCACTCCGTCCACAAGACCACCCAGTTTCAAATAATATCACAAAATAATAAGAAAGTGCACGTTAGCGTTCGCTATTACTGACCCATTCAGTCATATAAACTTTCCACAAAAGATTCATCTCTTTGCGATCAGACCGGCACAGAACAGAAATCCAACCGGCCTGAAATAAACCCAAATTTTTAGCATATACGTCCACAAATGTTATCTTAAATCAACGTGGAAGATGACATAGAAGGTCATCCAAAGCGTGCATGTGTTTTACTCGCCGAATTCAACTGTTTTAGCTTTAGAGTTTTGGGACCTGAAGCTAGCACAGAGGCACACCCATAGACGCATATGCATAGTCGTCCCGTCATAATGCGTTTTCAAATGCAAAAAAAGCAAACTTGCAAAACAGCACACAGAAATCAATGAATTGAACGAACATTTATTTTTATTATGCTCTTTTAATTTGCAGCTATAAACACCCCGATAACACCGTATGCGTATGCATATATATATATATATATATATATATATATATATATATATATATATATATATATATATATATATATATATGCATGTGTGTCTTCTTGCCTGCCCTGTTCTTTCATGTGGGAGAACCCTGAAACTTCAGCTAAGAAATGAGAAGGATAGAATGCTTATGGGGACGATCTCTTACATAACCTTTCAAGTCAGCAGGACATCCCACATTTCGCTGTATTTTGCGGTCCTCTCGCTCAGGGGAAATCGTAAAGAGAGAGCTTAATTTTAAAAGGCGTACTATAAAACTATTGGGCGTGTTTTCATGTCTACTCACAAGTCATGAAAATGAGTGAGCCGATGAACACAAATGGAAAAACACATATTGTGTCAATTCTTCGGCGCTTTTGCATCCGTTACTCTCAACGCCTGTTACGGATTCCAATGGTTCACTTTATGTATAAACTGAGAAATTTGCAATTAAAAGCACAACGCAGTGGATAGATGGATTATCACGTTGGAGTAAATGAGTAAAAAAAACGCAGATCTTAATTCTGGAAGACAACTTGAGCGAATGAACCAGGAAAGAGTTAGAAGAATGACGGATGAGGGAACTGCGTTAAAGCCCAACGGAGTGCTAAACAGTTGTAGGAAGAACGTAGCAAGAGAAGTGCACCATTCATGTGGAGCAGCTGTTCGCGTTTAACTTCATATTTTTGCACCTCTTTTACACATATGCATCCACTACGATGCGGAAACATCCACGTGTTTCAAAGCAAAAATATTAGTCGCCAATTCTCCGTTTATCAGCAAACTAATCTGTCGGCATTTAAAACCGTTTACCCTTAGCGAGCATGAAAAGTGGCAAATACAAATAATCAAAAAAAGAAAGACAGGCATAAACGCAAATAAGAGGCCAACCTGGTCTGGTAACAACATTTCCGGCCTGAGAAAGTGGCGAATTTGATTTGGATTTCGACGGTGATCGCCTACGGTCACCGTATATCCCATCACCTGCCTACAACCCATTTGAAATATCATTAGCACAAAGGTGTCATACTTCTCACTGGCCTATAAAATCATAATATTCTGTAGGCGACGCCATCTCTAGAACAGACTGTCTTGGAATATCTCCTAAAAGCATTCGGTTCATCTGAAGTGTAACCGATAAAAGAGAGTTTTTTCATTCATAAATGCCATCGAAATTTGTTGGTGCGACATTAGCGCAAGAAACATTCAGCACACGTTTACCTGCATTATGTTCGTAGTATGCATTTGCTTGTAGAAAGAAATGCATTAAGTGAAGTATTCAGTGAATAGGTGCCATCCTCGCTAAGGATTCTGATTTTTTCGCGACATTCAGAAAGAATACGGAATTATAGATAATTATTTTGCACGAGTCGCTCACAATATTTTGTTGTGAATGAATTCAGCAAAGACTCGATGAGCTCAGTGCTCAAAGCACAAACGCTTTAATAATCGGCTTAATTCTTCAAATGGGCTCCGTTTTGTTCTATCGATATCACTCTTGTCCAAGTAACAACTTTTGGACAACAACGAATCACTTTACTTACTCCCAATGCTATCGGTGATCTAGACCTCGACTTTGATTTCGAGTGCTTATGATGTAACCGTGACCTTTCGCCTTCTGCAGCAACATCATCATCGTCAGTAGCTGAGTCATCCGGTTTATCGTAAGCGACAGTTGGAACCTTCAACAAACGGAATGTTCAGTCCGTTTATTTATCGATGTCTTCATTCACTAAAGGCATAAAAATAATGACTAAATACAATTTTTTGTGAGTAAAATTGTGGATCCAACGAATGTAGATCGCATATGGAAAAACAATGACTGAGTGCATAACAGTAAAATGAGGCAGCCGTCTATGAAATTGTTGCTCAGAATATGCAAAGCTAATGGATGGAAGCTTAGACCTGTGCTTGCGGTGAGCCAGCTTCTTTGCGAACCGTTATGCCATTCACAACTTCTGATGAAAAACTCGGTGAGAAATGACTTCGCTCTATTGGTTCAGGACTTAGTTCTTCCTCGCTTTCCTTTTGCTCTACATTTGACCCTGAAAGAATCATAATGAATGATTATAACTAGAAAGCTTCGCAACGCAAAGATAACATCTCCTGTATCTCGTGTCTAAACTTCTCCACTTTTAAGATTCAAAATTTCATTACGGAATTCATGAAACGGAAAGAACTGGTGTCTTCCAATAACGCTTTTTGAAATCCCACAAGATTTTACCGCGGGTCGGCGAATCACCTCGGATTTAGCCTTAGGAAAATTCGTTTTTAGAGCATCAAAATTGCTGCAGCTTTATGAGATGATGCAAACTCGAATATGCACTGCTTCCTGTAGGAATTTATTCAAGGACGAAAAACAAAATAACTGAATTTGAGTTTGCTGGAATGAAGCAAATACAACGGTTTCTTCTCTACATGAGGACACATCGAATTTGAAATAGAGATGAGGCGAGAGGTTCCACCACATCTGAGCTGCTTTCATACAAAAGTGATGAACACTGAGGTATAATCATGACTTAAAAATGATGCCAACAATACAAATCTACAGAAAACTGAACAATGAAGTTTTTAGGGCATTTTAATGAAAAAATCGCGAACTCCTCCACTGAGAAGCCTACCATTTGCAGTTTCCGAAACGGATGGACTCTTTTTTAGGTCGTCGAATCAGCCGTTGAATTCATTTCTATCCCTTCTAGAAGGTTAGAATTCTTTAATAAAGAGTTAAAAACTACGATTGAGAAAGCACATCCATGCCAAAAAACTCTTTCAACTCAAATTCTCGGTTCAAATGATCCAAACAGCTGCATAACAAGGATCCAACAGAACCGGCTTGACTTCCAGTGAAGCTTTTGAAAAAAAATTGCTGCTCCGAACGCAATTTTTGGATAAAAACTTACACAGATAACCTTGTAACACATCTGACTAATCGCACTGAAGGAAAGCCATGTCGGCATTCAGCCTTTTTCTAGGAAGACGGTTCTTCTGCACGGCTGTTTTTTATCTATAGCAGGCGAGAAATCTGGTTAAACACAAAGCCATAGAAGCGGAAGAAAAGACAACTCGCCTGGCGTAATAGTTGCAGTTGCAGATTCAGTCAGCGACGATGGTGTCTTTTCTTTGGTTGGCGTCTTCTCTTTGTCGGTGGACGACCATGCAGCGGACAAATCAGGTGATGCCTCCAAAGTTATTCTAGATAACACTTCAACCACGTTTTTTAGCTTGCTAGGAAATTAGAAGTATATTGCGGGAGCGGATGTCTTATAACAGTTTCATCCATATTCACTTAGCGCTGTTCATAAAGTTGTGCACTGCCACTCTTCGTACAGTGTCGGCGCTCGTCAGAACACTATGCTGAGGTTGTTGCATTAAACTTCGCCAAAATCCTTTGGAAAAGTCCGATGTGAGAGGGGGGGGGGGAGGGGAGGGGAGTGAGTCGACGAAAAAGGGTGTTAGCAGATGTGCGCCTGGAGGATCGGCGGACAAACGAGACCTGTTGTGCACAGTCCCATATTTCAGCATTGGAGACATCTGCCCGAATTTCTGCGTTAGAGTAATCGTTCTAAAAAACGGTCTAATAAACACCTAAGTGTTGTGTACTGGAAGCTAAATTCTGATTCGATGGGTGAATCGTGAGACAGAATTCCCTTCACATTTGAAGTTAGCGCTCGAAGAAAACATTTATTTGTTAATTGCAGCAAAAGTTTATTAACATAGAGCGCAAACTGCTTTGTCTCTGGGTTCTCCAATTATTTGCCCCAATAACTGCTCAATGCCTTAACACCTGCTCTTCGTCGATATCAATCCTACAGGTGAGTGGAACGTATAGGGTAAAAGCTTCCCAAACTGAAGGGAATTAAGTAAAATCGGGAACTAGCGATTTGCTCTAACAGAGTCGGCATTAAATGATAATAGAGCATTTATTAAATATTCTTATTTATTAGTAGTTTTAATTCATGAATCTTCTGATCATTCATTCCGTAAATTAAACATGAAGGTAGTGACAAACATTAAGCTTGTTTCCGAGTGGCAGATTTGAATTAATGAGTTCTTCCTGATCACTACCGACATGACTGGTATCATCTTCAGCTATAGAGTAATCCTCTTCTTCTGCTTCGCTGTGAGAAACGAATTTCTTGCAGATCGCTGAAAATAGGAACGTAAACATTTTGCAGGAAATATATGATTTGAATGAAATAATTATTTTCTTTCGTCGAAACAAGAAATGCATGCATATTAATACATATGAGCGTAGACCCTTCTTAAGACCACTATGAGAAAATTCCACTCCACACAGCTTTCATTTCAATGACGTACAGAGTCAGTAGAGATTCAGCTTTGCAAAGGTAATATCTTTGCGCTAAGTTATGAAACATTTCGACAATACCTTTGTATGTCGTCAGTTCCCAAAAAATACCGACCATAATTAACAATGTTAATAAGTTCGGATCCAAGGTGATGTTATATTTTCCTACTACTTGCACCTATTGAGCTGTGGTATCCAGTAAGGGAACTAATAAAGGAAATGTCCTCCCATTACTTACTTGCGTCTCTATTATTCCTAAGATTTCGTCTAAGCCCGGATTTGCTAATCAAAACCTTTTATAAAGTATTGTTTTGTTTTTCAAACAAATAACATGGAGGCAGTTGTAAAGACTCAAGATGCCCTCTTGTAGTATTGTGCAAACAGCTCACGAGCGTTTTCAGGTGATGAATCCGACACGCGGCGCTTGTAGTCGCGTGAGGGTGATCGAGATTTGTTGACCTTGGCTTCTGGCGAATTCGAGTTCGATTTGGCGGAACTGCGATCCCCTACGTACCGATTGTAAAGCTTTTGGAACGTTGCTTCAACATCCTCTGGAGACGATTTGTCCTGAACACAACTGTATATGGCAATATTATTCTCAGAGGAAATTGAGAGAACTGCTTAGGGGATCAAAAACCACGATGTGTGCACACTGCAATTTCATCCGCTCTATCAACGTTTCATATGAATATGAGTTCACAATGTAGTGAAACGACCCAATATATGCCGTCCTCCTTGACTGGCCGTTGCAGAGATCCGCATTCCAACTCATAATATACGAATCCTAAGACAGCTATTTTCTCAGTACTTTTGACTGCAACTCATGCCGAAAATGATCGTTTGCGACGTGAACGACTCTTAGCGTTGATCATACATAGTCGGCTGTGCCAAAACTTGATTCATCTATTTGCTGCAGCACATAAGTCGAAACCACAGAACAGACAGACCGACAGATAGGCAAACACACACACGCAGCGCAACGATTGCTCTGTAGATCTCATATCAAGCCTCGTAGAAATATATGCAAAACAAGAGCAACATAGCGCTTACGGATATGCAATCGAATTTGCAAAATGATCAGAAGACTACTAATCATTGGAGGTGAGCAAATATTTTTGATACTATAAGAAGTGACAAGCTCCAGCTACCATTTCGAACTAGTTGATTATATTGAGCATGTGAAGCCTAATACAATTATGTACATTCGCATTCACAACGAGGAGATTTGGAGTTGCGTGTAAGAAATTCAGTAAGCGATAAATGAGCGACGCATATTGTTCCTACTGATGCCGAATGGGCTATTTCTTCGCTTAACTTCTATCGACAGCATTTTTAAAATGCTGAACTGTTTCAGCACGCTGACTTATTTTTATTGAAACATGAAATAAACAACGCTTGCAGAATTACCTTTAGTAGCTTATCAGATCACTGAAAGTAATATAAGCAACTTCGAAAAAATATTTAAAAATGCGTGAAGATATAACATATAACAAATATGGATGAATGCTGCCATACAAATAAGTCCCTAAAAGCACGAGCAAAGTTGGCGCCAGATAGGAACAAATCCTCGTGTTGCAGGAACGAGATATTTCAAAGGGAGGATAAGAGATATAAGGAACAACGGGTGCGTACATCTGCACACAATACTGCTAATTCTTCACATGAAATACCAAAAGGTTGCAACATGAATTATCTTATGATATTTCGTTTGCTGGGAGCCGACAAGTGCACGCTACAAAGGTAAAAAAGAGCATCAATTTTTGCATTCGGTAAAGAAACACAGGAAATTCTACGCCGTTTCTTTTGATATGTTAACTTAGAAGGTATTCATCTGATGGAACAATAAACTTTGCAGCGTAATCACTGTCCTCCAGTTCTGATCAAACTTTACTGCATAAATCAGTGCTTCCTCCCAGACGACAGCACATTACTTCAAAAACCGCAAAGATTGCACAACAGTATGTTCGTAATTTGTCCACAACTAAATGCCGTTGCAGCACACGGTGTGCTTTCTTGCGGCACATGTAAATTTTTTTCTTCTTGTTTGCTTGTGAATCATTCAATTTTTTCCAACCTGATATTAAGTTCAGCAATTATATGGTTCTGACCACACTTCGTCGGCGGCAACTTTACGATTCGCGAAAATCAAAACCTGACCTTTTAGAAAATAAGAGGACTTAAACAGCAAAGATCCATAACTACGAAACTCTGTGAGGTTGGTTTCAAGTCGACAACCAAAGGAAGTATGCATACCACATGAGAAAGAGAAGAGCCCTCTGGAGACTCGAAGGAAGTTACGCATGTCTCAAGCTCACTGTGAAAAACAGTTTGGAACGACACAATCCTTCTTCCAGGTAGAGTGTGCCTTGATGCTGCTCTCCATGCAACCTCCCACTTATCATAAATATGGAAACGCGTTTGCGTTCTTCCGTTCATGTTGTTTCTGCATAAATGTATAGGCAAAGCTTTTTTTGACTTTTTACATAGTTTTCACACCTGCACGATCGTGAAGGAAAATTTCTTCATCATACACCACTAGAAATGATTAGACGGATCTTTTTTTTAAACAATCAATCAAGTTTTCCACTGTTCACTGCGCGGTCGGCTGTAAGCAAGCTGCGAGCAGACTTGTTGGCTCCGCTCAACCGGGCCACCCCGCCTAGCATCGGGACGAAGGCAGCGGAATAAGACCCGACAGTCATAAGAGGAACAAGGGTGAATCGACTCGTCAGCATCAAGGAGACGAGCAGACGACAGGAGCAGAGGGAGGAGGCAGGAGACGAGCCTAAGCCCTAGCCTTCACACGACCGGGCAAGAAGGAGAGGCCAATCTGCAACGAGACGGAGTGTCCGTCTAAGAATGACCGCAGGAACAAACTGGATCAGAAAAGCATTGACTCATGACAGATGGAAGCGATATGAAGAGACATTTATTCGTAATGAACGTTCCTTTGATTGAAATGAGTAAATAATAAATAAAGAAAGAATCAAGATTACTAGTAACGGGGCGGTCGCTGTGTTCAACGTATATTGGCTCAATATTTTCGATTGTAGCAACTGAAACATTGAGTTAGTGAGAGCAGAGGTTGCAGGGAAATGTAGATGACTCAACAACCGAACTGCGACCACAAAGGAGAAAAAAATATCCGAATTTCTGTTCACCTTGTAGGAAGACAGGGAATAACTGCGCTATTCTTGCAACTGCGCTTAATTCCCAAACCAAAGGAGAGAGAAATTAGGAAAGGAAGCCTACTCTGTCGAGCGAGAATCGCGACATTGACTTGTAGTCTCGATCAAAACGGGAACTTCGATCTGGCTCTCGGTGGTAGGTAGGTGTTTGTGAGCGATGCTCGAGGCGTAAAGACATCGGTGTACGAATTGAGGATAACGATGGTCTGCTGGATGTGTATCTGAACAAAGCTGTAAATCTATGCCATACAAAACACAAAGGAGGCCACTGCAGCACATTCATAAGTGTATCTATCAGTTTTTCTAATTCTTTTAAGAATTGGCGCACTTTTCAGTAACGACGTGGAAACCGACACAACGATATTGGCTGCTTAATTTATACATACACGATTTGTACTAAGCAGCAGTCACATTCGTTTTGAAAGTTCTGGAAGGCATCAGCCTTCACCTTCCTTGAAATTGAGCTGGAGTACCCACATGAAATATCCCGTTTGAAGAGGAATTTGTGCTATTTGCATTCACTTTTTCTAAGATATTTATACGGGGAAGTGGACCTTCCATTCCTCCTGAGCGTTGAGATGAAATTTTTTGCTGAAAGGCGCCCTTCATTTAAGGATATTTGGTGTGGAAATTTCAGATCGGTTCTAAATGCATTCACTACGACAATTCAAGGTAACACCTCGAAATTCCTTAGGATGATTCAGAAATAGACAAGCAGGAATTACAGGCTTTGAAACACGGCATCCACCAAATTTGTTGAGACCTTGAAGAGTATGAACAGGTAGTTAATAACGAACCTATTGACAAGGATAACTGATCGCTTTCGAGGAAACAAGCGAAAGTTGTGACACTTTAGAGAGCACAAAAGTTATTCACAATAGCTCACGACAAGGATTTATGATAGCGTAGTTTTAGGAAAGCTTATAATGGCGCAAATGTTTCAAGGAGCGATTGGTAGGAAATCTGCCGATCAACCACAACTATTATTCTAAACCTCTGACTAATTCGTCAGGATTGATAATATAGACTGGCTGTTCAGCATAAAATTCAAATGGTGAATAAAATTTGATCCTTAAAAGTATAGCAGCTTACGGTGCGATTCGTTCATAGGAGCCCGTATGTGCGCTTCCAAAGCTCCTTCCGGTTGGCGGTAAACTGATGTCGTTTAACGCGGATGCTAAACACGGAGTTAACAGCTAACACTATTCGTGGAGCACTGTGACAATATGTTTCGTTATAAGTTGTGTAAAGAAGGATTCCAAGAATAGAATTCCTTCTCGTATTCAAATATAACTTTGCCGTCATTGTTACATCCTCTCTAATATTAACCTTCGTGGTATGATGTTCAGTCCGCCCCCTTTGGCCAGCATAACAACCGGGCCCGGGAAAAGTTTTTCAAGTTCTAATACTTTCTGGCAATGAAACCGGTTATTCGATAAGATCGTTATCTATTGGACAAGGCAGGGTGCTAAGAACCAGTTTACTTGACGGAAATCAGTTTCATACCATGCCAGATAACAAGAAGGCTTCTTGTGCTCCATTTCATTATCACTTCAGCACTCTTTTCAAAAGCTTTTATGACGCGAATTGGATTCATTTGAGTTGTTGTGCAACGCACAGCAGGGAAGCGATTCGCCATCAAGAATAAGGCCACACTGGTGCCCTTACAGCCAATATTGCGTTAGGAGGACAGACTACATTCATTTCAGATGTAGCCACTGTTAGCTATCTGTACACCTGTAATATGCAATCTTATGCTTCGAGAAGAGCATGATCTCATTTCATACTTGATCCGTAACTGGTGCTGCGTCTTGGAATGAATGTGCTCGACGAAAGATAGGATGCGCTTGGCGAAGCAATCGATGGAGATGCATATGCTGGTGGTTTGAACGACGAGACAAGACGATCGGTGCTGTTATATCTGGAATGTTCACACTCTACAGCAAATACCGATGCAGTCTTCTTCCTCACCCGAAGTTGATGTTTACTGTGGAAATTCGTTGCCAGGCCTCTGATCATGACTGGATTAGGCTAAAGAAGGCGTAGGGAGATTGTTTCTTGTAAAAAACGCGTAATATTCAAAGGGCCAAGAAGTAGAAACTGCAGGCGACCTCAACTTCAAATGTCCAGCAAAACTGCAAAACATCAATATAATTCAAACAGTAAAATGAACAAAATCTAGCCAGTTTGGAAGCGGATCTTCACGTTTATTGCCTTGAAGTTCACTCTAGCTTTCCTTGCACTAACCACTGAAATACAATAACGTTCTTTCTTCTTCGAAGATTACTCTAAGCGGTCAAATACGGTTTCACTTTTGACTTCGAACTCCTAGCCTCACCAGCTAATTAATTCTTCATGGACGATATGCCACACCGAATCACCCAATTTAGTTCGAATATGTATGCAGCGTGTTAGCGCATCTTTATGACTCTTGCCATCTACCTGTAGTTATTGGAGTGTGCATATTTCCCCTCTGCTAAGGACCTCTTCAGTGGAAGATAAAATCTGCTCGATTCAATGTTTTCAGGTTTCTTGAGAATTACTGCAAAGAATCGCTCATATAAGCGCACGCAGATCATCAAGCAAACAGACCAACAGGGTAAACCTTTCAAAGGTGACTTCAAATCATGTAAAACGATATCTTACCTTCCCGGTGCACTAGTGCTGAAGGTATTTCTGCTTGTAGGAATATCATGATGATAGCTGCTCGATAGCCCAGGGGAATAGGGCGAACGGTATGAAGACATTGCTGATGAGGGCAAACCAGTTGCACTGCTTCGATTCAGTGGGTCCACGCTTACAGATCGATGTGAACGGATGCCGCTGTATGACGATGGACCGTACGAGGAACCGTACTTCGATGTAAACTGAAGAACCATTTCTTCGATTTATAACGATGACCTATACAGACGATGGGGGAAACCCCCCAGCCTCACCCTAACTTTTATGCACGCTCGAAATTTCCAAATTAGCAATACGTGAATGAACTGCCAATAATATTTTGCCTCTTAGGCAGTTCATTGTCTAAACGAACGTGAACTGCGCCTTTAAAAGTCACTATCAGGAACTTTTCGAGCACATAACTCTAGTGCGGCAGTTAAACTTGAGAGTATGTAAAAGCATATCAAAAATTGAAGCACATTTATGGTGATCAGTGTCCACTTTGGTTGGTCCTACTTGCCAGTTAAAGCAAAGTCGACTGCTTGTTAATGAGAGCTCATGTGAGCGGGGAAATTAGAGTTTTGGCCATACAATGGTCACGACTGCTCCATAAGAAACATTGAAGTGAGAGGGATGCTGAACCTTAGCTAAGTGCCCGGCATTAGCAGCAATAGCCGTCCAATAATAAGCTCCTACTTAACTTAAATTCCCAAAGCGTAAAAATGCAAATAAACTGTATTCACTCGAATCCACCAATTTTGCAGAAAAAATTCTGCACATGCAAATTTTCAACACGCTAATTTGTTGGCAACCAATCCAGAAGAAGTTGTTAGTGGAATGCCACAGAAAATTACAGAAGTCATTGCCACAAGTTGGCGAAGCAGGCAGGCAGAAAGATACGCACAGACAAACATAGCATCAAGTACAAATGCGGAGGCATTGCGCCGCCACACTACAATTTTAAAAAACTTCGTGGGGACGCAAAAAACGATTGAGTGATATGAGTAGCTCTAACACGTCCCTACCTAATCCGCACTCTCCCCTCCTCACTACGCTATGGAAACTATAGAGGGGTAGAAGTGCTGTACGTGAAGTGCTATACTTAACACACCTTAGACTTACTTAACATGCTGCCATCTTGTTGTTTGCAGACCACTGAAGTGCAGTAGCCGAGGGGAATACTTAGACAGAAATTTATCAGCCTTGTTCTACGGGAAATTGAACAACACCTGCACAATTGTTTATTTCCTCCACGCACATTGCATAACAGTATTTCTTGCCATTGTGCGGTTCGCCTTGCTGCTGTGAACAGCTGACGCAATATCTGCACACGCACACACATATTGCGCCCTCTGCGATCAACCAGCTCAGCTGTATTCAACGCACTCCCACACTCAATGATCCGATAATTAAAATCACACTTTCAAATCAAGTCATTAATAATTCCACCATCCTAGAGCGAAACATATTTCGAAATCATCTTCTACCGACGGGCAGAGCAACAGTAAACACGGCAGACGATGAGATGTTTTTGACTTTCCTGCATTTCTACGAATACCTCGGTAGTGTTTTGACAGGCAACCAGGCTAGTTTATCCTTAAGCAAGGTTTTAGTTGGAACTAAGGAGAAGCTAGAAAATTACCCACGTTATCAGGGTCAAAAATTGTTCAAGGCCATCTCTGTTGTACTGGTAGGTTACCGCGGAAAGGAATTTGTATTTCAAGATGAGGCGTTATGTATATGAGCATTAGAAAACCTATTGAATATATTTGAGCAATTAAAAAGTCAAATCGACCACGCCAAAGAAACAATAATCAGCATAGAAGATAACTTGTTATATCAACTTCAAAAAAGCAAATACCGAGGATCTGTACCAAACGTATGAGAGCTATACAGTTGAGGAAGGAAAAAAATGTTCTGTGAAAATAGTGCGGAGAAAATAATGAGTAAAGCAACAGTATGCAAAGGAATTCACTATGCGCTTGTGAAAACCAAAAAGTGGTAGTGGAAACTGACGGGGCACATGTGGAAGTTTGACATAGCGGGAGCGATGCAAAGACATTTTCGTAAGGCAATTAGCATTAAAACATTGCCCAAAAATTTACCGTTTTGGGGTCACCAAACTTAAAAGCAGAATACCTCGCCACATTGAAATAATCCATTATTTCTTCCCACAGTGTAGTAAGCATCAACAGTCGTGTTCGTGTAGAACACTTTACTAAATGCGACACAAGCACAGGAAATAGCAAGAGGAACTGCTGCGATAACATACTTCACTATTAGGTCAAACAAATACTACGACCTCAAGTCCATCAAGTAAATCAGCTCAGGAAGCAGGAAGCAAAGAATTTAGTAAGTAATTTAAAAGCAAGTGTTTCTAAATGTGAGCAAGTGTAATGAGAATAAGCGGCATTAGCTGTGAGGAAAATGTGAGACGTTGTGGAAGTAACGAGCTGGGAACGCTTCTCATTTTGTGTCAAAAAAACGAAATCGCAAGCGCTTGAGTGCCAACGGCCGAGTGGTGAAATAGCTGAGGTGAACTCCTCCCAAGTTCACCGCACAACACCTCGGTCGTTATGAATCAACAGGCGTGAGCCGAACAACGGATGGAAGATTTCTCGTATTTCTACAACTAAGACAATCTCCTGTGTAATTTCACTCCAATCGAAGGAACGATTTCATCACTCGAGTATTTCGACGGTTGCGAAAATAGGCTGTTATTTAGTTGTTTTGAACAATTTCAACACTTTTTGAGGGAAGATTTTTTGTTTGTTTATACAAATATTGCACGGTTTTAATGGCCAGATTGCATTATACGGTTTTGTCAGTTAGAATGTACTTTATTTTTTACTTGTTCGATCAAAATGAAGTTGAGGTCGGAAATCGGCCTTGCAGCGGACCTTGGAAAACCAAAATCTATCGGGAATAACGAAATCGTTAAAATAAAAATTACCCAACTAACCTATGCAATTGCAATTTCAAAAAAATTGGCGCAAATTGCATCAGAAAGCGGACATCATTACAGCGAAACTTTCCGGCAGAAAAATCCCACCGTTTGAGAACTTCGAATAACAAAGCTTAATTTTCCACATCACTTGCTATCGCTAGCGACCACAGCTCGCCCCTAACCGCCTACAGTCTCCTTATCCATCTTTAAAATTGCGATCTATGAGCATGCCGCAAACTTCAGTCATCTGATTTCAACAGATTAGGGTTAGGCATAATACTGGGTTTGGACGTAGATTTAGACCTAAGCTTAGGATCAAATGGGAATTGGATCTTCCCCCACGTGTGATCTAAAATATGTCCAACTAGAGGCCTGAGAATGATGGTGCGAAGGTGTTGAAGAACTTGGTAGTCGCCGCCGGCTAACTATAAAAGTACTGCTCCCAGGTAATGAACCTAAAGTGAGAATGTTAGAATATGCTTCTGTTCAAACTTCCTAAGAAAAGCAAAGAATTCCGCCTCGCCAAAAATTAGCGCACCGAAAACTCTCAAAGAAACCGTATCTGGATTGCTGGAAGAACTGTTTTCTTTTAGCGAGCAGCGGGACTGAGAAAAAATGCAGAATCTGCAAAGGAATGGATTTCACGTGCCGTTAAAACACGAAAAAAGGAAGGAATAAACAAAACAGACAATTGTTTATCATATCAGTAATGATGCGATGAGATCGAGATCATCTTCAAAGCCTCTAGAAATCACTCAGCGTTCGTGTTCACACCTCATAAAATCCATCATGACAAAATCTAATTCTTGCTCCGAATATTTCACATTGGATGAACCTTGTAAATAAAAATTTTACCCAATATTTCCAATGGTTATGAAATCGAACGCATTACTTGAATTTTGAGGGAAAAATATTGCGGTAGCGTGCCAAACTTTATCAACTTCAGAAGTAATGCATGACATTGACACATAGCAATGCTTCTGCATCAATCCTCAAATCGTGTTATGAACTTTGTGCTGCATTAATGCGGCTAACTAGTGCCAAGTGCGCAATTTCCCATTGGTTACAGCTATCGCGAATTCAACCATCGTAAAAGAACTTTTGAAATACGTGCAAACACGCCGATCCTCACTGCTGCTTTGGTCGAAAATGCTCGACGTTCGCATACGAATGTGGCCCGCTGAATGCCTAACGTTGCTTACCTTTTCCATAAAATCCCGGAGCTCGAAGGTTATTGCTCAGGTCTGGTTCCAACTTTGCAGAGTGTGACGGGAACATCTAAAGCTTGAGGCTTTCATTTTTCTACGCGCTCGATTTAAGCGTATAGACCGAACATGTCGAACAACAAATACTGCATCTTAATCAAGATGTTTTCCGAGTTTCTAAAGGCTGTGATCAACACATAGAGTGTAACACTTGAATATGCCCTTCCAATACACAATAGGAACACTTACCGTCGATGGAGTCCTATAGACAGGAGAGTCGAACATTCCAACGCTCCCGCTACGACCGTTTCTGCCGTACATACTTGTTTACTGAATGTATGCGTTTAGGTTATTTGAGTGCATTATGTCGGAGGAGGATTACTGCGCACGAAGCTGAAAGAAATTTGGATTGCTTTGCCTGTTTTCATATAAAATTCATTTAGTAACAAAAACGACATAAGAAACTGAAGGTCAAACAAAGCCTCTTTGTGATATTGATCATATTTTTGAAAGCATCGATTCTAAGCACATCAGCTAGATTTTATATAAAGTTTATTGTTATCTAAATGGAGTCCCTTAGCAATGAACAGAGCATACCTAAGGGCAGCATGAGTTCCACATGGTTTCACATAGTACTCATACAGCATGCATATAGAGGTTTCACCGAATAATTTTTCTTTATTAAACAATCCTTTACGTTGAGCAATTCCATGGAATTACGTTCGTTAATAACCGATTATTGCTGGTGATGATTATTTCTATTTTGACTGCATATTCCCTTTCAACACAGGAACAAGAAAGGCCTAATTATAAAAGTACAACAATAGTTGTCAAGACACATCGACCATTACTGTGAATTTAAACATTTCGCACTTTTGAAAGCTGATCAATATGCGCATCGGAATATGCTGACGAACGTTATGAATTGAAAATTACAGAGGGAGCTCCTGAAGTTGGCTTCTCATCTCTACATGCGATCCGACCTTCAGTTTCTTATTTTCTGATGCTTTATATCTGTCGTAGAGCACGACGATGAACGATAAAGTACAAGGCGGCATATTACAACTGTTTCTTCGATTTTTAGTACACTAAGTTAGCGTTACATTGGTCAGTTTTCAACAGCAATTAACACGAGGATATTGCAGAACTTCAAGAACAGTTAAACAATTCAAGAGCACTGCAGCAATAACTTCGACATATTCAACCATGTTATCACTCAGTCCTCCTGACTTCAGCGTCTGAGTTCATCTCAAGAACGAATTGTCCATGTTCCCAGTTTCATTCGAACTGCTCTAAGCCTTTCTTTGTTCATGAAAGGTAACCGCACTGCAGAGTTGACAAATGGCTTTCTGTCGTAAAACTAACCGTACTGCCTAGCATATAATCACATTCAGCTTTAGGACTGTGAAACCAAGCACTCAAGGAATCAAATCCAGATAAGTCAGGGACGGGTAACGAAGACTTCTATATTCTATCCCCATCCTCATCCGTAAGAGTTGTCCGCTGCTACTATAACACCAAATTAGAACTGGGAGACTTCGATGGTTAACACGTTTCTTCAAACGCACTGAAAAGCGGAAGGATTAACGCTTAACACGAAATAAAGAGCGTCAACGACCTTTGATAGATAATTTCGATTCGTAAGAGATCATCAAATGGGCTTGAGCCAAGAAAATCGAACACATTTGCTTTCATTATAATGTGGGATTTGAGAAACCGAACTAGAGTAGAAGAGGATAAATCTAAGAATCGAAGGGAACCTGTGGAAAAAGATTTGCTAAATATTCCATAAAAAATTCAGCTTCCTCCTCTTTGAATACAACGACAAAGAATCAAAGTTCATCTACTCAGCATTCCTTTCCTTGCAAGCAGTGTTTGCTTAAATAAAAACCACATTGAATCACTGAGGGTACTCGACACTTTGCAGCCACTCCCCATTAATTGAAGGAAGGGATCGTGCGTTCGCGGACTCAGATCTGATGCTGCTATGACTTACATGCGCTTCGAACGGGCGATTATGCTGAATATTTCACGAAGCTTTCTCAGGTAGGAGGCCATGAAGCTCCCTAAAATTTCCCCGATTCTTTGATCAAATTGTCAACATCTCTATGTGTCAATAAGAGCGCTTCACATCACACTGGTTCAGTTCTCTCATTAAATTCCAGAAAAACCTTCGAAATGTAGTTGTGAAGAATGGCGAAGTCGCCCTCAAGACAATATTTACTTTTTGACCAGTCGGTCACCTATTCTGCCTCTAGAGCATTGTGGAATGGTAGAGCGCAATAACTTTTTCGATACTTCTCAAGCAATTTTGACTGCGCGGACTCCTATCACAATGGTGATCTTGGAAACGTTAAAGGTGTCCTAACCAAAGTTCCGAATTTTTCGTGATGCATGCAAGTGGGCGATCCCGAAAAGCTCGCCCAACGTGAGGGTGCAGCAAAAGCGATGTCAAGCGGTGGCAGTTTGCGAGCAGAAATAGTGGTAAGTGATATACGCAGGTGCTCTCAAACATAATTGACAATTGAGGTTCATTGAATAAAGCTTTGAGTTTGAGATATTCGAGCGCTGAATGCGGAGTAGAGGTTGCAGCATCTGTCACGCACAAATAAATCACTCACTAAAAAAAGCGAGAAATCAAACACCACGTAGATGAGGTTCTTGTCTCGATAAATGCAATCCAACTGCCTAGGCTTTCCAAAAAATCCAAAAATAAGAACAGCTGTTTGCATATTTTCTAGTAATTGTGTACAAAGTCAGACATAAGCTCGACAGGTTATCGAGTAAAGTAAATGAAGTGACGAGCAAAGAAATCTGTTTATCATTATGAGTCACATTCGCAGTATACGTCACTCCAAGCATTCAAAGAATTCAGCATCTAGAATGAATTCTTTAAATCATTTTAAGTCATACAGCGGGAATAACTGCAAATTTTGGCACTGAAGTTTGATTCGTCTGAAGAGTTTAGAAGAGTGAATCATTCTTCGCATACGCTTTAGTTTAACAGTATCGTCAACGAAGAAATTGACAGAGATATTCATTATTGTGAAATGGTCAAAAAGCGTCGACATAACGCAGATTACTAACAAACAAATTTTCTAATAGAACAAGGCGCAAGTACTAACTGCGTCTGAAATTCGGTCAAGTTTCTGGCTAAGATTTCGGCCGTCCAATCAGAAACCATCGGCTCATCTTAACAATTTCAGTTGTTTCAGTTGTGAATGAATTAGCAGACTCATTCACAATGACCGTTAAACTACTAGTTCACTGCCTCCCAAGGAAAACAACACCGAAATTACCGACCAAAAAGACGATACAGCATCATTGCACACATAGACGAAGTCACTGCAAACAAAAATAAGGAACTTCGACTGTTTATTTCTAGGAGGTGATTGCAGGTCAAAGATACGTTCAATCCAGACGCAATACGTTCAATTCCAATTGTTCCATCGAAGACAACGAGAGCTTACGTCGGACGTCGTGATCGATACGAGCAGACGTCTGCGTATTTGCGAAAAAAAAGCTCTTCAGTCACGTTGCATTTTTGCAACCGACATTCCAATAAGCAATTTGTTGTTTCATTACCGATTTAGCGGTAAGCCATACGAAATTCAGGCCAGAAATATAGGAATGAAGGGCTCAAGCATATCCTTATTGAATTTTACCACTATAGTTTTTTATCCGCCGAAAATGAAACAGCGATTTCGATAAAGAACTCAAAAAGAAACCACCCAGTTATCCAGTAGGATATCACTAAAGCAGCTTTAAACTCTTCACAAATGAAATAACAAAATAAAGAAACAACCTTTATCATTCAACGAAATGTTAATTTTTGCAAAGATGGCAAGCAGCCCACTTCGCAGCAAACGTTGAAAGTTCCGGCTCAAAGTGCACTCAAAACTGTTTAGTGCTATGAAGAGCGCGAACCTGCACTGAATCGAGCAAAGCATATTTGAAATAATAACCCAATTTTGAGCTGGTCGGCATTTCAGTCAAACAGACCAAGGGACGATATGAGTCGACACGGGTAGCGTCTGCTGTGAACAAGAGGGGTGCTTAAGGATGCGATAACACAAAAACATCACTAAGGGAAGACCAAGCGCTACGACAGCTGCTTCTGCGAGGGTGCGGGTTGCCTTAAAAACAAGTCCTGTTGATGAATGCGCCTTGTTCATTCATCGTCAGAATCGTTATGGCCGTTTCACCACAGCACGCATCCAATAAGTCTGAAATATTTTTATGAGACAATCCCTCTGAACGAAGACATAGGACTGGAACGATGTGTGATGGGACGAGAGACCATCACTGAAGCAACTTAATAATGGTATAGCAAGCGTGTAACTGGGAGCATGCAAGCTCAGCGAGAGAACGCGAGACATTAAAGGCTACAAGCTGAAAATTGAGAGAGGATAGTTGCTGCAGAAGGTCGAAAAAAAGTATGCATCCTACTGTGAGAAGGTGCTCAGTTTCAAACGATGAGCTCGACGAAACAAGGAAATTCGCTGTTTGTTTACTGCTTGGCTCACTCTGACCTTCTCAATATTAGCTCCCTTCCCCTCAACAACAAAGTTTCCTATTCTAGTAGTCGTTAATCTCTCCTATACGACCCACTGGCAGCTTGAATCTAGCTTGATGTAGAGTGACAAAGAGGGAATAGGTGAGCCGGAGGATGAAGTCAAAAGACTCGGGACTCAGATAAAGAAGATGCATAGATGTTTACGCAAGATCTGAGTCCCGTATGAGAGGGACGGTCAAAAAACGGATTCGGGGAACAGAGCATGCAACCAAGAAATAATGTCAGAACCACAGCAGCAATCAAATCAAGAATTGGAATCACCTGTACTCATAATACAACAATTTTGCAATCGCTGAACTGGAAAATGAAATCAGAACAGTTGAAATACATCATGCATACTTGATGAGTGCAAAAGTTTTTGCTTTCTCGACGTCTACTAGTGCTCTTCGAAGACTATTGATATATATGGACCTTTGTCTCCTGGACTGTTTTTAGCCTGATCATGTATTCAGGCTGCAAATTGATATCATTTCCACAGTTAAGGCTTTACAGTCATCGCTTAAGTTGTTTCCCTTCATCCACCTGAAAAACGTGACTCCTCAACACGGCTGTATACACCGAATATGCTTCGAGAGCAGCAGGAAACTCTATGCTTGATAGGACTTGATACGATCGCATTAATTAGGGTAAATGATTGACTCCTCCGGTGATTTCGAAGGCAAACATTCTTCTCGTGTCTCGTGAAGCAGAGAAATCCGACGTGGCAACAAGTGCGAAGCCTTCACACATGCATTTGCAGGAATATTCATTACGAATGCTTTTTCGGTAAAATTACACCAAATAACACCTTTCCATTGGAAATTTTATTGAAAACTGCCTAAGAGCCAAGAACTGATAGGTGATAACAAGAAGGACAAAGAAAGATGTCTCATGCTAGTATTGGTATTTGAAGCGTCGAATTGGCCAGCGGGAGAAGGGGTGAGCGGAGAGAACGCGAGAGCCAGAATCTCCAATCTCGCATGTGGTTCAACAACTTTAGGAATAATCTGAGGCATTTTCACGTCTGAAAATTGGGCATTGAAGTGGGCACTCACGTCGTGAGCAGGCAGCACCGAACAAGTGGTATGAATAAAAACTCTTGCAAAAACGTTTATTCTTTTTACTCGCACGCGATAGAAATATTGAAGTTGCCCCACCTTCACACGAAATATCACGTAGAAACTGCCTGGCGTAGCTGTACGAAAAAGTGAGGCTCCAGTCATGAATAGAGCACTTTCTGAAAGCGCCTCCTTTCCTAAGTTCAGTTCATGAATTGTGCTACATGCAAGTGTGAATGGTTAATGAAGAAAATAATACAAGAGGAAAGGCAAAGCTGCAGGAAGCACAGCCTTCGAATAAACCGCATGTTTGAACGCAGTAACAAACACAACACTGGCAATTCTGTTTAAGTTCAGAAGGGAAGAATATTAAATGAAATTAAGACAGTGGCAGAGAACATTAAGTGGAATGAAACACTGAGGTAGCAAGGAAAGCCATTAAATCAGGCAAGGCTTTAGGAAGTGTTGGGTGTGGCGTTAAAGAGCCAACCCAAGATATCTCTTTGTGATGAAACAGTGACCTTTTGCTTTTATAGCGTTGTGTTTTCGCGCCATGTCATTGTTCGTGTTCGCGTCATGTCATTGTTTCGACTTGTACTTTTGACCGGCCGAAGCCTGTATAAGGCGGGCCTCAGCCCGTCGGAGTCGGTCTTATCCCTCGACGGCTCGCAGACTGCAGCTCCCTTGTCTCCTCGCGTCTACCTCCGTCTCCTCCCAACGCCATCGCGGCTAGGGATACAACAGGAAGGTACAGAAAAGTTAAAATGAGATGGCAAAGTTCTTCCGAGGAGTACAGCATAATTCAGGGGTATGGTACAAGTACAAGTTTAAAGAGAACAAGGTCCAGATAGACGAAGAATGTTATCTATGAGGCATCGATTTACAAGACAGGGAGCAGGTGCCCTAAAGTACATTCCCTTAGCGTACACGCTCAGCTGCAACTAACAAGACCTAAGCAGCGATACAGAACACACTGAACGAAATGAATTTCGCCAAGATTATTACAGTATGCTGAGGTTATCACAGATTTATCTATCAAATATATAAGGGAACCGTTTTCTTCACGAGACGCCAGTTCAAAAATAGCATAGACTGCAAATTTCAAAATTCCCATTCAACCAACCATTCTGATCCTATATGCGCAAACTAACTCTCATTGGTTTTGTGGTACTCGGTCCATAGTGCTATATGGCAGTGAGTCCATTCAAACAAATTATTTTGCACTAACAAACTTGGACAGTGCTGTGTTGTGCTTTATCGCCGTGGCATAGGTTGAGTGAATTTAATGAGTTTTTCAAAGGAAATTCACAACACCGCACCCGAAAGCAAGAGAGTGTGAATAATTTTGGTGAAGGAATGTCCTTAACTTTTATAATTCTGACGTCCACGGCACAAAAAAATGTTACAATCCTGAACTGGGGAGTACAGAAAAACAGAACTGCAAATCGAAAATATAACGCATATTGTTGTAAACATAAAGCTTTAAATTATCTCTACATTTTACAAACAAACTACTTGATGAGTCGAAAGACTTCGTAAAAAAGAAAGCTTTAGCAATAGCTTTATCAATCGAACTTATATTTTTGTAATATGTCTTCAACGGCTGCTGAAATCGCAACTTAATCTGCGAAAAAGCAAGCCTTCGCACACAGTGACGTGACTAATCAATGTCTCCTTCAAACATGATATCTTCCCTCATGTTGTATGCATATGACACATCTCTCTAAAGTTTTTGCATGAAGAGCTACCAAATGTTTCATCCGTATCTTCAGGAATCTATGAGACGTGCAAAGCTCCTGCTAGTTTATACGTTCTGACGAATAAAATCAACTTGCGAATTTTGCTAACGATTGTTTCTGATGCGATAAGCAGCTGATGCATTCACGCTACAGACATAATCCTTAAAAGCATGCAGTAAACCTCAGTGGTGATTACTCTTGATCGTTTATTCAATACAATTTTATTGTTTTGTAGAAAACTCCTCTTCTAAATTCTCTGATCAAAAAAGTGTCTAAAAGCAATTTTTCGCTATTTTTAGCGTTTGAAGTGTGATTTTGCAGTTTTTCTCTCAAGATTAGATAGCACCGAAATATCGGAAATGTGCCAGAGATAGAAAACACTCATTTAGCTAAATTGAGCGGCAATGGAAGCGCTATATTTCCTAATGCCTTCACCTTAGTTCGTCTCGAAGATTTCCATTAACCAAGTCAATTACGCCCATTGCTCATTCGCTATTCACCGTCTGATTCCATTTACTCTTTGCAGTTGCTTCCTTTCGAGGATTATTTGCAGAAGTTGAAGATGTTTGCTTATTCCCGCTCCTTCTGCAAGTTTTCAAAACCTATTAGGAAAGGAAAAATTTCGAAGTTTTTTTAAAGAGAGCGTTCTCATTTATTGGGATAAAAATGAGCTCTTTTTAAAGACAAAGTTTGAGGCTAATTTAGCAGCAATAAATACTACTTTTGTTAAAAATATTCTGTCTGCAACGTATCGCAATCCAGTAAACAAGTGATTTGATCATTAAACTCATTCTGCTGTTGGCTGTCATTTTCTATTAAAATTGTTTTTGAAATATGAGGCGAGTTGAAGCCAAAATGGCGAAAAACAACTGCTGAAGAAAAAACTGTAATATGTAGTATATTCTAATGTAAAGTAATTCTCAAAAATGCTTCAACTTGAGGATGCAAATAGCAGCAGACTAATAGCTGCAACCTTTCAGGTGATAGCTGTACATTCCGCACATTCGGAGAGCGATGTTTATCGCATTAACGTCGCAAATATGAGGTAGCCGTGTGCGAATTGACAACAACCGAATGGGATTTGCAGCGATCCCTTCCACTCCACATGTTGTAACATATTGCAATAGTTGATTTATTGGCTCATGCAGTCAGACTGGCGCTATGCTGGTGATACCACATCTGCAAACAAAATTGCAGAATCGATTCCAAGCAATTATGTGGCACATGGAATTGGCACAATAATTTTTTAAATTATTTCAATGAATTTTCAAACTTGATAAGGACATTTTTCACAAGAGACTTTAATCGAAATTTGACCCTTTTATGTACGCTAGATTCTTTCAAGCCTAGTGTGGCTAGTTTTTTCCTTTAATGGCATCTTATTTTCTGCTTACTCAAAACTTAAGATCGCGATCTAAAACAGTAATGCAATAAAACATTACCTCCTCTGACCTCTCTCTCGTAGTACCTCATTTCAGAACACTTTTGCTCTCTGGGATGCAGATATCATACTGTAGCGTCTTGCAGTTGTCGGAGGAAAAATTGAGCAGTTGTAAAATACGGCCGCATAAGACCACGCTATTTCCTTGCGCGGGTTGATTCATGCTGCACTTTGCGGATAGGGGTATGGCCAGGAAGCATAGCGGTGGACAGGAGTAGCTCAAATCGTGAAACTCAACGGTAGTTGGTGGTGACGAATGGCGAGATGGTCGTATTCAGCACATACGGCTGTATCGTGCAAAGATCTAAGAATTCTGTGACTGGGCTTTCTGAGGACGGAAAAGCTAAATATGAAGCTTTTCAATGCAAAACATGGGAGGTGGAAAATGGAGGAGGCCTGGCGCAGAAACGTTCGGATCGCCATTTGCCACGAAATTTACAACTGGACGGATGAGGGGAAGATGTGGAGCTCCCCCCACATAGTCCACTCATCTTGCTGAAATGTTAAACATGCTCAGTCAGTGAAATCGTTACGGAAACCTCATGGCGGGGCCAGATTCGTGAGCGCATAAATCGCTATCAAAAAAAAAAAAAAAAAACAATAAGCTTATCCCGGAGAATCGCACTTTAAGATTTTTCTCTGTTTGCGGCAACATGTTTCATCCACTATTTGTTGCTATCTGTGGTCCAAAAAAATGCACTATTTCAACCTATGAAATGAAGTAGGACGGGATAATGCAGAACGCTATTTTACAGCCTTCTTGAGAAACTGAATCGCGCGTAGCGAATTCGTTTGAGCCTTCCGAAATGGTGTTCTGACACGAAATCGCAACTTTTAGGCTACCCACAATTACGTGTTGAACTCTCGAAACATATTTTGGAGCAGGAACTAAAGTCGCTTTTTAATGTAATTATCCAAGGGTCAAGAATTCCTTTCTCGCTACCGAACCACATGCTGATAAATTTTTGGATGTGAAAGTATCCCATATTTTCTTTTCCTACCTTGATGCTCTCACGATCCAGAAACTTCCTGTATAAGAATAAAAGAAGTGTACGCAGATGGCTTTAGGTAAAAGAGTGCAATGTGTTTATCAATCCGAACGTGAGGGGCATTACTCCTCCTTTGCAAACCTCGCAGCATTTTATTCTAAAGCGGGCCGAGTGCCATTCAGTCTGTGCTCTAATCGTCGATTTTCGTGCATATTCGTGAAATTGCTGTTTTCCTGGGTGTGGCATTCATTCCTCTCTAAAACGGCATCTAAGTAATTGTGCTCACAAGGTGGTGGGTCTGCCACAAGCTGTCACACAACAATTGGTGCCCTACCCTCTCGCAATCCACTGCTCGCAACGGTGTTTATAAGTAAATTTTTTCTCCTCGAAGATCAGCTGCAAAAATTGTAATCGAAACGAGTGCGCCTCATTCACGACTCACCACTGTCGTATAATTGCCTGATGATACTCGTAGAAATTAGCTCCTAGTCCATCCGCTTAAAAACTACTAAATGCACTCTCTGCAATCACCACCATACCGCCCTTTAGCGATATCACTTGGCAGCGCCATTCCGTCGTTTCGCTGACCTTCGCATAATATGTACTGTCCCTACCAATCTAAACTTTCTCGAAAGTTTTCCCTGCTGCTATGCTATTACTGCTCATCTCATATGTCCCTATCCTTCACGGTTTAGGGCTATAGTGTTGGCAATAAGCGAACCAGGTGCATTAAGTATTTTTATACGCATATTGACCATGGATAGACAAACTGAAATGTTTATGGTAGCGGGATGTCGGAAAAGGCGAACCAATTTTATAACAGAAAATCAAGTTAAAATAAAATAGGAGATATTCCAATGATTCCACTTTAAAGATTTTCAGCTGGCCAAAGACTTTTCGAACAGTCCGACGCCTTATACGAGTCTGAAATCTGCTTCCCGCCGATATCGTTAATGCACTTCGGTCATTCCAGATTTTAAGCTGCAATTTAGTTGTTTCCATCTATACATTATTGCTGCCCTTATATATTGAATGAATTGCAGCCTTGCGAACGTTTTCTTCCTCCTTGCTATTCATGCCCACATTGTACGTTTTCCAGATTCTGTGCATTAAGTTAGATAAATAAATGAATAATCATAATGTCGTCTAGCTATCATCGCTTCTCTCGCACTGTTAATGAGCTTTCGCAGAGATTGCGGATCGATTTTACAATATGGCTGTGCAAAATGGGATCGAAAAATTCAGTTAAGCGGCTCTGAGCCAACGAAAATCAACTTTACAAATCACATCTTCGACCTTCAACTTTTTCCTTTTGTCGACTTTCCAAACGACCGGAGCGTCAAATGAGGTGTAATGCAATAACCATCGCTCCTAGCAGAGATAATCTGTCATACACAAAAACACGTTTATATATTTTCAGGTTCAGTTGATAACCTGAAGAATGGGCAAATCTGGCGTAAGCGATTCTTCATATTGTTTTGATAAAGAGTATGAAATGTTTTGATTATATCCTACGATTAATTAAGGATTACGTCTTATTCAGGAGCATGTTCTTGAATGTTTTCCTTGAAAGCAAAGGTCTCTAAAAAAGATAAGGTAGCATCTTTTCTAAAACATTTCGCAGACATTTCCGAACTCGGCATTACAAAGAATGAAATATTTATCCATTAATGCCAAAAACAAGTAAATACGGCGCAAGCAATCAAATCCTTAAAATAGGTCCACTATTCGCGATAAGCATTTAATTTTCTTTAAACTGCAACTTAAACATCACATGTTAATCGGTGGGCTCACTAAATGCAGGGTTAAATTGGTGAGGTAGGTGCTGCAAAACTACAACGATGATCTTCGCTTTCGCTTATAAATATGTGCTCCATAACTGCACCTCTGTGGATTGCTTTCTAGAAATGCAAATATATTGACTGCTTCAATTGCAGCGTGAAGTGATCTCGGTTCATGTCGGGCAAGCGGGAGTTCAAATAGGCAATGCCTGTTGGGAACTATACTGTCTGGAGCATGGAATACAACCGAATGGAATTATGTTGGAGGACCAGTCGATAAGCGCCGAAGATGATTCCTTTAATACATTCTTCGCGGAAACCGGTCATGGTAGCGCTTCAATCATTCACAGTTAGAAGTAACTTTCACGAACATGTAAAATATATTATTAGTCGGAAGAAGAGCCCCACACTCCTGAAAACAATCTAAGAACAACCACCGTCAGATTTACTCAGTTTGCCTTCTTTCTGCGATGGGACGGGGTAACGATGAGTTCCTGAGAGCTTCTATAATTTCAGGTTGATAACGGTTATTTTGCAGGAAAGCATGTTCCAAGGGCAGTCTTCATCGACCTCGAGCCAACTGTTGTCGGTATGTTGTGATCGATTTTCAATATTTCGAATGGCATCAGGAATGACGGTTTCGTTTTTTGAGAAATTGAAGGAAGCAAGCAGCTTGTTTCCCTTTTCTTTAAACAAATCCTAACAGAAACTCGGAATTTGAAATGCCATACAAATAAGCCTAAATAATCTTCTTCACTACTGCGTCTATGAAAAAGTCCCATATATGCCCACATGTCTGTCAAAATCGTTATAAATGCGATGCATAAGGCGTGTTACATCGGAAAACAATCTATCGAAGATGTTGCGAGTGTTGCAACTTAGGGAGAGAGCATAATGATGAGCTATCAGCAACATGTTCAAAAAACGACCTCACATGAACCGCTTCTCACTGCCCACAACATCACATATTCAACATATAGTACCGGGTTAGTTGCGAATGATTCCCCTTGAGTTGCAGATGAAGTGCGCACAGGTACCTATCGAACACTGTTCCATCCGGAACAACTCATCACCGGGAAAGAGGATGCTGCAAATAATTATGCACGTGGGCACTACACCATTGGCAAGGAAATTATTGATGTTTGCATGGACAGAATCAGAAGTAAGTTTAAAAAAGAGTCTAATGCGCCTAATTACATGCACTAATTAAACCTGGAACAAAGAGTTGAAAAGTGTGCCTTGTTGTGCCCATTTTTGGTAGCTAGCCAATATTTTGTACCTTGTGACTAACAAATATTGCAATGCTTTCAGTCACCAATATTCAGAAGTTGTTTTTCTATAGAATTTGCATTATGCTATGAAGTAATAGTTAAAGAGATATTTTGCAAGAGTCCATCAGTGTTTCTGCTGATTCTTTCAGTGCTTCTTCTTCTTCTTCATTGAATCGTTCTGCTATAAGACAGTATATGTTGGAAGGAAACAGTTTTATTCGGCCTAATAATAAAAGATTGGGCGTTAAAAATAAAAATAACAATCAAAGGACTGAGAAGCATCATACTTCTATGGGAAGAGGGAGAGAGGGAGGGATGGATCACAGTCTAGTAGCAGTCTTAATTTCAGCAAGGGTTCTGACAATCTGTTTCTGCAGTTGTATTCAGGAATGACCGAGATGTGTGGCGGTCTCCAAGGGTTCCTCATATTCCACTCTTTTGGTGGTGGTACTGGCAGCGGCTTCTCAGCTCTACTGATGGAGCGACTATCTGTCGACTATGGAAAGAAATCAAAGCTTGAGTTCAGCATATATCCAGGTCCGATTAAATCATGCCAACGGTCATGAATGGTTTAACTGAGTTGCGAAAATAACGTACGAGTTTAATCACCTGCAGCTATTTCTCCGGTAGAATGTGTTAACGGAATCAGTTTTTATATGGGCCGTTGTGCAATACAACAGCATTGTTATACGATGATGTGATAGAGACAGCAAATCCGATCGCATGGTCCATATTCTGTTCCACTGTTTTACAATCATCATAACTGACCACTTTCGCAAAATATATGAACTATTAGCGTAATCTATCGTCGGATTACTGAAGAAGAACGTAATAAAGAAAATGCTGTAAAATCCGACAAGGCGTGTTCATCGACCTGCTTTCCGGTCCATTGAGGAATAAGCTTCACCTGATCCGTCTAAGTTTCAGCGCCGCGTATCAGCACAGCCGTTGTTGAGCCCTATAATTCGATTCTCACAACGCACACCACACTCGAACATTCTGACTGCTCATTTATGGTGGACAATGAAGCAATCTACGAAATATGTCGTCGAAATCTTGGAATTAACAGGTGTCGCCTTGTAAAGTTTTTTCCGCTGGACATCACACCCTTGTCTTTTAAATCACTTCCAACAGATCTGGATTAAATGATTTAATCCGCTTAATCCCTCTGAGAGCGTTGTTCTCTTCAACTTGGGTCTGCACAAGAAGACATATGTTCAGTAAGATGTGTTGTTTAATTCCAGACCAACGTATACAAATCTTAATCGACTTATCGCTCAAATCGTCTCTTCAATAACCGCGTCATTACGCTTCGATGGAGCGCTCAATGTCGACCTCACCGAATTCCAAACGAATCTCGTTCCCTACCCTCGAATTCATTTCCCACTGGCCACCTACGCACCCATTGTATCAAGGTGCTTATATCGAGCTTGTTTCATTCCATCGATGATTAGCAGAACAATTAAAACATCATTACTGCTGAAAATGAAAGGCTGCAAAACAAAAAATTCATGTCAAGCCGAAAATGACATTTCAACGGCGGAAACTCTTATGCATCATGCACAACAAAGCAGGTGCTTATAACAGATTTGCGTGCAATCTCCAATCAGAGGTTGGCAGACGATAAATAAATACGTTGTAATCGAGTTTTATTATTGCAACTACACAAACCTCATCAATATGCTTTCATCGGCAACTAGATTATCGAGCTTTAAATCAATTGAATTCTCAAAGCATGAAGCAGGAAACTGGTTCATCCATGGAAGTTTCCATGAGTGTAATTTTACATCCTAATGTGAAATTTTAGTGCCTTCTAAGCTCTCCTATTCTCGAACATCCGGGATCTTCAAATTCACACAACAGAGTTTTTTCTTTTCAGTGAGCGAGCATTTCACGAACAGCTCACCGTCGCGGAGATAACCAATCAGTGCTTTGAACCCGGTAATCAAATGGTAAAATGTGATCCTAGGCAAGGAAAGTTCATGGCATGTTGCCTCCTCTTTCGCGGTGACGTCGTTCCAAAGGTTTGCGAGTGTTTCAAGGTTCATTTCCCTTAAAGAAAAAATATTACCGTTAACAAAAATGTTCCATGCAATAGAGATGAAGAAGAATAGGAAAATGAAGAACTTGAATGGAATTAAAGGAGCCTGTCTCGAAATGAAAAAAGAGGGTCAGGAAGCGACAGTCTCCTTGAAAGGAAAACCATTAAATGTTTTATTCCCTGAATATGGAAAATTGATATTCAATCAGTAGGTGGAACAGCCTAACAGGAAAAGCTTTAAAAAACGAGCAAGTTTCAAAACGCAGAAGACTTGTATTCAGGAATCTCATATTCAGAAAAATACGGCGACACTTTCCTGCAGGATTCTGAAGAAATTGATATCAACGCAGTGGAGAACACAAAAGCCTTTTATTTCCCCTGCACATAATAACTATGAAGCTGTTAAATTTCTAGCAAATGACGGAACTCATCCATTCAATGTATTTCAAAAATTGTTCTCGCAAAAATATTGGCCGCAGATGAAGTTTTTCAACTAAAGTTGTCCAAAGTAATTCACGACAGAGACCTTAATGCCAAGTGGCTCTTTTTACACGTTACTTGCAACCAAGTCGGCTTAAATCCCACAAAACATCTCCATATTCCTTCACTTTCATTGATTTCTCCAGTCAGATACAAATTTTCTTGTCATTAAAAAATTCAACACACTGAAAGAGGGATACTTGATCCGATCGACAAAAAGCGATTGATGCCATCTGAGTTATTCTCTAGTTTATCAGTTGTAGCATGACACCTTGTATGTCTTCTCTTTTCTTATGATCGTTTCAAAGATTAAAGAACTCGTTTCCTATCGCTGCTCACTTTCTGCTGATGACGAATGAAATGGGGTGAACTTTCTCAAATATCCATTCTACTGTATCGTTATATGAGGCTGTCTTTCGTAGTGATTGCATTTGAATGTATTTCGTCGGTATTTATCAGCGTTGTTCGGAAAAGTTTTCTCGCAAAAGGTAATAATGACGTTCTCCACTAATCTGATACCTGGCCAGTGTGATTATTTATTTTGTTGTGAGAAATATAAATTTTAGGACGTTAATTCAGCAATCGCTGGTATAAAGACAAAACGTTCGATACAATTTGTTGATTGGTTAGTTTGTTTTCACTGATATCGCCCTTATGAGAACTATCAATAGTACAAGCGTTCTTTTGAAAAAGATATTGTCACCTCGAAATGTGCAACTTCAAGTTTCAAACGTAATGCGAAACCTCAACAGCAGGTAAATTGAGGCTGTTAACGAACATTTGCCTTTATAACATTCTTAGCAGCTGCCAAGTAGAAACAGTAGACGCTCGTTGAACGTGTTGCAGCAGTGTAGGCGACATTTGTCGAAAAATGCAACTTAGGAGAGGTGGAGGGTTTTCGCACACATGAAAAGGGGTTCTTCGAGGGACCAAAAAAGTCCCGGCATTGCCAGAACATGGAGCAACCTGGCTGGTCATGAGACTGTTGGAAGTGCCTCCTTTGCACCTATTAAGAGTATTCCTGAACACTTTCTCGCAGGAACGTTGTCCTTTCACTACTTTATCGGAACAAAGGCCACCGAAGAGGTAAAAACTAAGAACGCTAGCAGATGGATTGGGAACGTGCACCAAGAATACTGCTGCTAAGAGGGATACAGCCAAATAATAACAATATTAGAGAGGAACCATCGCTTTTCACTCGGTACGAACATCTGCCCAAAAAGCGGACAACTATTGTCTGAAATATCTTCTGCATGCATAGTTTTCATCCTTCCCCATGGGCATGCTTATCACAATGCAGCTAGTGAAATGTTTCGTAGGGGAGGTTTCAATGAATATGAATTAGGAGGAAAAAAAATCGGTGGTAACATCAGGTCAGAGGGGATCGACAGAGGGGACCGCACTCAAAATTCAGTAGATCAGACACAACAAGTCAACAAAATAAGTAAAAAGTGTATAAAGAAAAAAAGCACCTGGACAGAGTACATCCAAATACAATGCACAAGACACACATCTTGCAGATGTCTTGTTTTATATCGCATCTAATCTACTCGAATAAACTTTGCAGAAATATTTGTTTTTAATTTGTGATATTATTCTATCTAATATTGTAAATGAATATTGTAAATGAGTAGAAATTTAGGTGCCCAACAGGATTCAAAGTTGGAATCAACTACCAGCCACCTACGGTTGTTCCTGGAGGAGATCTAGCGAAGCTGCAACGAGCAGTTTGCATGCTCGCCAATACAACGTCAATAGCTGAGGCATGGGCAAGACTCGACCACAAGTTTGATCTGATGTACGCGAAACGAGCATTCGTGCACTGGTAACATTTATTTACTGGAAGTTAGCGCTCTCGTTTGTGCTCCGAGCTGACCATCTTAACAACGTCGGAGAATGAAACGCATTCTCTTCGCAATTACCCAATGATTAGCTTAACAATCTCTTTTTGAGTATAACAGTTTTAAAATGTAGTTTATTCGGTGAATTTGCTGAAAAGCCCATTCTAATGAACTTTATCGATAAACACCTAAAACCATCGGCATTTAAGCGTTCACGGGGCTGTTTTTCTTTTCCAGCGAGGATCCATGTTTTTTCCATAGTCCGTCACGGTTCTTCTTCCTTTATGAGTTGCGCTATGTTTGCCTGTGATGTTAATAGTCTACGCTCCACGAGGTACCACCAAATCTCCTGTAACAGGGACACTTAAAATTAATCACTCGATATTTTGTTTTTCTTTTGTATGTAGGAAGCAGACAATGTGACTTTGATATTATTGATCAGAATTTCAAAAGTGTATCAATTGAGGTATGTTGGTGAAGGAATGGAAGAAGGCGAATTTTCGGAAGCTCGTGAAGATCTCGCAGCCCTTGAAAAAGATTATGAAGAAGTTGGCGTCGACAGTTTTGAAGACAACGAATATTAATGCGCTTTATCTTTGTTGTTTTAAAGCAATTTGATTTTGAATCGGTTTTCGCTTTTTTGAAAAGCTTCTGCTGCATAATATGCCCGAAAATGTTATCCCTTCTATGATCAGCTTTGAATAATTCGTGCTGCTTCCATATTTTAGATGTTCAATTAGCTTTGAGATGTAATTAAGGACCATTACTTTTGACTTGCAGAAGATATTTTACGGGCCCCTCTTATAGCAATCTGGCTATCAACCAAATCCAAAAAACCACTTAGTGTCTGTGCTTTCTACCCACTTCCTCTACGCTGCCCTTTTTCTTTTAAGTAAGTTTTTCCATTCCGTTCACAATTTAAACAATCAGAACTGTGGGGTCCGGCAAAAGTCCATTTTTAACCGAGAATTTGTCATTCGCAAGAACGATGTGGAGTGGGGCCATGGTTGCAGAAGTAATATAGGAACGTCCCCATTTTTTTGCCCAATGTTCATGAGTCATACGATCACCGCAACAATGATCTGGTGCCATTTGTTGCTCTCAACATTTTTGTTCACTGTGCTTTATGCAAATACTCGTCGTGTCTATATTGATAATTGCAGCCTCTCAACAAACGAACTTAACTATCGCATCTTGTCTCAGCAATACTTTCGGCATCGATTGCAAAAATATTTGCTGTCGCGTTTAATTTTTGCTATTTTCTTGATTCGTTCACCTACTGTTTTACCATTTAACTATGCTTGGTTCAACATATTGCCATTGTCAGTGAATAATTTTACGGCGAATATGACTGAATATGCCATATTCGAGTGTTTTCATAAAAATTCCAGAAATCCTTCACGCTCTCCACTAAATTACTTTACACAAGCTGACATCACGAAAGCAGAGAATACTCAATAACAGCGATAGCAAAAAAAGCCAAATATCCATAAGGAAGAACAAAAATTGCTGCTGCGAAGAATAAAGCAGAAAATGTGTAACAGTGAATAAAGCTAAATGTACATGTGTCACCAGGTGAAACACATTAAACATAACAGGGAATGAATCAGTAGTGTATAAGAGGCAGATGAAAACACTAACATAACACTTTAAACAGTTCAAGTCAGCAACATAGGTCTCGACTTAGAACACTTCCGTCTGCTACGGTGCTATCTGCAAAGTGCTCGAAAGTCTAACGGCTTTGCACTCAGGTTAGTCTAAAATATTGCTCGAGGAATGCTCTTTTGACCGGATCATGCAAGTAGCAGTCAATGTTTTTCGAAACATTTGAAGCAATATTTTTAGCAAGCACCGCTTGTGATATCTACTATAAGCGTGGGAACCGATAAAAAGGATGTCATTCAAAAATTTGAACCGTATTTATTGCCTGTAAGATGCACTATTGGTGCTGATAAGATTAGATACTGACCGCCATCTTCCTTGTCGCAAATACTGTTGCTATTATTTCGTCTCCATATTTGAAAAAATTGCAATATGATCATATTTCCTTGTCCCCCTTCTGATCTGAATGTCCTAAAAACAATTTTTGTTCTTTGAATATTTTTGGCAAATATATCCGTTCCCATCTAATAAGATGCCAGGATGAAATAACTGATGCATCGTAATTTTGATGGGAGCTGATTTTACACTTTCAGTAACTGACAGCGACCGCTGATATATTTTGCCAAAGACCGATATTTTCTAGCTGCGCTGCTCTGTGATCGTTGGTCGTGCCGACAACGAAGTTCTCCCTGTTTACGTGGAATAATTGACGCATTTTTCTCGCTTTTATACGGAATTATGATCGTCTAAATGCTGAAAAGATTATTTCATCGACGAGAAGAAGCGTTGCTTAGCATTTTTTATGTTCTCTAAGTCAACAGCACTCAATGTTTGAAGAATCCTGTAAATAGAAGCGGAAAACGGCTCAAGGGGCCGAATTGTTTCAATCGGAGAGAATTGCGATGGCGCGTTTATTGACAACAATTCAACGCACTAGCGAAAAGCTCTATATAACAGTGGCATCATCGCAAACATTTTCCACTCGCATATCGTTTTGTCGATTGATAATCGCCTCACAGTAGGCGTACGTGAAAATTTTATTGCCATCATCAGCGTCGTTGACATTTAAAGTATTTTCCATTCCAAATGATGAGTTCCAACGATAACGATCACCTGTGAGTGATCTCAAAGCTCATATTGTTTTAATGATTTCATTTTTACATTCGGTTAAACTAACACCTAACTTTGCAATATTCATCACTTTTTCAACTATAGAAGGAGACAGTTGTTTAGATTGTCGTGTTTCTTATTCGCTTTGTTCTCGGAATCTATTATTTGCAGAATGTTATTGAAGGCCCTCGATAATCTCACATTTTATTATGCCGATTTATTTATAAAACCTCACAATATTTCATGCTGGTTCAATGCGTTCTCTACGCAATCTTTATGCTCATTTCTTTGACTGACTGCTGAAGTTCGCACAACATCATCTTCTGTCGGGTTTTTCATCTAATGTCCGATCATTGTCGAAATCTCCAAAGTAAAGCAGCATATCAGTCGTGTACCGCATTTTAACCTACTAAATAAATCGTTGGAGAAGAAATCTTGGCGGAGATTACAGCAAGACTTACGTAATGCCCCGCTAAGATTGTCGATGGGCGTTCTTCGTTCTTAGAGGCAAGGCTTCAGGTGGAAGAGAACTTTTCCAGCTTTACAGCATGAAAGCAATCTTTTTCGCAGCACAAAATCCTATTTACAAAAGCAGCTATAAAAATTTTTTCACGCATATAGCTATTGCTCAACTACGTTAAAATCATCTATCACTCCATTTTCCTTGACTTGACTAAGTTTTACTCATGTTATGATTCATGCTTTGTGAAAAGAGCGCCTAATAAGTGGCGAGCGAGACGAATAGTTTCATGAGTACATGAGACGGCAGAATCCATCTTGTGCTGCATTTTAGATTGGAGAATTAACTCAGCAGTAGTCATTCAGTAAGTTGCAGCAAGCGGATTGAGGCTGCAATTTTCTGAAACGGCACTAATGCTCATCGAAAACTGTGAATTGAAGTACTAGATAGGTTGAGAGGAGTGAAAGAAGTTGTGAGAAGTTCCCGGACACTGGTGCTGCTTTTGAAGCGTATCTGCTAGTGGCACGATTTGAAATGAACTTAACAATAAAATAATTTCATTTGAGAGATAACTATTCCATCTCGAAAAATTTTTGTTGCAGCTCAAAAGTTCCGACTACTGAGCTTTCCCAACAGCACATTTTTAATGAACAATTGCAGAAACGCGCTAGAGGAGCTTCGCGAGTATGCATTTTCGCATTTAGCTTACACGGCCAGAAATCGTAATAGGTTATCCAAATATCTGGGATAATGGAGACATATTTCAGCTCAGCAGAGTGCTCGTACAACTCTTTCAAAAATGGTGTTTTTTTGATATATATGCAAATTTTTTGTCGCCTGCAGATTTTTTGCCACTTTCATTTGACGGCTCGAAGTGAGGTCTGTTAAAACGCATAGTGGACATGACTCTTGCTTGATAGCCTCAGTGGTTTCGAAGTGCGAGCACCGAATGAAGAGAGACAGATACATGTACACCTATGCACTGCACAATGATGACGTCGCCATAATCCTTTTTGCAAAGCGGACTCGCAAAAGCGCATGAAATGGGCCGATGAGTGGGGCAGAAAAGCTTTTTCAAACGTTCCGCACACCGGGTACACTTCGAGGCTGTGGTGTACAGAAACTTAACAGCATTCATTTGAATAGTAGTTTCTGAAGGAAGGAATGCCTCATTTTCACGCGTTTTGATGTTGGACTGTGGTGAGCTAGAAAGGAGGGGGCGAGAAGGAAAACTTCTTATTTGTTCCTCTTCGCCATATTTTTACGCAACGGTTCAACCAGCCTTCCCTAGCGCAACATGGTATATTTAACCGAGCTGAAGGCTTATCAACTTTGTGAATTTGCGTTAAATCAATCGTCCAGTTTCTCGTTCACACTTACCAGTATTTAAGTTCTCTTTGGTGATGTGGGTGGGATAAGGAACAACAGGTTAACTTATGATCTGAGAACAGTCTCGTCGTAGAAGAAAGTCGCAATGATGTTTCTATGGGAAAAACAACGGTTTGATGAGGTTTGCTATAAGAAAATACGGTCCAAATGTTGTTTCCGATAGTGTTAGGTCGTAGGGGCTCTATTATAGTTTGTTTTCGCTCCCAGCTCAGCTATAATTAGACACCTTAGTGGCTTCATTAACCACTAAATTCCGAGTCTCACCTCTCACCTTTTAATGAATACATTTGTGCAATCAATTAGAAAGTACACTGTACTTTTTTCCCAAATAAGCACAATGAGTACATTGTACTTATTATATATATATTTTCCAAATCAACTGGAAAAATTCATCAGAGGAGTCTATGCGATATCGCATTACCATTTTCGTTCAACTAAGTAATCTTTCTTCTATTGTTCATCAACCGATAATGAAATATGCGCAATAAAGCATCCGCCATATTTTAAGCATATTGACTCTTCGAACAGGTCATTCGTCGACGATTACCTTGTTCTCTCGGTCGGCTGCAAATTGCAGCATGATTAATCTGAAATGCGACTCTGTTATCGCTAAAGGTATGCATGTTTTAGGCGCCTCTAGCTACCTATAATTTCCTTAGAAGCCGAAAGATTCACTTAAAGCGTGCGATGAAGGGGGGGGGGGGGGGAGGAGGGAAGGCCATAGGTTATGACCAGCAGATTTTGCAACTCCAGCTTCAAGTTGGAAATGCTGGTCACGCAGGCACATATATACGGGCTAATAGAAGTTCTGCCATTGTAGACTGACTCATTATTATGCATAAATTAAGAATTTACGAAATTTGAGAGCAGTCCGGAACGAATTACACATCTATTGATCATTTCTCTGATGTAATAAACAAGCTAAACTTCGAAAAGAAATTACAATGAAGCTGTGAACGACGTTTGTTTAATTCAGCAGCTTCCTTTGACCATACACTACAAAAACGATGAGTTTCCACTTTATCGCTGGAAGCTATAAAGAACTTTGCTAACGGACTTTCTAAAGGAATTTGCTATTTCATTCGCATTCAAATATCTTGCGTTGTCTTGAGAAAGATCAATGTTTGACCGCATAATGGCACTGCCTGTTGTCTTAAAAACGATGCTTTACGACTGCAAGCCTCTCGCTTCTCTCGTTTATGCTCATTTTTTCGTCCTTCGTCAGCACTGAATAAATGTCCCTGTCAGGACTTGTTGGAGAAACTACTGCTGCTCTTAGTACTCCATCATTTCCTCTTCTCAATCGTCTCTCCGCTTGTCTCAGACGAGCCACATTCCCCCCCCCCCCCTCCCGCCCCTTTCATATGCATCCATCCTTTCGACCGGTTTTCCAGTGTGGTATAAATTTCGCGCTCATCTTTCCCATACGTTTTTTTTTCACTTTATCAGTTTCCTAGTGACATTATTCCTTGATTGTGCGGTCGGCCGGGCGCCATCAAACGAGGAAAAAACATCACTTTATATTGGATTCGTTACGTTTCTACGTTCGGTTTTGCTCACCTTTCTAAGCAAACAGAAACGAGTATCAGCGAGGTGCTGTAACATGCGCTTTTGCAAGTGCGCTGACCAGATGAAGCATTTTCATAAGCTGTCAGTCGATAATAAGGTGCGTGTAATAACGCATTCTTTTTCGATTTATTCCTCTCTTTCGCACAACATTTGCTTTATATGCATTTTTGCAAATTTGCATCTGCAGAACGCATTATGGCAGTGTTGTCTGCACATATGCGTTTATTGACCGTCTGTCCGGTAGCTCCACCTTGAAAACTTTAGAAGCTGCCATTATGAAGTTCGCATAATGCAGTATAGGACAAAAGATTACATCGTATAATGTCTCCCACCATCAGCTTGGAAATGAGTTGCAGAAATTTAAAGGCATCAAAAAATTCAGATCCATTTTGCACTGGTCGGATTACAAAGATACAATTCTTTACTGCTTTTGAGCGAGCGTGGGACAAATTGAAATATGAAGGTAAAATGAGTTAAAAGTTCTGCATACTTCATTTTCTGCAGCTAACTTGTAAAACAATTTGGTCAGCAGGATGCAAAAAGCGCGCATCGTGCCAGCTGCTCTGGCATGCTTCCGCACCTGTTTAGTGACTCGATCGATGTAAAATGCGGACATGGTCAGCCTACATGCTTACGCACGAAAGGACTGCGTGCGTACTAACATACGGCAGGGGCTTCGCTAAGTGAAAGTTGCGTCCCCAAATACCTCCTGCGAGAGGCGGGGAGCGTTTCGTGCTGTCGGAGTACTTGCGAAGGAAACCCTTGATTTCATCAGAAGAACTTTTTCCTGTTGCGCTACATTGTGTTAGCAAATAAATGCGGTGGGTGAGCAATTTTTGAAAAGTTGAGGTTTTGGCGCAGAATTGCGTTTTGAATGGAGCTGATTTGATACATTAGCTGCGGTTGGCATCCAAAAGGCGTGGACGGTGTGACGTGCATCGCTCATTGTAGCCGCTATTATGATTTTCAAAAAGTGGTTGTTAACGGACAAGTTCGCTTTGAGGATGATGAGAGGACTGACTAGGTGATGTTGCATCGTTTGTAAGTGAGTAAGCTGCAGTGATGCGGAACCGAGATGCAGAGAGCGCGGGATTTTCGCATGGCTCTTTTTTTGCTGCAGAAATGATGATATGTGGAAAAACAACAAATCCGAAGCTGTGGCTGAAATATGTAGTTCCCGAAAGTGAAAATAGATCACGATCTTACCTATACTTTATCACAGTTTACGATTACCAAGTGCAGCAGCTTATGAGCCTTTCGGGGTAGTAAGATATAAGACAGCACGCCCTATAAAATTTCTTCGGTGACAAGTTATATTAAAATACGACTGACGGAAATTTGGACTTGATGATGTACATTAATGCATAATTTATGAAATTGCAGTGTCCTGCATTGTAGTGTAACATTGCCGAAAGAACTTGCGAAATAATAGAGCATAACGCATTATGATCACTGGAATTTCGGAAGGAGCAATAACCTATAGCAGTTCAAAAATTTCTAATGTATGGCAGCACTCATTCGCGAACTTTTTGCCAATTCCTCTTTCTGTGATACTTACAAAATATTCTTTTCCCCCACTGTTTCCATCTTTTGAAATCTAAAGTAATTTGCACATCATCTACTTTCACGACTTCTCTCCCAGCAAGGGCATTTTTTCGATGCCGTAAAGATGAGAAGCCAACCAACAAGAGGGCAGAGGTGGAGAAGGAGGACATCTTGTGGGCACCGACAGCGACGGCACTTTCTTGAGCCGTTGTTGGTATGATTGGGGGTACTACAACCTTTCTTGATATCAGGTTAAATGACATTCTTCTGTTAAAAGATTCTTTTCATTCTCGATTAAATGAGTCTGCATTGGAAGGTTTCTGCGAAAAGCATGATGAAAACGTGATATTTTCCGCTCCACTGCAATAAAAAGCTCTGCGCAAGCATAAAGTTTGGAGAATTTCGATACGCACGACAGTTGCGACATAGGCATGTGATTTGGCGCATATTTCGCATCGCCGTCGTGTTGTATATGGTTATTAAATTCGTTTAAGGGATATATTTCTAACACAAGAGGATTCGTTTCAAATTTGTCTTCCCATTGATGCAGTACATAGTGATGCAGTAAAAAGGGATACATTTCTAACGCAACCTGATTTGTTTCAAATTTCAGCATTTCACACGTAACTCTCTGAAACCGTGCTACTTTTTTGACCGCACATGGTAAAGTCTTTATGAAATATTGCCACTGATCTTATTCAGCTCATGCCTGTCTCCTTTCCCTCATGTTTTATGATTATGACTATTGTATCCGGGTATCCTCTTTCGCAACAAATTTTTCCCTCTGTACGAACACTTACGCGTTACGCTTTCCATCAGCCTATCCTGTTCGAGCATACTTCTTCACGAAGTTTTTTGTAGGTTCCGACGACTCTATGAAGAATTTTTTTGAGCTCGTGAAGACAACATTCGCTTTTCTAACATTCCTAAAAGAAATGAAGGTGCCCACGGAGTGGACGCAGAGAGTGAATTGGTTTCGGAGAATCCCTCCGTGGGAGATAGAGAATTTTTTGCGCACGGGGACCCTCGAGGTCCAAAATCAGTCTTTTCACAAGGGCTTTCAGGAGAACGGAAGGAGTATCATGATGGTGAACTCGGGACACTGATATAAGCCCATGTGCTGTTCAGTTCCTTAACGCCTGCTATAGTGTAAGGGATCAGTCTAACGCCAAGGTAAAATCATAATGAGGTACACTACGACGTTAGGTCAGATAATTGGGCGACAGGTAAGTGCACAAAAACACTTCAACACCCGAAGTTTCTGCTTCTCGAATTCTGCTTAGTCCGAAATCTGCTGGAAGAAACTCTTGCCTTGTGAGTGAGTGAGAATACTTTATTTTTGCACTTGTATAAAGCAAAAAACACCCTTTAGTGTTTTCATTGCAAACAGATCCGCACACTCTTTATTGTTGGTTGCATTCGCCTTGCAGTTGTGTCCCATTCGGTGCTACAAGTGCAATTTTCTGCATGCATGCATGCATAATTTTTTGTTATTTCTTTCGTTTCAGCGGTATTTTGCCATTCAACAATTCAACTCTCAGTTTCTATCACTGATTTCGAATTGAAGATTCATTTCACATCATATCGTCAGAAGTTGGTCTCCTTAAGCTGCATTCTATCGCTTCAGGTGTATTGCTACTTTTTAAGGTAGTAATCTCATCTACTTATTTGTGACTTCCTCTTGCACAAATATGATCACCTTTTCGCTCGTTGGTAAATTATAAATTTGATTAGAAGCCGCTTTACCCATTGCACACTCCGACACACTTTCGTCCCAATGACCGTCGTCCTGATTTTCGAGCTAAACACGATACCTGTGTTGTGCACTATCTGTAGACTCAAGGGCTTCTATGGAAGTTCATTTGCATGCATAACTGGAATTCAGACTATCGTTCGCTTTACTTGCATTACGTCCCATCAGTTGAGGCAATCTGTTGTAACGTCTTGCTTGAGCATTCGTTAACATCTCTCAGCGGACCTTAGCAGTTGATATCAAATCACTGTTGGTGAAAACTATTCATTCCTGCGGTCGATTGTTAAAGTTCATTCATACCTCTCTCGCTCTTCGTGCGCCAGCCAGCTGCAAGTGGAAATTTACTAAGCCGTCCTCCCTGGATAGGCTCACACTTACAATAATTTTATCCAGACAGCTCTTGGAAGTCGTCGTCCTTGCCAGCTCGCAACTAACTTTGTGATTAACCATTTTCGAAGGGACTGAGAGCGCGGCTGTTTTAGTCGCAACCAAACGCCGCTTCTATTGAAATTGTAGCTGGTCTCTGTTGCGCGCTCAAATTTGCACCTAGGTTTGTGAGTCTGCGCCGTGCTGGCAACTCATTTTATTGGTTAAGAGTCAACTATTTTCGTCACTGGAGAGGTCTACGTTAAATCCGGTCACGGCTACGACCAGAAGACAAACCGTAGCTGGGTTCACTACCTCACAACATATATGGACAATCTAAACTTGTCGTGGTTGCGACGGCTCGGACTGAGGTCGATTACTCGACCGATATCGGGACAAGATTTATGTCGCCTTATGAGTTAGGGCCGATCCATGTCGCAGCGACTGCCGCAGCAGGATCGAGTTTAATCCAGACACCTATTTTAGTTTGCGATTTACATCATGTGACCGGGAGTGGGGCAACACGACGAGGACTGCTGAACAGACACTACAGTGACTAGCAAGCAAGACCGCAGCCTAGTTATACCTTCGGCTACGGCCCTGAAGGCACGGAGAGATCACAATCCACACGGGGGAGATAGCACATCAGAATGAAACTATGAGAATACAACTTGTTGCATAAATAAAGGTTACCACGATCATTGCGATCATGAAACTGATTTGATTACAATAGATCACTTTTAACGTAGATCACTCGCTAACACACCACTACATCATTCGAGATGATTTTTCAAGAGAAACGTTTTTAATTTGAAAGTGGGAGCAAGCAAGAGTTACCTTCAGTCTCTGCTGGGTACAACGATACCTAACGTTAACTTCCTTTCTCGGTCACTTTCTCTACGGTCCGTAAAATGTATTAACTTACGTTTTCTCACGGCTGCATTAGCCCAATTTAGTGCCCAATAATGAGGACTTGTTGCATATTTCTAGCGCCACTCTCCCTCATCGTTACTTTTCATGGAGTTGAAAAGAAAGAGTGAAAGGAAAAGTGGGTGAAATGGGCGCCTCCGTTGCGTGGTTCGTGGTTGTGCGTGAAAGATTGCTCGTAGCGCCCGTTCCATTTGACGTGATAGTATCGATCATGATTCACTATGCTCATTACAGTCCACTGTTTTACTGTCGTCCTAATAATGGCGCGCCGGGAATCGAGCATGATTAAGCATAAACCTACTGTCTCTAAATTACTCCGAATCGTAAACTCGCTCACTTTTTCCTGTTGTAATAAACGTCTGTACGTTCATGGAACAGTTTGTACTCTTCGAACGTTCGTCGTTTCTTGACCGTCACAGTTGCATATGACAGCCTGAACAAAGCCACCGGAAATTTAAAATTCTTAGGAAATTATCACATCAAAACAAATTAGGGTGTCCCGGAGAGGCCGACCATATACGCGGCCTTTACAGCCACATTCATGAAGCCTGAGGTTGCACGAACATTTAAGAATTAAATGCAGAAGCGTTCTAGGGAAGCTGACAAATGCGCTTGTGCATTCCGCTTACAAGATCAAATCATCAGATAAATAATAAAATATGCAATAACATTGTGAATGGCTCAACCTTTTGTAAAGACCTTCCACAATAAATTCAGTTTCCTGTTAGAAAGCGGATGAAGAAGCAAAGCAAAGCCGAAGGCTCGTCATCGTGGATGAAATATTATCCTATATGATGAAATACTTCGAAATATATGATGAAACGTAGGGTAAGGCGACGTCGTGCGATGTAGGATTTCACTACATACGACTCGAAATTTGTTACAGAACGTTGCCGTTTGTCATGCACTCCACCAGCTAGTTTTCCTTGCTCCACCTTTGGTGGCTTTTGAGTTGAAACTACTGGATAGACGGCACTGAGCAGAAATTAACGCCTAGCATGAGGTACGACGTCGTCATAATGCACTTTGTCAGTGCGAGTTGATAAAGGAGCATATGCAACAGATCCGATGGATGTTTCATTCTTGATTGGTTTATATTGTTTTCGCAAGAAAAAAATCTTTTTAAGACTTGCCAGGATCGCCTTTCCAAAAGAATTTTCTCCTGACATCCTTATAACATAGTTCGTACCACCAAAAGTGATCAGGCAATGGAATTCCGGTATATGTAACATCTGTTGTTTATTCTCATAAAACTTCACACAGGTGACAGCATTATATCTCGTTCTCTGAAAAAAAGTGAAAAAAGAACAACCAAGAATTAAATCGGCTTTGTCGTGGCATATGCAAGTTATAATAGTAACGAATACTGAGTTAACCAGAAAAAGATGTGTTGAATTGTGCAGTTGAATGAAGCACTCAGAATGTTTAAGAATAGCTGCAAAGGAAGTACTAAGATCATATACTGTGACAAATACACATCGATGAAAAGCGATGCTATGAGTGTATGTATATAAATGTCGCTGTTCAGTTCTCTATTGGTGCTATTGTCATTCGGGCATACTTCTGTTAGCTTTCTGTGATGTTATTTACTCGTTATATGTGTTAATTGAAAGAAACTTGTTTGCTGTGGATTTCAATACGTCATCTTTTCATACTATCTTCTCTAGTGTTGCACTTTTTTTACAGTGTAATCGGCCATAACGATAACAGTGCTTGATGAATAGTTCTTTCAGTGTTAGTTTTATTGTTGCCTTGATGCTTCTGAAGGTCGCTGTCAGTCACTTCATTTTCCGTCAACATTGCTTCCGTTCTTGCGATCGAGGAATTTCTCTTTCGCTTGCATATGCATAGTGGATCATTCGCCTTCCTCCTCATAGAAGAAGATCCATTCCCCTTATTATTATTTTCATCCTTTTTTTACGTTCTTAATGGTTTTTTTCAATGCGCCTTATTAAACGCGTAGTTGCTAGTTTTACCGTTTCAATTGTGAATTGGCTTCAGTGATTTTTTTTTCTGCATTTGTGAGTGACTTTTCGCAGAGAAAGGTTTGTGAAATGAAAATCGTGCAGAAAGCAGTTTTTGCTGTTAAACTCGGAGGTTAACGATGCCTAAAGTGCAGCTGCACAAGTTGTTTCCGAGACAACCTTGATTGTTCGACCGAACAAAAGCAGATATATGACGGTCCACCGCCACGTGGCAACGAACAAGTGAAAGTTGTCAGTCTCAACTAGGAATCTAGATTTGGATTTGTTCAGTCTCTTTCTGTAAAAGAGACATTTGGGAAGCGTCTTCAACCTTGTTGAAAGCTCCAAACGTGCAGGGTCTAAAAGAAATTAGGGCTTTAATTCCTTTTTTCAATTCCTGAGTTAGCTGAACATCTCCTAAACATTTTGTGACTTTGATCAGAGCCCGGTTCGCTGCTCCATCGTTGCTCGAAGACTGCGGTGTAGAAGATCGAAAGAGACGAAGTTTTTATCTAAGTAGAGAAAGTGAAAAGCCGATCATTAGAGAAAGGAATTGAATCGGAAATTACTAACTGTGAGGAAATGCGATATTTGTGGAAGATGTGTGAAATTTAACCTGCTAACGAATATTAGCCGATTTCCGCGCTATGTGGACTTTGTGAAGGAAGTACGTTTACATCCACGTTTACGTGCATATGTATAGGCGAATGAACTAAGAACATCATTCTGTACAGCTATTTGTCTTCCCAGTTGGTAGCGATTTAGCATGAAACGAAATTCGAATTCAGCAAACGGAGAGTGCTACCGAACGAGATACCCACGATATGATAGCTTAAGGTGACGTAAGAATCACATAGCTCGAATCTGAAGCGATCGAGCACGAAATGTCACAAGATGCTAGGAAAGGATCACTAGAGTTCTTACGGAATGGTATTTTAATTTATTGTTGCTGCACACCAAAGATAAGCTGAACGTCTGTAGCAGTGCACTGAGATAACAATCCCTTCTCGGTAATGTTGCATGCATTTCTTTTGAAGGGAGCATGAAATACGCTTGGCAGCTTTTGATGACTTATAACGATCTTTTAGTAGAAGCAGTGCGAACTCAAATCAGAATGCATATAAGCGCTTATGGAAGCTTTTTACGAGTATAGAGTAGTACTGCACAGTCGATGAAGGCACTTATGCATGGTTCAAAATGCAAAACATAATACTTCTCAACGGATCTACCTGAAGTCCTTGGCTGAAGTTCAGAAATTTTGAATGTTCAAGCATTTCCTAATATTCGGTAATCAGAGATCAAAGATCGTTCATTTGAATGATAAATGCTGCCGTTTCGTATGTCAAAAAATTCTTATGTGATAATTTCTGCGAGTAGCAATTAAAAATAACAGAAGGCGAATGTTTGTGTTGTTTGCAGATCGCCGACAGCGAGTTATAGAAGAGACGGAACTGCCCGCCTCTTGAATGCCAGCAAGCGCACACGTGGCGTCTACATACCTTGTTGGATCGGAAATAACGCCCGGCTAATGAAGATTTCGCGATTCGGTTGCTACGCGGCCCCCGATCACAATTATCTCCTCAAATAGGTATCTGCCTTCTTATTAACTCGATATCTTCTGTTTCCTCTTTGGAACTACTCTTATGGTCGTCTTGATGGAAATCGTCCTTGCAATGCATTAGGAGACCTATTATTATTGAGGCATTAGCGCTGACAATGAGCCATGAAATTTGTGCATTAAAACACGTTTTAAGCAGAATTAAAACTATGGCAGTAACAAGCATAATCCTTAGCAAAAAAACTCTTTTATATGTCATTTATATGTGCATGTCATTTGTATATTGAAGTAAAAAACTTTATTGCGGTAAAACATTTCTTTACTAAGCTTCACATTTGTTAACAAATCGGCCAAAGAAATTAGCCCATCTGAACTAACTGCAAACAATTTACACCAAATGCTTTCGCATAAGTTTCTGTAGTTCCTCTTACACTACTTTGCATTCAGTAGACTTGATGATATTGCGATATTTGTGTTCGTTCTCTCAAGCAACAACTTTCTCTGAAGTGCTAAATTCCTTCTCCTCAAGCAACTCCGAGTTATAATCATTGAAATTATTAGGGGATGAGAAACTCACTTATTCGTTTCCGAAGAGGAGTTATTGGACATTAGGGTGAAAAAAAAATGAAACGGCTAAAGCAGTAGCTCGATATGCATTTTTGCCTTCCGCTCATACGACATTTGAATTTAATAAGTTAGCGACAGAGAAATAAGATATGCAGCATACCGTTTTCATTTTTTCGCTTCTCACATCGCCTTTACAAATCAGCGAATGTTTGTGATCGAATATATTTAAGATGCATGTTAATCCTTTCATACTTTTGAATGTCTCCTTTCCTCTCGAGGGTAACGCATCGATGCGAAACTTAGCATCGATTACCCAACGATGTGTATTTGAGTCGCCAAATTCCGTAATTTACTTTCAGTGGTTTCCAAGTTGAAACTACTGAATGGCACATAAAAACGTAGCTGAAGCACGCATATACATACGTACACACAAAGAGGAAGGCGCCACATTGCACTTTTGCAAACCAAATTAGCCAACGCTCATAAGAACTCGAGTTCTTGCTTTGCGTCCTGCTTTTGCATATATCGTTATCGCCATCACACTTGTAATCATTTAAGAAATATTCGCACTGAAGCAAAATCTTTCAGATGATGAGTTCTGTGGGTGAGGCAATTGCATTAAAAACGGAATCCCCATGCTGCAATATTTTCTCTGTTTATTTCACTTTGTTATGACAAAAAACACCAGCGGTGAAACACTATTTCACTGTTTTCTGGATTTGGGATCATTCATTGGGCTGTTTACCCATTAACACATTAACATTAACTCGTTATAACCTCAATAACTCGATGGTGTTGCACAGCCCCTGCTTAATGAATGCGCCTCACTTTGTTTACGTCTACGATTCTCGCACGTTGCTCGGCCTCTGTCTCCTTTTCATCCCTTTTCCCTCGAGCTCTCTCCACTGCACTATTCTCCCCATTTTTTGCAAATGCTTTTTTTCTTCAAATTGTTGCTCTTCCTCACTCGCCACTTCATCTACCAGCTGTCAGTAACTGTTCATTGCCCTCGCTGTCGTAAACAAACCTGTGTCGTAGTTCGTTCAGATAGCTGATGCGGTGATCTAAGTGCAATAATATGAAATACATTGATACAAACCATCGTGGTAGTTTTCGTTCAGCTCATCGTCTTCTGCCGCGGATGCGATAATTAAGACAGAGGATGAGCTTCTTGTTTGGAAGGATTAACATTTGCACATTTTCATTCGTATTTTGCTAGCTTGAAAACTGTGACTGCATGCACCCATTCTTGAGAGAGTTGGTGCATGTACGTTTACGTACCCCTAGCTTCCTTCCTTCTGCCGTAGATATTTGCGCCTTTTGCAACTACTCCATTAGTCCAACAAACTAATGAAGCGACCGACCACTTTTGAGAATGCGTTTTCCGGAAGATTGCTTTTTGTCCCCGTTCGTTCGACTACAGGAAAATGACGTTTAAACTGCAGGGTTACGTTGTCGTAGGCAGCGTTTAGCAGCTGAGGTCTAACTAACTTTCGTTCATTTTTGGAAATGTTTCTTGCTGTCTGCCGCTTGCGTAGGAGGCGAACCTCACTCGATTCTGTGCTTTCTTTCGGCCAATTTTCTTCTCGTCCTCCCCGAAATTTGCTCGTCATTTGGTGGAGTAGCCAACTTAACACTGACTGGCTCTTTTCTTTTATGCATTTCTACAGTTTTCATGGTTCATGTTTATTTCTGACGTATCTATGTCGTAATTTGAGTCAAGATGCCTCCTTAAATAAGAAGTGGAAACGTGCTCTCGGCTATTCATCATTATCTACATACATTATACACTAGAAAAAAAATATTCATTTTTCTAGAGCGTGTGGTCTTCGAAATCTGTTGAACAGGTTACGCTGCTCATGCATTTTACAGCTGTTCAATTTAAGGTTCGTATTTAAAATTGAGGTGAGAAAATGAATCCTAACAGAATCATATTAAAAAGAATCATTGATGAATAATTATTGAGAAGCAGATTAGTGCCGTCAAATGTGAACGAAGGCTTTGTAATGATCTGTGGGCATTTTGAAGAAAATTTTGCAAGGTTGAAATTGAAGGAAGTGGAGAAATGCGCTAAAGGAACTGACATAATGCGCGTATTTGCGTCCCGCTCACTTGACCAACCAGTTACGTGAGTCACCAACAAAAAACCAAATATGCACAATGAGATCCTTAAGTTTTAATCATTCCGAACCCCGCAAAAAACTTCAAGAAAAAATCTTTTTAGAAACCTACCGGTGCCGAATAGACGGGCATTTTTTGGCGCTTTTAAATGTCGATCGCTGTCTTCGAGGAATATGGATCAATGTGGAGAATATGTTATAGGAGGTCATCCGAGTGCAAACATTATACCCGGTTAATTTAGAGGCTCTCTTTGCTAGCTCCCAAATTTGAAACCATCGTGAGATATGCAAGCACACACATACGCATGGCAGAGACCACCTCACTACAGCAAATTTGCAAAAGCAAATAAAAACCGTCCTAACTGGATACAGTTCGACAAAGCAGTTGCTAAAACTAATTTCAAATTTGGTATCTGATATGGACGATATATCAGTCAAAGCCCATCCGTTCGGCAAAAAATTTAGGCCTTTGTTGAAGTCACTATCGCTTGAGCAGAATCTCTAGTGGCTTTCCGGCTGCTTTATATTGCGCACGAGATTTAAGGATATACATAAAATGGAAAACGTCTTTTCAACAGTTTTACTTTATTAGGAGTGAGATTGTTGGTCAGAGACGGCAAAAACAAAAAGAAATATCTTTCAAAAAATAATTGAACTGCAGAGGAGTGATTTTACAAAATAGTTCTAAGTATGAGCACATTACTGCTGTTAAGAGGCAGTATTTATCACTGAAGAGATATTAATTGACTGATTCAATCGAAGTGTCGAATTCAATGAGCGAAGTCAACGCAAAGAATTCGCATTTTTTTTACGACAGGCTCGATTGTAGCTTTTCTGGCCGTTAGTGTTGTAATGCTCGTTGAACCTAAAAGGCTGCAATAGGTCAAAGAGCCTTCAGCACCGTGTTCTGCATCACTTAATCACTGATATTTTGCAGATATCAGGAAGGATTGGGAAGGGGGAGGCTGAGATGACAACCTATTCGCGGTGTTCTTGACATATGTGCCAAACACAAATGCCTATTGCTGCTTACAGATTACATTACTTCATTCCTGTTGTCGTTACTGTTCCGCGAAATCAATGTTATTATTAGCACCACTGAAAACCTTTTGCTATAAAAAAACCTGCGATGTTCCCCATATTTAGGAATTTTCGCACATTCTTCATCCAACTCATAACACTCGATGCCTAATTTACCGGCAGATTTATCTTTCACATCATTCCAACGTGTATTTCTGATGTTGTGTTGTTTAGTTGAGAGTTAGTCGACGGCAATTTGTCTTCTCAGATGAAATTATGGTTATCAAGATTGCACTCAAGAAACAAGTTTTGATGGAGCTCATTTAAGCGAGGTTTCTCCTCGCACAATAGAACGTTAACTGCACTCATTTTAAGTGTTTATTGCTCCAAAGCAATCGCGTCTTCAACCAGTCAAATTGGGCGAGATTTTATGAGTTGTCGTTTACCTCCACTTGCCACCGTTTTTTTAATGGGGCCTCCATCAGCGATAATAATGCTATATTCCAATCATCAAGGAAATGAACCCCGACATCCCTGTGCAGATTAGGAGCACATTCGAGTTTGAAGAGGAAGATTGTGTTGAGGGAGGGGGAGCGGAGGTCGGGGGGATGAGAGAGCAGAGAGTCGTGCAGTGTGAAAAGGGTTCCTTTCATAGTGTTGCAGGTATTTTCCTGAGTCTTGGGCGACTAAGTTTGCCCAGAAATTTGAACCTGACTGAGCGAGTGAAAAATCGTTTTTTAAATACATACTCTCATCTTTTGTTATTTTTTAACTTAATTTTCGCTCTCTTTCTTGTCGATTGTTGAAAAGTGTGATGCGTCATCTTATAATTTTGCTTGATTAGATGTTTCGAACCTCTTTAGAAAGCTTTGCTCCCTCTCAAAATTCTTCACCTTCCATGCTAATGCAAAACGCATTATATTTGGCCACACCTGCTGAATTTAACAGATCTAGGAGGGGATTTCACAAATGACTGCATTTTTTCTAGATCTTGTAAATTTATTGTTTGTATCAGAAGCTTCATTTCGATACTATGTCGAGAGGATGTTTGCTATTATGTTGATATTGATAACACAGCTATATCTTCCTTAACCGTTCTATTCTGGCTAACTGATATAGTACATCGTTATCAGTTTCCTTCGAAAACTGGAAACAAGTTGATATTAGTTGTTGGTTGCTGTGTGGGGTTGTTATCGCGTTCGCTAGGACGAATCCTCCTCACCTAATGCCAAACACTCTAACGGATCAAAGTGGCACAGCTCGCAAAATATTGTAATGGACGCGCGCATATCGTCTCACTGTTTTGTCGTTTAGTCCACAGCACTTCCTATCAGCAATTGTTTTCACGTCCTGTTCGCGTTCTCATATGGGACAGGTAATCGTCATCATTTTAGTGGGGGTGTTTATTGTTTGCGGGGTCATCTTGCTCGGCAGCTAACTTTGAATTTAGCACGTTGAAGAAAGTGACCAAATTTCTCGATTTTTTCAACGCACCTTTATGATAGCAATAAATGTTGCGTTGGCAACATAGCGGCCGATTGCATCCACAAAACTTGGGAATTTTCCGCTGTTTTCTTGATGACGCTAAATTCATATATAGTGATTGGGTTCGTTTGATCGAATGAACAATAAATGTCGCCTTAGCAGTATGCGTCATCAAACTAAACGTTTCAGTGTACTGACTGTTGCGAATTTCATTGATTCCTCTTGTGAAAAGCAGTCAGTGATTTTTCCACTTTCTTCACTGGAACTCGCGAAGTATCACCTTGATTTATCCAGAAATTTCGACCGGATTTTTTCTTTTCTGGTCTGAATATGCTTCAGTTTGCTTCCAAAGACAGCCAACTAGTAATCTGAAGATATAGGCTTTCTATCACGTATTCGGTAGTAAATTTTGATCTGTCAGCTCACAGTTTTCAGTTTTACTAGTTAGAAGCCTACTGCATTTCCTCCATCTCAAAGTGATCGGATGCCTCTTCACAAAAGTCCATTCACAACCATATGACATTTCTTCGCATTTGCTACTATTCCACTGTTGCATATACCTTGTTACCCATTCCTACCTTCTACTTTCAACTTTGCCATCGGTGCACATTCCTCTTAGCTCGCCTGAATTTGGTCCTCAGGTACCATAGTGCAACGACTGCCTTTAGCGTTTTTAGTGGTTTCCGAGAATGTCAATAAAGCTGGTTGCTTTTACTGTTCATATTGCAATGAAGGCACTCTTCAACTCGAATTTACGACATATTTTCCAGTCATCAAGCCGCTTCCATTTATTTGCCTCTGCACTCTGAAGTAATGCAGGCAGAAGCATATGCAAGCAGTAAAACCCCTTTATATTTCCACACAGGCGGCATTCTTTCTTATTTTCGCCATGAGATCTCAAGTCTCACGGACACAATATCAAGCAATGAAACCACTCATCTGAAAAATGACCATTTGAATGCTCTTGTTTTCGCAAAATTATTTCGGTGACATTAATTTCTCAACTTTTGAAGAAATTATTCAAGTTCCTTTGGCATAGAAAATAGGCATGGCGCAAGAATAACAAGTTTTAAATATACTGGTGAGTTTTGCGGTCAATAAGTCGTTGTGCTTACCTCCTCCTCCACATATCTTACCTTGAGACGAGGGTGCAAGACTTTTTTATGAATGCTTCTCTGAATTTCAGATGCTCTATACGGCAAATGCAGTCACAATTCTGGGGCTAAAGTCTTTGGTCATCATTTTACAATCTTGTGCTTCTTCATTTTTATGCATACCTTCCAGTATGCAAACGCTCTAGTGTTTAAAGCAAGACAAGGAGATCGTTACGGCAATTGCAGTGTTCATGCAAATGCTGTAGCGTTGTTTGCTTGTGTGCATCTGCCCCCGAATGGGCCTCTTCACCAGCAACGCTAGGTGCCCGTTTCCTATGCATACCGCTGCTAAGGCAAATGCCTTCGAAATCGGATATATCAGGAGCCCTTATGAAACTACTTCGGTGCAAATAAATTTGCATTTGCGAAATGCGTTATGCCAGCGTCGTTTTCTTTCGTATTTACCGCTCTAGCTGTCCGCCTTTCCAGAAACCAGTGAACGTAGAGTAGCGTTAGCGAAAAGAGCAAGTAGTACTATTTAGGACGGCAACCTCCTTTGTCGTCTTTAATCTTGATTCATCAATTTAGGAAAAGCTTACAGATATTTAAGAGCGCCAGGTAATCTACATATATTTTTGCATCGGCTACATGTTGCCTTTCATTTTGTCTCGGTTTGGTCACAGAAAAACGGCTCTTTTATAGGCGATTCGTATGAATGGTGGAATCGATTGGAATATGAATAAATCCTCCCTTATATTTCATTATTTTTTCAAAACTTATGAAACTTGGTCAAGTGAATGCAATGCAAAGGCTCACACTGTGTTCCCCGATGTCGCATTATTCTCATTTCTTTAATTACGCAGTTTTTTACGCAGTCGTTGGCAAAAACTGTGATATTTGCCAGTTAACATTCTCAACACACCCTTTGTACATAGTGAACGTCAAATGATAAAGGCAACTGTAGTGTGGCTCGGACTTTGGTGATAACTGTTGCTTTATGCAAAATAAACGTATTGTTCACAGAGGGGATCCGAGCCGCTTTTCGGTGAATGTTGCAGTCAGCAAGAAGAAAGCCGTAGGCTCGAATCCAGTCAAGGGAAATATTTTCATTTGCCATCAAAAACTTGCTCTCTTAAAGGCACTTTTTTTCTGCACAAAAATCTTGGTATCATGCAGGTAGAGGAAACGATACCGTTTCACCGTCGATGCGTCGTTTTTCAGTATCAAGCCAGCCACCAGTACCTGCATAGCGATTATGCAGTGCGTTGATGAGTGGCACTTAGAGCGTAATGTTAGATTTTGGAAGCAACGAAGGAGTCGGCTATGTGCTTGTTAAGTGTAATATTAGCATATTAGAGATTCGCTTAGCTGCTTCGTTCAAAACTGATCTCGCATTGATCTTTTGCAGTATTATAAAACACTGAAATTGAATTCGCATGTTCTGAAGTAAAGAATGAACAGCTGCAATGCCTACAGACAGTAACCACATAGTCTTGCTCCTACCAGATAGCAATGTAGTGCTTAAGGAACGAATTCTGTAGTGAATGTCCTCTTATTCTATGTCTTTTCATGGCATCATTCGTCACTGCGGAATCTGTAATGTTTTCCGTATGCAGACTTATGATTTTCCAGATGTTCAGTAGTGTGTGTACTTATCCAAACAGTACCGTTTTTTCTCATCGAGCACGGCTGAAAATTAAAGCCTCGGAGTATATCTACTGGAAGAGATATCGTATCTCTAATTTCGATGTCATTGTTATTTTATTCCATTTGTGATTAGAAGCTGTCGCCTCGCAAAACAAAGAAAAAACATCTTCACCTCCTGTTCATAACTATTGCTCATAAGAAAACACCTCATTCCCAGGCGCTGCTCATTAGAAGCTTTTTGTGTTGTTTTGTTTTGTTACGAAGTGTGCTCTGCTATCTCTGATATTTGCTTTAATTCGGTAAGCAAAATTTCAATTTTTATTTCACTTTAATCAGCAATGTATTTATAATGAATAATTGTTTCTTCATATTGCTTCCGTTTTCGCTTGAGAGGTAGAGGTGTAAGAGAGCGTTAAGGTCCACTAGACTTATTCGGCGAAACGTGTGGTGGCAATAAGCTATTCAATATATATATATATATATATATATATATATATATATATATATATATATATATATATATATATATATATATATATATATATATATATATATAATGTATACAGCTGGCCCACAATAAACCGACGTCGTTTTGAAGTTTAAGCGGAAGGTGCAATTGACCAGTGAGCAGACATTGTTGCAATCGTCTGTTCTCCTTTCTCAACTTCATCTCCTTCCCCTCCTGTCCCCTAACTTCTCATCTCCAACCTTTACACTCCATCCATCCTTGCCTCCATGTTCAGTACTCTTCTTCTGTCTGTCGACGGTATTCATTTTATATTTTCTCTATGATAGGCCACACGATTCATAAGAAAGGAGAATGACGTTTCTATATAAAGTGCACTTTAGACAACGATACATTACGTAAGCGAATCTTGCTTCCGAATAGAAATGATGAGTTAATTTGTGACGGTTAGATGTGTCTTTCAGGAAATAATGTTTTCGGGGCAACGAACAAAATGTCGTCTTCATAAAGTCACGACTGCAACCATCGATAATTTAAAATTTTCGATGTTCTCGCCATGATTCGCCATTTTTCTTTATTCTCGTCTCTTCTCATCTAGCAGTTACTTCGTTAATAAACCAGCATCTTTAAAAATTAACGCCATTCAAACCTTGTTAAAATTGTTGACTCATTTTCCTTGTTTCCCTTCTGTATGACAAATAAGATAGCTAGCAACAGTTTTCCTTCGATCATACGAATGATGCAAATTGATGGGCATATATTGTAGACGTGTAATGTATGTAAATTGAAAGCAGAAAACGGAAGGAACCAAAATTTTCTCAGCACCCCCATGTGTCCTCCTGTAGACAACGTTTTTTGACCGACAATGAAGTGAATTTGATTGGGCCAACCTGTAGTTTGTTGTGATGCTTTGTTCGTGTTTTAAAGGCATTCATTGTTGCTTATCAAAAAATCTTCTTATTTCCCGTTTTCGGCGAACTGCATCTTTCACAAAAGTGTTCAAGAGAGCATCTCATTCTCTCGACACTCCTCTGTTGAACTTTCTGTCGTAGTGCTTAGTTCATTCTCTAAAGGTTTCGTTTTGCTCTCATACAATGTTACCTTTCGACTGGTAAAATATTCTTAGGAAGGCACAATTCTAGATCAACATTAGTTAGGATTGCTACAGAACGCATGGAAGAACTGATATCATCTCATCTATATCCACCTATTGTCGCTACCGAGAAAAGGATTGGAGTTGATCTATCAGATTTATTTGTCGATGAGGTTTAGGATAAAAATTGCTGGACTTCTTTTTTTGAAGTCTTAGCATAGTTATGTCAGTGCATAGCACCAGTACTCCTGCGGTATTTTTTTCTGGATGTCTCAGCGTGCTTGATCGATAGAGTTTAGAAAAACTTGTAGAAATATTTATCTTATCAATGTGCACAATTTGTTTCCTCACTCAAAGATGATATCTTTCTGCTTCGTCACGACGTCAACTTTCTTCCCATTCTGCATTTCCATCGTATAGTACAACTCTTATAGCACTAATTTGTAGTTTAGATTCTGTGGGTTGCATTTTATAAGAATTCATTCTAGTCTTTATGATCTGATTTTAATTCCGTTATGTTTTTATGCCTCTGCAAAATTGCACCGACACCAGTGCATTATAGTAGCATGATGTCAGTTCGTATCTGCCCATCCAATACTTCAAGCCGAAACTGCCGAAAAAACTTGAGTTCGGGAAATCAATGAATATAATGTAAAACGTAGTATCAACAATGAATATAAAGCTGCTAAAAGAGATGTCTCTTCTAGCAGCTTTTGCGTTGATTCTCGGCTTATAGAAACTAGTTATGAATATATAAGAGAGAAAAAAATGTATAAGTGTATTATACGCTGGTCGGATCTTTTATACGCTATTTATCCGGTCGTGGTTGTGCACGAATGTGCGTCTTCGTCTGTCTACTTGCCTGCCCGTTACTTTCAACTCTTGAGCCTTGAAATCCGATGCCTATATCATGAGTTGACTGCCTCTGTTGCACTCAGCATTGAACCATCAATTTCGAGGAAAGCTTCGGATTTTTAAACATGGCAAAGCTATATGCAATTGACACTGATCAGTTTTCTATTTCAAATCGGCGCGTTACAAACGAATGCAGCTTTTATAGGGGATTATGCGAGGTGCAAGGTTTAAACATTCAAGCATCATTTAGCTTATTTATGACTTGTTGATAATTATACAACTGTCTGGTCAGGCGAGATGATCGCAATAGCGCTCACTATGGCAAACTCTCTGGCACGCATCTGTTCCCTGCAAGGTTTGAAGGAGCAGTAAATATGAAGATATCATTCCTCATATTTTGTCATTTATGCTGATTGTAAGTAATGGTAGTTCATATGATGTTCATGTCATGCCGACTTCTTTGGTATGCTCTTCGACTTGCTGACTACACGTTCAATTATTTCGGTCCCTTTTCTTAAACATACGAGGTAGCAGCTTGTTTAGATTCGTTTCATAGCCATCTGCAGATATTGCAACTTTTTCTTTCTTATTCCTATGTGCCGATGAGATTCACGCTTATTTTAATTTTAATTTTCCACATTCATCATCAGAAGTTTCCTCTCCATTGTTTGGCTAAACAATGAAACGTACTATTATAACGCGTTCAGTCGTAACAAATCATGGTAATTCTTTTTCAGATAAAGGTAAAAAGCTAAGAAATAACTTTCGATGTCACACTCCTTTTTTGGACGCAACAGTTCCCAACGACCCTGTTGACGGATATAGGCGCAGTAATTGCTTCTATACGAAGTGGACCAAGATTCTCCCAAATATATAACTCGATAACTTGCAATCATTGTCAATTTGCAGTTAATAAGCTCTTGAAGCGCCTTTTCTTCAGCAGTACGGCAGAAGCGTGATTTGTGGAAAAACTTTGTGTCACAATTACTCCTCCACTTCGCATCTTTCAATTTTTTTTTTGCGCACATGTGCAGTTTACCTCTCGTTTGTGAACTCGGTCGTACTCAATCGCGTCAGTAGGCACCAACCAACTCGCTGAACCGTTTTTATGCAAACTTGTATTTAAGTAAGCTTCCTTATAACAGCATTTAAATGTTAGTGTTTTTTCGCTGTGCATATATATACAAACTGTACATACGTTGCCACAAGCAAAACAAGTCCATCATTTATATGCATGTTATGCGTTACATCGGTTGTTGAAAGCTCCAGTATCTCACCTTAGCAGCTGTTACTGAATGCATAACCATAGCTATGAACGGACTGTCGGATCTAGGCAAATGGCACTCACACAGAAAGAGTTGTCATGTACATTTTCGAAAATAACATTCATTCAAAAACAGATCGTTATTAATCTCGAAACTGTTGAACACTCATTATTGTGAGTGTAATTAATGCATCGTTCATCAAGAGCTGAAGCCCGCTTCAGGCGATTGATGGAGGCATTCGTTTTATCGATCCCCCTTCGATGAATTCGGCTTCCGACGCGTCTGAAACTTTGCTTGTTATCCCTTATCATCCTCTTCACGTTACGCTTTTGAATGCTCAATGTATTGTTATTTTTATTGTCATCATTATTATTTCAAATAAGGAACCTGCTAAGCGGAAGTAGATTTTTTTTTTCAAATCCCAGTATGCAGGCAGTCGTTTTGTACGAAGAATAAAGACCTTCAACAACCAAAACAAGCCAGAATACATACTGTCGATGTGATGCGCTTCTGTTACCACTGTAGCGTTGGACAAAATTTCCTTCGATAAAAATGTTTGGGCTCATGCAAACATACATATGTCCAAGCGACTTATTATGCCAGTCATCAATAATTTTTCAACTGTCGTAAAACTTCAAATATAAGCCAGGATATTCGGGCGAACTTGCATGGTTTTGGGATGAATGGACTATTTAGATATAAGGAGGGGGTAATCTCTGAGAAAATTCGGCATATTTTTATAACAGTAACTGTGTAAACGTAGTGCCTCGAAAATTCAGCGAGCACATTTTTCTACGAGTTGAAGCGTTTCTTTGGCATATCAGTCGGTGTACCCAACCTAGGGAAAGAATTCAGCGTTTGAATTCGGTGTTATAAGAAGATTTTGGAGAATGGAAGGGCCTTTTTTCTCTTGAAGGTTAATTAAGGTATCCTTGAAGACTAAGTATCAGAAGTGTTTTCTGTGAGATGAAGACACCATCAAATGACATTTTTCGTTGCAACAACTGCTTTAGGTTTCTAACAACCATTTAATATTACATGGAAACGTATAATACGTAGTGTCCAGTAGGTCAATTAAATGAAAATGGACTCTTTATATGGCTGTTTGCACGACATCTGAAGACGCAAAAAAATCTTGCCCATGTGATTTTCACGTTGTTGCTGTTCCCGATGACTAAGAAACTGTGTGATCAAATGAGTGCACTCCATGAATTAGTTAAGTTTTTCTCTTCCATTAAAAATATGTTTCATTCGTATCCGTAGTGTGCAATGGACTCTTACAAACCACGTGTGCTTTTATGCATATCTCAAATATTTTGTACCGTAAGAGCTCTGCAAAGAATTGCAACTTCCGGTGAATCTTTCTCATCTATTTCACCCACCTTCCTTCCATTCCCATATTCCGTGACATTCTTCTTGGGTATCTACCGTTTCGTTGGGTATCGAACGGCAATTTGCTAAAGAGACGTGGAAGACGAGGAAAGGAGCAATTCACAAGTTCTGCTAGCATATATGGTGAAGCTTGCCGCTATTTCTTTGTTTTAGAAGACATACTTCTTTAGAAACTCTCATATTTGTACACTGATTCTCCTCTTCTTTAGGGGCCATGTCTTTAGTTGCGAAAGGAAACGCGTTTTCTGTACATTTTGCGCCTTATTTAATTCTTTCTTCCACCGAATACGTTGAATATTGTTTACTCAATGTATTTTTATGTCACGGTCATGAACATGAAGCCGATTGTGATCCTGACACATCCCTATCAATTCATATCGCCCTTTCAACGATTCTAGCCTTTTTGCAATTTTACATTAGCACATCGCATTACAGCGGTCATTTCTTGAATGCATATGTTCGTATGTGTAGCTTTGCGTCCTTCATTGCTTCCAACGCAGCAGCCATCTAGGCCGGACTGCACACATGTCATAGGTTGACCCGTTATATCAGTACTCGAAACGACCCACTAAATTCTATGTGGGATTGAATTCCGTATGTGCATGAAAGTATGTATCTATTATGCTTCATGTCAAATGGCATCTGATGCCTATCACACATCCATTTTCCAATACTTAGACCAAAAACCCTTTCGAGGAGTTTCTAAGCCTTTCCTTTCGTTCAAACAAACCTGCCTACATTAATTCGTATGTGGAATCGTTTGTTGAAAGTTGACATGTGCGATGGGTAAGGTTGCAAAAATGCGTATCGTTCCGGCTTTATTGGCGCATTTTCCAGCTTGTATTGACCCGCTGATGCTGCTCTGAGTGAGCTGGACGAGCATTCTAAATGGCAATTTCAGTTCTTGAATATAACAGGCAGTGAAAATTCTTTCCAAACTGTGCATTTGGCACGCGGCCAGAAGCGCTTAATATGAAAACAAACAAAGTATGCTTGCTACTCAAAGAATGTTTTCAACTCCAAGAATGCTTGATTTTGAGGGGGAATCTCAGGAGGCTGTGCAGCTTTCTTGTTACAGGAGCCAAATGAGCGTTAGCCAGTCAGCTTCCTCCGGTGTGTTTGTTTCATGCTGATTAGAAGGTGGGGTTCAAGCAGGGGACCTTTTCCGCTGCTCTACGTCTTTGCTTGCGATGAAGTTTCTGGAGTTAGAGCCCTTCAGCGAACGGCAATATTTTCTCTGCATTTTTGAGTACCTAAAGTCGTTCGAGAAGAAGCATTCAAAATCTTTCTTCAAGCTTCAATTTTTTTGGAATTTGAGCAGAGTCACTGCATTATATTCCGAGCGCCTGAACTTTGTTTATAAGATGGTGACCCCAGCTGCATTTTTTCAGGAAATGTCAAACTCATCTTCTTCGATTTTACATGAGGTTGAAGATAAATAACAAACTAATTGCAGTGAGCACTGTTTAAAGTCGATCTTTACAGAAATATTCAAATGAAGAAGAAGATGTTCTATGTCTTTCTTTGATATTATTTCTGTGCTGGTACATGTTACAAGCTGAGTGAACACGTTCATCCATATTTTTTGATTATATGTGACGTCATGATGTTGCTTTTTGCGTCTCTGATGGTTTCTGTTATTTCTTTTGATATAATGCGTCGAAAATGATAGCTATTTCTGACATCTGCATGCATCAAAAGTGAATTGTTCCTTATGTTATTTTGCAAAGCGAATTTAGAGAAGTGCACTGTGATAATGTCATGTCTGTGTGTATGCATGTGCCTGCTTGTCTATTTGTTTCGTCGGCCGTTTTGATAGAATGTGCTACGTTTGAGCCATCAAATGTAGAAGAAGTCGTGGATATTTAAAAGTGCCAAAGCTTTATATGCATTTTGCACCGAACGGTATTTCGTTCCAGACTTATCGGCTTACAAGAAGCAAAGGTTTCATAAAAGATTTATACATGCTTTCATATCAGCTAAAATATGAAGGCATTATTTTGTTTAAGATTTTATTGGTAGGCTGAAGAAGTGGTTAGCTAGATGGCCGGTGTGCAAAAGCGCGCACCTCTGGCTCGCTTCCTTGCGCTTATTTCAATCGCTCGCACGTCAGAATCGTGTTGACAGAAATTTTTTCATGAAAGTTGGCTCAATACAAGTCTTAGGAATTTGTTGAAAGAATCTCTCCTCAATGGTTGCAATATTGTCTGGTACCTGCGGTACCCGCCAAAGATAACCGCTCATCCGACGAATGACCAACGAGGTAAACATCTTGCGAAGTGAAAATAATAAATTGCTGGAGCGATTAAGTGAATGATTACCGAATGCAGTTCGGTTATATGCAAATTCGATTAGGAGAACGTTTAAGAGTAGCGCCAAGTTGAACGCCAATTCGATGTGCAGATTACTAGTTTGCGAAAACACGTACTCCAATATAATAACTGATTGTATAGCAGATCAAAGCACGTAATAGACATAAATAATAGTCGTCCGCGGATTAGGGCTGTTACATTCATTGATTATTACCAAATCATGAGTATTATTCTCTGTTTGTTGTGGTCGTTCTGGGTTATACAGACAAATTCGACGCGTTGTGTTCGCAGTCATCGCTGCTAACTTTTACATAGTAACCTGTTAAAGTTCGTCTGACCCATCTCTGTTCATCAGCTTTTGGCAGTGGACGACTTATCCAGTCATAGAATTTTAGATCATCTATCGAAATAATCAACCGATAGCAAGAAATTTATTAGTTAAGTCGATTTGACGGGTCAGGTTTTATGAGATGGATTTCCTAAGTTTTGCGGCGGTTGCTTCTAGTAATCCTTGCACTCGAAGCTTTCGCTTTGTTCATCAATCCAAATACTCGTGCTGTGTTGCAGTTCGGATTTTTTTCTCGTTAAACGCAATGTCTATGAGTTGTCTAGAAGTTCAAAGCGAAGAGATTTTTAATAGATGCTCTCAACATAAATACATGGGAAATGTTTCAGGTGATGAATGAGTTGTATGATTATAATATATTATTTTAAAGAGTACAAAGGTACACAGAGGGATCCCTTGGACATTTCTAGAGAAAGTGGATCCACCTAGAATCAATTTTGAAATTGCGAAATCTTAATCCTCGCTTTTTTTCAAAACTTATTTCAAAAAGCGATCAAAATTGCACTGTTAGTATTTTATTTTGAGTCGAATAAAAATTCATTTGAGATGTTGTTTCAGGCCACAAATTTTAAGTCGAAAATTAGAGGCCGAAAATCAGGAAGAAGTTACAATTTGTTGTTGACTCCAAGCCGAACCGCAGGCTGAACGCGGTGCGATTTCCATAAAGCTGAGGGTGTTCGGTTTCTCAACGGCCGGGTGGTCGTTGCTTCCCTCCGCTGCTCGCAGCGGATCATTGTTACGGCGCACGGTACGTACCTGTGATTGACTACACGAAGCGATGATCGCTCGTTTGCATGCAAACCAAAGGTCCCGCTCGAAAACCGACGATGATTCTTTAGTACAAAATGCGTCGAGCTCAACAGGCAGGTTCCTTGATCTTGATGGTGGTTGCAAAATTTTTTATTCTATGAGGACAGCGAGGTATTTTAATGCCCACAACAGATTAGGGGCCTGATCCTCAAGAACGCCGGGGCTTTTGAAGGATCCTTAAAACACTAGCAGAAAGAAACTCAAGTAAATGTAATGGCGAATGCATTGCACTGGGAGTACTACCTATATATATATATATATATATATATATATATATATATATATATATATATATATATATATATATATATATATATATATATATATATATATATATATATATATATATATATATATATAATGTTGAAGTAAAAGCGGCGAAATTTTTTGGACGTTCCAAAGTGGTGGTCACATCGCTGTGTTTCGAAAAAAAAACGCAAACTATAAGGAAAAAACACAAACTTTGGAATTTTCGCAACAAACTTAGTTATCGTTGTCAGTTTGACGCAAACTGTTTGGAGGATCAGTTATTAATCCGAAATATTAGCGAAATCTCCGTCTGTCAAAAAATTAGCGCACAGAGGGAACTTTCGATGAAAACTTCTCGGCTTTCGATCTTGTTTGGCACAACAACAAATGAGAGGTGTCAACAAGTTAACCGTGATTGTTTGTAGCTGATTGTCTTTTGTCTGCCTTCATTAAATGAGAGGTGAAGTTGTGTTCATAGAGTACGTCGCTGCAATAGCTAAGTCATAGCACTACTCTAGATACTGAGCACTTAATCAAAAAACAAAATTAATTGACGATTCATATATGCGCAAACGTTCTTACTGCCTTTCCCTTACAATCGTTTTCTCATGCAAGGTAATGCCACCTGCTTATCGAATTCACTCTTTAACTACCTCTGCTGTAGGATATGCAGCGAATGTTTTTACTCGTGCAATTCCTTTAAATGCCCTTAGCGTTTTCGTGTCTGAGGTGCTTTTCTCATCCTGCCGCATTCCATTCTGATTTTCGTTGTTTCACAAAGTGTGTCTTGCTTACTATTTGCAAAATGAGCGAATACATTCGACATATTTTCAGGAAGCAAGACCTGTTCTTGTGCGGAACGGCTATCAGCGCCAGTGACAGCACTTGAAGCACATTTGGGACTGTGCTCGGCACGCAGCGCAGGTCAAATAAGTCACATTTCGGGCAGATGGGATCGTATGGAATCCGGTGAAATGTTTGACGATATAGGTGTCAGATATTGCGGGTAAGTGTGTATCTTAAAATAACTTGCACTGTATCATTAAAAAGTTACGAAACAGTTATAGTGATGGTGCTGCGCGTTCTTCCGTATAAGCCAAGGTCTCATGCCGATCGGCTGCGTTTTCTCTTTTTAAAGATTGCGTCGATTTTGTCCGCCGATCTATTCGAGTGTTTGAACCGGAGATTCGGTACGACGATTCGAAAAAATGTGCATTCGGGCATTCACCCAAACATCCTCTGTGCGACAGAAAAAATCACTCATGAGCTGACTCCTCCCTTTTACTTCTTTTAATATTCCTCCTTTATTCAATCTCCCAGGCTGGAATTATGGTGGAGATAAATGTTTTGTAGAATGTATTGGCTGCAGTAGCTCAAGGTGAGTTCCAAGACGAGAACTCGTTTACTCCTGTCGGCCGCGCTCCTCACTAGTGGACCTGTGGATCTCGATTTGACAAAAGAAGCACCAAAGCACCCTTCTTTCTGGAAAACCAATAACAATTCCAAATAGAAAGATAAGTCGGGAAGTGCTGCGTACTTTGGATCAGACAAGACTGCGCTACTTAAACTTGATCCAGATTTTCGTGAAAGTAGCGGTTATGAGAAAATAAGGGAGCGCTTTTATTCAAAATTTCAGGCAGCGCCTCCCCCCTCCCACCACCCCTTCCCTGAACACTGCGAGGCACCTCAAAGTCCCTCAAATTTTGCGTCGAGTCAAATTTTGCCTTCTTTCTTTGGAGCGTACAATAGTTGCTTTTGGAAAAGCTCTATCAAACTTCACAGAAAACTCGCAAAGCGTTCTGTCGTACACATGCTTTCCAAGTTCATTTACTTATTCATTCAGTGTTACAAGCAAGAAAACATATTAGCGAGTACATGTGAGAAGCATAAAAGGTCCTGGAATGGGAATAAACGGAAATGGAAAAAGAGAAGCTCGACTTAGCATACAAGCTGCAAAAAAAAATTGAACCGAGTTGTATAAAAACAGAGCTCGGAACGACTTCGTAAGAATGTATGCAATGGGGAAATTTAAAGCACGAGATTTGCAATAAGGGAGAGGTGACAACTATTTAGGTGCCTCGGAAACTTTCAGCATTATTTGCTTTTATGGCACTGTAGGAAAAGATTTTTCACATATGCACAACACAGTAATAGAGGGTATTCATAAAATTTTGTATGGCGCACTTGTCCATGTCGTTCACTTCAAAGATCTTGTCGAGCCGATGTCAGGGAAACTATACATTATTTTGAAACAGAAAGTCAGGTCGGATTTATGTACCAGGTAACACTATCGATCGGACAAGAGCCTAAGTTGGTTTTAGTGAGTACAATAAGAGTAAAGCGCTTTGGACATCGTGCACTGCAATATCCAAAATGAGATAAGCAGACCAGAAGGAGTGAGGCGTCCCTGAATAGATCAGCAGTAGGCAATGAGAGATTTATGGTATTGTTTGCAATATCTCTGCTGCAAAGTGCGGCGAATGCAGTTTGAGATCCTGGATGACTTCTTGGCAATATCTGACACTGTAGCTTACAGTCAGAATTCCAACCAGCATAACGCCAAGATCGCACATAGCGTTAACTGCAAATGAAACGGTCTGACTAGCAAGCTTAAGGAAGCATCCATGGTAATTGATTTGTATAACTCGTCGCCTGTAACTGGATGCGTTAAGTTGCCATTAATTTGACCAGTTCTCCAAACGATGGGGATGTTTCTGCAGGAGATGGAAATCATAGCCTTTCTTTTGTGACCCACAAACTTTGAGGCCGTCCGCAAAAATTCTGCTACCACTCTGTAAACGTCCAGAACATCATTATATATATATATATATGAAATCAAGGTCGCGCCCAAAATGCTCCATTAAAGCACGCCGCTATAAATTGGGTGCTGCTAGGAATGGCTTTTCCCATTTTTGAATTAGAATGCTCAACGTCCTGACAAACAGCAGAAAAGGCCGAAGCATAATCGGCATAAACAATAGACCTTTGAAATTTCACAACTGGCAATGTGGTGGGAAGTGTAGATTTGCGAAGATGGAATCCAAACTGGGCCGAGTTAAACAGATTATTACATGTGAAGTTACCTGACGAAGCATTTCTACTGGTTACTTCAAAAGACATTGTGAACGGAGTGAAGAAAACTGGTCGCGTGGTCGTTTTTCAAGCAAGTGGCTGAGGCCTTTTTGGGTAACATTGGGACGGACGCATACTTCCGTAGCGAGAAAAGTGAGCAATATGAAATGCTATAGAAGAAGATAATGCTCAGCAGAAATGAGGTTTTTAATGCCGTTCGCTTTATGCGCGCACGTGGAATCCCGATTGTAGTCGGCGAAAGTACGTTTCTGCGTCTGCCAATACTCTTGCCTGTATTGGTGTAATCACTCCCACGAAACTTGATTGCCTCTTACACCGAATAGGGATTCAGACAGAACACCGTTGTCCTTTCTGAAAACTCTCGAAAGAGGCATGCAAGCATGGCTTTTAGAATAAGTATCCCACAGCGACTTCTCAATTTGCCTTTTACGTGGTCATAAAATATCTTCCCACCTCTTCCATGCACTTCTTCCGCTTTTCCCCAGTTTCTAGCAAACTTTGTATGCTGCATATCGTAATCCCGATAAAACTTTGTGAATGTCCTCCAATCCTCACTGGAAGCAGTCTTTAACCGTAACGGGTTAACGGCCAGTACAGATGTTTTGATGGTTGTGTCCTTATAGGGGCATTTTTTATCGTTGGGAAAGTAGAGATGGCATCAACTAGATAGTCCATCTACCGTTATACGCTTCGTTAGCGGAGAAGGAATCTGCGAGAAACAGCTGCAATCACACTGAACAATCGAAACTTTTGCTTCAACCCATTTCTGCTCAGCGACATGTCTTTCCAAATTCTCAACGTACTTTCCGACGGATGCTGGCGTGATCGCTGGTGAAGAAGTTTTCACTAGGAGAAATGCCACGGATCAGATTTAAGTGGTCTGCAAGAAGCGTGTTTTTAATCCTCTTTCCTAGTCACAGTTGCTACCGTCCTCGTCACTCAGTAGGCGGCTCATTGTCACGATATACGATGCGCTATCTACACAGTAAATTAATGGGCACGACCAAGTTGTCGGCATCAGGTGAATCAAAGTTTAAATCGTCAGCATTGCCCTTGCCGTGTATGTCACAAGCAGCTCAGATATTTCGTTCAGAAGCTGAACGGAATCAGAAGCGCCCAAATTTCAAAAAAGTCGGGGTGTCTCTTCATAATAACCACCCCATCTCTCATTTATTTTCCACAATTGCCAAGCGATAGCAATACTCTGGACTCTCGAAGAAAACCACATATTGAAGAAAATCTGCAAGCCAACTTTCTGCAACGATTACATTGTCGGATTCATGTCCATCAACAGAACAAACAAAGTAAAAGCAGTATAAAGTTCAAAGCTTCAATGGGTTTTTCTCAAACGCTGGAGGGACGGCTAAGGGATAAGAGAAACTGTGGTTGTTCGCCGTGCCTGTCAAAGTTTTCCCGTACCCAGGGTATATATTTGATTAAGCCACCATGCTTAATGAATAAATCGTTAATACCGATGTATCGGATATCCGTGTCTTCCTATTTCCATGTAACTCGTGCCCCAAATTCGATTGGTATGAAAGAATGTATATGCACGCTATTCAATTTATCGGAATTTCTTCAACAGTTTATACTGACCTGGAACTTATAAACAATTGTGCAGACCACGTTAGTTGCCTCCTCCATACCTATAAAAACCACTCAGCGGAGCTAGTTCGTTTCATGTCATCCATGAAGGTCTAAGAGCGTTCTCGACGCACTGGTTGCCAAGTTGAGAGATTGATGTGTTGATGACTGCATGAACAGTCAGTCCGTCGAATGTTAATTTTTGCCATGACTCACTGAATCTCTTTGTGAGTTACTGAATTTATTGCCAGCCTAGTGAGTAGAAGTACGAAACCGCTCTAGTTTGGCCTTTGTCAGAGACAATTCCTTCCAACCAACTCTAACAAGCGTTCTCGTGAATATTGACAACTGTATGTGTGCATGGAATTACAGTTGTAATTTTCAGAAACGGTACGGCAAGCAATATCAGTATACCGGGTTCGATTCAACACAGTCATCGCAGTCGGAACTCAGAGTGTAAGTTTTTTCTTATATTTAGCCGTCGCTTTCTGGCGATTCTGGGATCGGTAGGCGAATGGTCACAAAATATGGTCCATTCTTTGTAAATTAAACAAGACGTTCTGATGTCGCTATATATTATTTCAACTAAGAGGGCATTTCATCATAACAAAACAGTGAATCGAACTATTAAGCATTTGGGAAATCTGTGTTTCTACAAGTGTCCGATACTTTTGATGTTCAAATAGGTTGTGATGTCGTGAAAGTGCAGTTCATCTTTTTGCATCTTTCGCTAGCAATTACGACGTATAACAAAGGCAATAATAATATTGAATATCCGAAGTTTGTTTGAAGCCAAAGATATAATATGATCTTTTCTTTATATGAGCTTTCTTGTAATAATATGATCTGGGTTTTGAAAAATCAAGCGGCAATATTAGAATATGCACAGTTGTTTGAAAATTTTCTTCGCGAAAAACTTAATTCTTTCCTGATACGATGAGCACAAAAAGTAACAGCTGCATTCTCAGCTCCTCTACCTTTTATTTCATATTAAAATTGCGCGAACAAGGGAATATGAATGTCAATGGGAAATAGAGTGCGAAGTTGATCATCACAGCTCTAACCTTCTGAGCTTCCCAGTAGAAGTACTGCTGAATTTTAAGAGAGCTGTTCTTTTCTTCAAAGTCAGCAATCACTGTCCGCTTTTGAGCCTTTCCGCTACCGCTAAATCGATTTCAACGTAACGAAGATACAGCACATATTGCTTCTAACAAAACTTTCCACCGATTTGCTATGGAATGCCAATGGGAATGATAGACTTTGATTGAAATTACGGCTGAACGGGTCGAGTTTTTTCTGATGTGATTCACTGGTCGGAAATTGCAGAGCAGTGCCGGTTAAAATATCAGAAATAAATGCATTGTAAGAGCTGAAACGTTTAATGGTCGTGTTTTTTGAATGAATCATCGCCAATTGTGGCGGTGTAAAGAAAAAAGCATTCGATCGATATTTAATTGCATCAAAAATTCAGCGGGCAGTAAATTTATAGGAAACTTTGTTCTGCTTTCTATGAAAGAAGCTCGGAAATTTTCGGAAACTAGCTGATGCCTTTTTCAAAATATTTTCCAACTGGAAACCTCTCTGTGGTGACTCTATAGCATTTGGTGATTTACGTCAGAAGCATCGTACATGTTTGGAATCGGTGTTGATTTTGTATGAAGCAATGTCGATTTACTGGATTGCCTCTGCGATTGTTTTCAGTTTTTCATCGACGAAAAAGATACTGGAGTTGATAAATTATGAGCCTTCGCTGTCAAAGTTTATTCGTGACGGCATATCATTCGCTGTGAAATTTTATTCGCGGATATATATATATATATATATATATATATATATATATATATATATATATATATATATATATATATATATATATATATATATATATGAATTATAAGGTGTGATTTTAACAGCTTTTACATTAATGAAACGATGAAATTTTTCTAAATCATAGGAAAGTTGTCTGCTAAAGGAACGGTCTTGATGTGCTGTGGCATCTTCATAGTCCGCTATTTCTCTTCCTTCTCGCATATATGCTTTTGGATGACTTTATATGGGTACACAGTTCATAGTGAAAAGCCACAGAGCAGCATTCGGTGCAACTCTTTTCGAGCGCTAGCACACACCTAGAGAAGCAAGCGCGTGCCGTGCCATCCACATCACCATGCTTTTTCTGACGCTCGGTTTCGCTGCATTTTAACAACGCCTGTGCTAGTGCTGTCGCACGTATGCGGCCCGCAACGCTACTTTGCTTGGAGTGATGACACGTTACTCAATTTTGTTGATTCACCTACCCCTCAGTTGATTCCACTCTTCAACCTGTCTCATGAAAGATTCTCAATAATTTCGGCCGAATTCATCTTGAATCTGCCGTTAATTAGTCGTGATTAATCGGTTATTCGCAACTTCTAGTGTGTTCAATTGCAACTGCGCAACTCCGGTTAAACCTGCAGGTTGATTTATTCACATCGTGTGGCACCTCTGAAACACTGTCCACAGTTTCACTGACACTTGATGAACTTAGTTCTTTTGGTCAGTTCAGGGCGTTACTCGCAGGTGATTCGTAATTTTGGCAAGAGGTCGTATCGGAAATTGTCCGCCTTATTTGAGGCGGCCTTCAGAGCTGGCATTCGGCCTGTGTGAGTTTATTTTTTGAGACGATCGTTTGCCGCTGGTTCATTTTCCCTTTTGCATTTTGCGGTCGTCACAACTTCTCTGTCGTGCGACGGTTTCGTTTTTGCTCGTCATTTGAAAGGCGACAGGTTGATGATCTGGAGCTATTTGTCGTTGACGTATTGTGTCTTCTGTGGTGTGCCTCAGACGTGTGCATAATGCAGCAATTCCTGTCAGTGCGTTGCGCAGTGTCGATGCACTGTCAATCAGCATCCATTGAACTTTAGTGGGTTTGCACCACTCGATCCGCTTCCGAATATTTCATTATTCTTGCTCGACTATTCTTCTGTTCGATTCAAGTTTCGTGCCTGAACTGCGCGATGTATTCTAGACTGCCGACGAGTGAACCATCGTCGAAAAGCGCTTATAACGAAAAGGGTAAGCGGAATTGAAGTAAAGGTCTTAAGAGATAGTATATGGTTAGTGCTACAAAATTATCGTGATCTTTAAGCTACATTGTGCTTTACTTTATTGGTCTAGGAATTCCATGCCTTGAAAATTTTGCAGTCTTTTTCGTATCAGCTTATTTTTGAAAACATGCCCTCCCTTACTGCTAACGAATATAGCACAAGTTTTGATTAAATGGAAACTGGCAGCGCCGATCCCATTGGTTATGCTGAAAAAGTGGTATTTACCGAACGATTGATGGCATTTTAAATGGTACGCTGGATTCTAAAACCAATGTCGCATCTGGACAACGTGTTTTCAAACGGTAGTTGGTTTGAGGCCACAACAAAGAAATATTTTGATTCTAAGGCACATCTTTCTTTTCCACTTGATCGATGGCAACAAAATTATGCTGCAATAGCGCATTACTATTTTATGGCTAAGAATGCTTAGTTAGAGTCGCCTAATAGAATGTGACAACAACATTTTCGCCGATACATAGGAGCCTTAACATCTATTTAGAGTTATTATACTTGTACGGCTAACACGATCTAGCATTATTTGTCATGAAATAAATGGGTGGGTGGAACGCGCTTGCACACAAAATCTTCGAACTGTCGCATATTATAGTGCCTTCATTCCTGTTATTTGCAGCTTCAATAGTATAAGGGATGTTGGTTACAGTTGTGTTGTGTGATGCATAATAGTACAGACTGTAGGCATAATTGCATCAATTACGCTATGAATGGGCAATCTTAAGCTTATTGCTGCTTAACGCCTTCGGCCAAGCGGTGAGACAGTATTCTGTTGAAGTATTGCAGCTCTTTAACACAACCCTGCCCAGCGTTTGCAATTAGAGTACTACACTGTAACAAGCATTAGGTGCCACTTTGCATAATTAATTGCGTAGATCTAAATGCCTCGACTTGCCTTGCCAGTTGCCGATGTTTTTTTGTGGATGTGTGATCTTTTTAAGCTGGTTCGTACGCTTCAGTTTATCATGAAATCCATAGCAGATGTCTTCAGAAACCTCCACCTTCATTTATTATCTATGGGACCGCTCGGCCTACTCGCGTCAAATGTTGGTGCGAGTAGGCTGAACGGCAGCATATTGCGGCAGCTTTTCCTCTCAGCGATACATCGTTTTCTTAAACGAACATCCACACTGTGTTTTCCTAGTCTTCAACAGTAGAGTCATTTACACTGGGTTCGGTATTTCTTTAAGTTTCAGAAGGGAGGCCGGTGTTTCATTCAAGAGCAACATTTTTCCAAGGGAATTCCAACCTTAAAAAATCTTTCTACTTTCCCATCAATATTTCTACGGAATAGGTTTTTCTCTCAATAACCGCTACCTATTTTAATTGTTGTTCACTGAGGTTATTTGTTTGCCTAATTGATGCAGTGGACCACTGCGTGAAATTTTCTCATATGATAACGCTATAGTCTTCATATCACCTAAAATAAGCATTCATGAATTCCGGGCCTGTCTGGCTAACAAGCCTCAAAAGCTGCAAACAAACCAATGTTTTCTGTGCATTAAACCTTTTTTCTATCTAATGTGTATAAAAAAGACCATTTATTACTTGTAACATTACGTTTATTGAAATTTGAGATATTATTGGCCATGAATGGCGGTCATTTCAATATACTTATCGCGACATGTTCCTCATATTATGTTCACCTTCACCACAAATTCACAACTATCAGCAGGAATGTAGTCATCTGGAAAGCATTTACGGATTTGTTTGCAAAAGTGAAAGAAACTCCTGATAATGCCACAACCTGAAAATCTCACAGCCTCAGCTCTACTCCAGGTGGTTAAGAGGCCACCGCTGCAAAGTGATGGGCTTTTGTTAGAGGTCATACGGTAAATTTCTCCTAGCGAACGTGAATCTGATGTCTGCTCGAAGTGGTTACTGGCTATTTTTACGGATTTTTCATCTTCATAACGTGCTCGTGAAACTTACGTTTTCCTAACTGATTGTGGGCTGTTGTTGTGTGCTTCGAGAAAAATACAATCCGTTTGCACTTATGAACCTGTTTCCCCTTTTTTGCCTCCATTCACCGCACTTTGAAAAAAGTTAGGCAGTTTTTTTCGAATCTCTTACGTATAAGAAAGTAAACACTGCGAAAGACGAAAGGACACTTCCTGCACCTGTCGGTGACCACATTAAGGTGATCGTTCCCCTTTGTGCGTTACCACCAGTACCGGACTGAAAAGGGCCGTATACACATTCCTCTTCATGAATACTCATCAACTATGCATTTTTCTTAGTAAAATTTTATTGATTCTGAACGGAACATATTACACTACGCTTATTACTATCAGCAAACATTATTTAGTGTACATCATCTACTCCCCCCTCCCCCTCCCCCTCTTCTTACTCTCCATCCGTACCCCTCCTATCTGCTCCGGCAAACTATCTCTGAATTTTATAAAAACAGCATTTTCCCTAATGCCGCTCTCAATGAATTGCTTTTTAATGAACTCTCGCTTCTTCACCACGCTGAAGGGTGATTTTTAAAACCTTAAATGCCTTCCCGATACCTTAAAAACAAACATGAATCTAATCACCTCCTATCCGCCCGAAAACAGTTCAGGAATTCTTAGCCAAACTAACCTTTCCAATATGACAGAGCATTTGCTATGACCTGAAACAATTGCAGGATGGGACTATCATTTGGCTTACGTAAATGTTGATATTGAAATAAAAATAATGCAACGCTGTTACTGAAGTGATAATAACGTCATCACAGCAGGTGGTGATGAGACATCTACTCTCTCTTTAATATCAACCACAGTCAATATTAAGCGGCAGAAGTCAGCGATTTCGCCAAAACCAATATTACCTTTCATATACCCTTCAATTTTTTCAGTTTTTTCAATGACTAAAAAGGAAACGACAAAAGATCTGAAAAAATGTCTGTCATGATTTTTCCGCTATTTGATCCATTCATCGGGGTTTTCCCAAAAATTTGGCAGAAATCGATTTTGAAAGAACAATTGCGACTTTATATTTCATGATTATTTCTGCATTTCGGAAATAAACTACTTCTGCTGGGTATCGAAACTTCTTCGAACTGCGAAAGATTTCAAAGCGACAAATGGTAAAGTCGGGTGTGGTTTTGTCTTTCATCTTCTTTGCATGATTCCTCATTTTCTTTGTTGCATTTCTGCCGTTTAACATTCTATAAAGAGGTATTTGAGTTCGTTGATTGGGTGAATTAGCAAATGCTGAACTCTCGTATTGCTGACTGATTAGTTAATTCGGCACCTGTTCGTTGTTTAGATTCGAAGTGAAGAATAAATGGAGAATATGAGAAGCAAACGAAAATTCTGCTAAAATATGAAAACTCATTGGTGTAGATCATGAGGTAATTCAAGATTTCATTGCGAGAAATTTCATGCTTACGGTAAGTCTTTTTAAGAGAATGAAACTGAGGTAGCAGAAATATGCATTGGTGAAGAAATTTACGTTTGCAGATTGCCCTTGCGTACTTTTTTGTCAACGATAATTAACTTCCACCATTGGACTTTGAAAAAATTCCACAAACCTATGCTAACGAGGATCCTTTCACGGTGTTGACGTTGAGCGAGAATCAGAATCTCCTTCTATGTCGACCTCGAGAGTCAGAGTTGATGTGGAGGATTTTTTTTTCAAATATTTCGGCTCTCAGTCGTCGTGTGTTCTTTAATTATAACGTTGAGGAAATGGCCTAGCTAACTGTGAACGTATAAGCCGGTACACATTCTCTTTGTGCTACTACATTCTCGAACACTATGAATCATGTCCTGGAGCATTTCTGTATAAGAAAAGCGCGCAAAAATGTGGGTAAACTTGAGTGCAAAGTGTAAACTCCGAAGAAATGTAGCCGAATAAAAAATTCACAGCACTGCATCGTGTAATGATGCCAAGTTTTTTTTCTGACCCAAAACCTGTAAGACCAAAGTTTGCCTGAAATTTCGGTGTTGGTATGCTAAGGTGATGGCATTTGCCAGCGTAATGGTTTCGGCTTTCTCAGTTGTTGTGCTGTTCATGTTTGCGCTCTTCCTACCTTTGAACGAACGGCCATTCCACGCAAAAGTCCGCCGCCATTATGCGAGTTATAGTGTTAATTCGTCTGGAGTGGTATAGAGAACATTCAGTGGCTGGTATAATAAAAATTGAGACAGTTGGCCAACAAATTCCTTCATTCTTAATGATTGTTGGGCACAGCTGTGGACTAGTTCTTCCATCGGTTAATCATTATCAAAGCTCTGATACTCAAATATTCCAGGTGGTGATCGTGGAAATGAGAATAAGCAGTGGGGAGCATCTCGTAAATCACGCAAGGGAGTGGTGGTGGATACGGCCGCACCACCGAAACACGTGCATTACAATGATTGGCGAGAGATGCTGGCGCTCACAACGAATTCCGCCAAGGCCACTAACACTCAAATCAGTTCACCGGTAACGTTCTCATTGATAGGATTTTAACTAAAACAAAGCCGACACTTCAGTTTCGGTTTAACGCTTTGAAACTCTTTGTCACGTTAGATAGGTACAAAGTCGACGCCCAGGACGTTGCTTCATTAGTAAAACTCTGTGGAAGAAAATTCCCTCGGGCATTTCTGGTTTCTGCATGATGCATTCTCTTGTAAACTTCAAAAATATCACCCACTTTTACATAACATAAAAGACGCGGAATAGTTTTCTCAAATCTACGACACATTGTTGTTATTTCGTTTCCTCCTTATGTTGCTCCTATTAATTCATAGTCACTGATAATTTGTTGTTCGAAATATATAGGAAAACAGTCAAAGATAGCAACGTTTCTTCGAAGAAACGCACCTCTGAGCACTTCAGGTGATAACTAAACCAGTCAGAACTGCCATAACTAACGGAATGTTGAATAATAACTGTCAAAGCGTTTTGTGCTCAACAAACTACTAAACATTTGCCGCCACCTTTTATGAAGATTTAAAAATGAATGGCTGCAATTTTGGCCATATAGTAAGATAAGAATAACGGTGACAGTTTTATTCCCTTTATTTGTCGGAATGAACAAGGCCACGCTTGTTCCGGACATACACAACGTGGAGTTTTTCATAACGTCAGTACGATTTGTCACAACTATCAAAGCGCCACTTGCTAGGACCTATACTCTGCTACTTGCATATATGGTAACCGCTGCCCGCTGTTTATAATTTGCGCATGTTTTCATTGCCCTGCCGATGTAGCTATATTTTATATGACAGGTACAACCTCGGATATATATGGCAGGTTAGAGATGCAGGTGATTGCTATTATCAGCTGATGAGTAGAGGCTAATATTTCCGCTTTAATAAACAAGATGCTTTGATGCCTCAAAAGCGTATTATGCTTTATGAGGAGTAATTGCGCATACATTAGTGTGGTGTTTATTAACTAGGAAAAACTAATAGAAACGTTCATTGAGGTGTTTTCATGTTGCTATGAGATGAATGGGCATTTGCTGATAGAAAGTCTCTTCATCGTTATTGATACGATGCAATTCAGGGAATGTCTATGTTTACATTCGGCAAAATTCGTTGTGAAGCTTTCGAGAGAAACGAAAGATTAGAGATCATTGATCGAATGTACTGTTATTTCTAAAGCAGCTTGATTTGAACCCTCATGACGAATAAGTGAGAAGTTTTTTTCGCTATTTTCAAAGCACCGCACACTAACATTCGGTAGTTTCGAATGGAAATGGTTCTTATTTTCAAAAAAACTGTCGAAATTCAGAAGCAGCTCACTTTTGAGAATCGCAGATCAAGAAGCGGGGCCCACCACCTCGAATAACAGGAGTACTGCGACTGTGCAAAGCTGCTGCTTTACCAAGTGGTATATGCGCGTGTTTGCGTATTGATGTTTTCGCATTTTGCAGCCGTCGTTACGGCTAGCCCTTTCTTTATTGATTCGTTGCCTTTTAGCCTGCTAGCCATCCCTTCTCTTCCATTTTGACACTGAAAGTGATTTTCGTTTTCTTTCATAATGCGCATGTTCCCTTTTAATTTTTTTAAAAAGCAACTAACATAAAATGGTCTATGTTTCACCTTGATTGAATTGCACTCGTTGCAGCTTAGCTTGCAATTGCAAATAGTAGTTTGAGTTTTAACACAACTGCAAATTGTGTTAACCGAGATCATGCTGAACCACACAAGAAACGCGGAAGATGTGAGAAAAAAGAAAAGGGGGGGGGGGGAGATATGTATCAGAATTTGTCCTTCAGCACTTCACTGAAAATGCAACCTCCCACGTTCTCTTAATTTCATTTGTTGCGAACAAGTAAACGAACTCTAACAAAAAGCAATAACAACAATTTAAAGCGTGTTGAGTGTATTTTCCATATATACTCCTCATCACAAGTCCAACTGTTTAAATTTATTATTCTTTATGTAAATAATTCATGAATGTTGCATTTTTTTGACGCCAATATAAAAGATTCGAGACGATTGGAAAAAATTCATCGCAGACTATATCAGAGGTCAATGGCTGCCTCTGTGCCATAGAGTTATTCGTTTCATGCTTCAAAATCAAACAAAACAAATACAGACAGATTCTTCAGGCTATAGTCTAGACACCAATGCAGCCCCTTCATCTTATCATCACAGGAATTCGAAAAACCTTCGAAACGGCGATAATATGAAGTTGAAACAGTTTTATTTAATTTTAAGCGATAAATTGGAATCACCATTGTGCTATAATGTGCTCCTTCGCGAAAAACATATAAACTGCTAATGTATAAATATGATTCACTTCGCTAATTTTTCTCACACTTTACGAGATTTTTGTTAGGTATTCTTATGGCTCATTTGCATGAAGCTTTTTCGATCAATTTCGCTGTCGATGATTTTTTTTTCATTTGTGAATGCGCTTGTAATAGCTTCTGTTCTGAATACGTTTTAATATACGGTGAATTTTTATTGAAATTTATGGGCCTAACGTTGACGTAACGAATAAGCAAAGAAATAAAGAAATAAATAAATATAGTGTATATATGAATTTATTTATATTTATACACTTTTATACATTTGTATTTAAATATAAATATGATAAGTCTAACTTATCGGTGCGTTAGTATGACCAGCTTCTTCTAATGAGACATATTCAGGAAGAGGTGTATATGTCGAACAGCGGAGCAGCAGCGAATAATTTGAGTGCCCTCCCGTCTGTTTCCGGCACAATGCACGCCAAAGTCAGAGCGTCCAGCTCAGCGGTATGTCAATGTTTATATTATTTGATGTATTTCTTTTGAGGTTTCAAGAGCATCACTTCCATTTCTTGCAAATTTGACCTGTAAAGTGTTTTAAGGCAGCGTGTATTCTTTTATCCCTTAGTTTCATATCAAAAGCTCTTGAGGCTAGAGAAATTAGGCGGGTTGCTACAAACCGTCTGGTGATTGCTTTTTCTGTTAGCCATCAAAGTGGTCCATTGGCCTCTGAAGGAACTTATGTACGAATAGATTTGCTGAAAATTTCGCGTATATCTTCCAGTACGTCGTATTGCCTTTGTGCACCGGTCCTATCACTCAAAGGGCAATTTTTTTGTGGATCTGCACGAATGTTGAATGACTTGAAATATGAGTGCGTGTTTCTTTTGGTAGTGATTCATAAAATTTTATGTCCGAGTGAACTGAGTTGCAAAATGTGTTCCGTGCTGCATCCTTTGATAAAATTCTCATTCGTTTTCTTATCTGATTTCTTGTTGGTGTATACCAAAACAGTGAAGAAGTTGTATAATGCATAGGCGAATAAGCTAGCGGTCAATGAAAGCAAACCTTTAAACATAAGACATCGCTTTTCGAGCATTTCGGAACAATAGCATCAGATGAACGTTATTGACAGAATGGATGAGATATTTGCGCTGTACATCCGCAGCTGTTATGCTAACTGAAGTCACGTCTTATATTATGGCTGTATTCTCATCGTTGTGAGAAATTTGTGAAATTATGCAATTGTCTGTTGAATATTTTGACATGAAAACGGTCAACAGTTCGAAATCATGATTCGTTTTCGTTCTTCATTGTCTTCTTTGCATCACTTCTCTAGCAAGTATTATAGTAGAGCAGATTCACGATGTACGCCGTCTAGAGAGCTTAGTGCTACTGACATCATGTACATTTTTTATATGCAGAAGGCAAAAGGGAGGGATTTGAACGTGACTGTACTCTATAGCACAGTGAGAAGCGCACCTTGGAAATTAATGTGCAGTGGTGAGTGCTGTAGAAGAACGAAATCCGAACATTAACAAATGTGACCATGGCGAGCATTAAAGCGTGCATAAAGGACGAAATGCCTTCGTAGTGTGTGCTCCTTATGACTTCAGCTTTGCGAATTGTGGCGATATTGAACTAAATAAATAAAGTGAATGAATATGGGGAAAGATGCAGATGATAACAGCTGTTTCTATTTTCAGTCCCTTCGTAATAACAGTTGGATCGAGCAAGTTTTCAAGAAAAGGGAGTGCGCCAAGTTCATCCCATCCAACAAATATCCCAATAAGTGAGTGCTTCTTCTTGTATTATTTTTTTACTGAGTGGACTGGAACTCTTGATACCTTTGCTTCAGATCGAAATTATTACCCGATTAATTTGAATGGCAGAGATTAAAGAGTTCCATTATGATTCTGTGATCAGAGAATTGCATAACCTTCTTTTCTAAACTAGAAGAGAGTATAACGGTCATAAAACTTAACTGAAATCCCGGCAGGAGATAATAATGTGGATTTGTGAAGCTCGGCTGACAATTTGATAAAGAGAGCTCAGTATCATTATGAAATTCCACTGAGAACTAGAAATACAAGCTTGGACCACAAACCTCTCACAGACTTCTCTCGTAGTGTGAGATGCCGCATTTTGGGGTTGTAGTTTTAAACGACCAAGTTTCATTTGACGATCGGCCGGAAATTCTTCAACTGGCGCCGGGTCGTTTTCGGTCGTTTTCTCCATCCTGTGGAATTTGTTAGGGAGGTAGAACATCGGCATCCACCGCTGTATTGCCCTTCAGGAAGAGTTCCTTCAGGTTGAACATCAGCAACGCGAATGCATTTTGCAGTATTTAACGTTTACTTTTTCACTCAGCTTTTCTATGTTTTCTGAAGGTGAATCCCGTCTGTCACTAAATGTTCCAACCGCTTTCAAATGCTTCCGGTGAAGAGAACGTTTCTGCTCAGCAAAATTTTGTTTCGTAGAGCTAATTAGTAACTTTTTCAATTGATTCACCCGACTGATGCTCTCATTCAGTGGATTGAATTCAATAATTCTTTTCATCGTGCAAATGTCCTTTGTCCAACGAATTTATTTTTGGATGCTCGTGTTTGTGAAATTTCCGCTTGCAAAATATTCCTCGTCTGAAAACTCAGCTGAAATGATTTCGTCCACCGAATATTTTTAGTTCAGAAATTAACCTTTGATTTAATAAATGGAGTTCGACACATATTTTTATTTCAATGAAAGTGAGTTGAGCAATGGTTTTTGTTCAGATGCGGTTGCGGGAGGCTGAAACATTTGCATTCAGCCAACGCGCTTACAGCATCACGTAGTTCAGCTTCCAACACCTACGGCTCTGCACCATCGTTGGATAAGCGATTGCAGCGGAGTGATGAGGAGCCAGATCATGAGATGACTGCAGCTGACAGCGAAGCGGGTCCTATTGTTAGGCATTTCCATTTAGTCATTTTGTTACGTTAGATTTCAGCCAACGTGGTCTAGATAAAACACGGTTCCTATCCCGACCACAACACACTGGGAAGCAGGATCGAGACTGGAGTCTATGCATGACCGTATTTAGATTCATATACTCGTATCCCTTTTCCGATGATGATCGGGAACAGTGCTTTATTGAGGCCGCGCAAAATAACATCATTTTTCACCCAAACTCTCAGGTCGAAACTATTTAAAGCACACTGATCGTAAATGTTGTTTGGATTCATTCAATATTTTGTCCGTTAGAGAAAGGTAAAATCACCGGTGACACTTAGGTCATGATTAATATGCACCGTCTCAGTGGTCATTATGCATGAACGAGAACTGGTGGTTTTAAAAATTCGGCGGATTTTTTAGAGAAGTTTTTCACCTCGTTGCTTTGCTAGAAAAAGATCATTTGGAGATCGTTATATATGGGAGAAGAATCTCTATTTAAACATAAGAGAACAATTATCCTTGTTAAGTGTCATTAACGACTTCATTTATACTGAAAAATTTTGAAAGGTCTATTTTATGCGATTTTGATGTACATACCGCTGTTGATATATAATGTAATTGAAATTTCACTAAGGCGTGTTTTCTTCACAGAGCTGTGACGTTTAATTACCATCCTAACGGGAGTATTTCCTTCTTTAAGGGAAGGCGTACTACGAGATCGCTTGGTGAAAAATGGACAATCCGTAAGCATACGATCGTGACTGCTACTGATACTTATGGAACCATCGAGTTTCAAGGTCGTTTTTCATTTATACGTTTAATTCTTCACTGTTGTATTGTGATAAGTGTGGGCGAGATGACAGTTGAAAGGTTAGTGAAGTTTTTGAGGCTTGCCGTTGATAAAATGGAATTCTTTTGTTAAAAGGGTATCAGCGAGCAGCGATCACTAAGGAAAAAGGGAAAGTGTGGCGCTGTTTCCAAAAAAAAGCTGAAATTATAAGGAAGTGTTGGTAGGTAAAAAAGCGATGCGAAAGGTTCTCGAATATCGCGTTTTTCTCGCGAGTCTACTATTTTGAATGCTTTGAATATGTACGATCTAATGAGCGATACCAATTTATTCACCGCACACGTTTTATTTGCTCCATTCGTTATTGGGTTGTACTGTAATCTCCATGGAGAAAGTGCAGCACGATCTCTTATCGATTGCTCAAATATCCAAAGTAATTTCCAACATATTCTTTGAAACTCCTAAATTATTCATCTATTTATTCAAAGCATTAGAAGGTGGATGCAATTATAAAATTTTCCTCCTTGTTTTATGTTCATTGCAGATTTTTTGAGTGCTCCAAGGTATGAAATGCTTTTCGATCGTAGAGAGTTCCAGTGAAATGATCACCAAAATAAACCTTTACTTCTTCAGTTTAGACATTAAATCAGCAATTTGGAGTGCGATGATAAAGTGACGTATATAGGGCAAAGGTACTTTCGATAACAATTAAGACCTTAAATAATGTAACCTTTATCTGTAAGTGTACGTGAGTCATTGCAGCTGATTTTTTAGACATAGGCGGTAAGTCAGAAATATGAGGCAGTAATAGAGAGTTGCCTGTTGACGTAGGAGCACATATGGCACTATGCAAAACGTAACAAGAGGCGTATCCTCCACCTGCAACAGCTTATGAAGTAATTTTTATGTGCCACTGCAAGTTTGTTGCGCAATTTGCGTTAGTCCGACATGTTGTCTTTGCCCATATCTGCGTGTCTCCTGTCCATCTATGCAGTTGTTCCAACTCACTAATGAATGTTGCTAGACTTGAGGAATTTTTTCGTAATATATACATTGCATGAGCACATATACCATAACTCACATCGATCCACCACTTTGAATGGGATTGTGGGCATACAAAAATCGAAGAAAAATTTTTGTATGCATTTTGCACCGATCGATTTTCCATTTTATGCGAATATTTGGGGGGGGGGGGATTTGTGTGAACGGGTTGATCAGTTGAAATATAAAAGCATTGCTTAGCACATTAAAATTTTTAAGAAACCAGTTAGTCGGATGAGCGATATCGAAGAGCGGATTCATTCCGGCTAATACAGCGTTCTTGTCCACATCTTTCGTAATGAGAAGGTCCTTGAACCATCTGGGGGTCTGCAGATTTGCCTGCTTAAACTGTGGTATAGTTGAGAGCCCTTCTGCTATGCAATCTACGTGCCCTGACTCATCTTGAGAGACTAAGAAATAAAGTCGGGATGAGTGTGGAAAATGGGTGGGGAATTTTCAGAGCAAAGGCTTCTGTAACCGAAGGAATTCACAAATCTGAACTGATCAGAGGCAGTTTAAGAATTGTGTGAATGGGTCAATGCTTTCAGGTGGTCCGCATCCATATAAAGCTCAGTACTTGAGGTTGAACGTTGAAACTGATCCGGCTGATATAATGTATTTATTCGAGAATATCTGGCAAATGCCACCTCCTAAGCTCATTATTACTGTTCATGGCGGAATCACTAATTTTGAGTTAGTTTTTTTTGCCATTAAACATTCTTCATTCCCTTCTATGACTGTTCCTTTTAGCATAAATATTTCGTGCTCAGTCGGTTTAGCTTATAAAGTGTTAATACTTCGATACCAACTGCTTCTTTCCACCGAGGCTTGAAGAAAATACTGCACGTCTTATTCTTCGAAATCGCTCTTCAATAGAACACCTCCTTTGTCTTAGAGGAACAAAGGTTTTGTGTTTTGTCTTCAAGAAAATATGCTATCTTCTTGTATTTTTTCCTTGCAAAAAATTGTTTCCAAGAATGCGTTTAACTCAACGCCGTTTAAAAATCTTTTCTCAGTTAAAGTCAGCCATATGTTCGAAATTATCCTTATGAGAAAGAGGGGTTTCCGTTTTCACGCTGGCTGTTGATGCGATCTCAAAGGCGAATAAATCTTCTCTTGGAATTTTTGAACGCTTAGATCAATTTGTGCTGTGTGCCAAATTTTTAGCGACCGAGCTTCAGTTTTCTTCAGTCTTTAATTTTTGTCTCGCTCGAGAAGATGAAATGATCAGACGCGATTCGATTGCAGCTTACAACCCAAACTTGCGCGAGTATTTCGGAAAGGTCTACTGAAAGCGGCAAAAACAACTGGTGCTTGGATTATCACATCAGGTAGGACGTTCGGTGAATTCTTTAACTAGAAAGTGTTAGAATCAGAATATAGAACAATACGAGGCGCTTTATTTTATTCAAAAATGCATTTCCGTGATGATTTAATGATGTCCAGTTGCCTAGCTCATCCATTCAATTCCAGGTGGTTGGTGTATGCCAGCCGATCTTCCTGCATTGTTTTATACTTAAGCTTACAGGATCGTTACCCTTCAAGAAATCTTTTCTATCATGTGCCATGAAGTGGTCTTTTCAGGCATAAATGCGGGTGTCGTTCGTCACGTAGCCGCTGCTCTCGAAGGTTGCGCTACATCTCGATCGAAGATCGTCAGTATCGGTATTACTCCATGGGGATTAATCAAAAAAAGAGAGGATCTCATTGGGCAGGCAAGTTATTTGTTTTTCAGCGTTTCTTTCAAATACATCCTTTTGGTGGGCGGGCATGAAAATGGCTTCCTAGTCGATCATTTATCTCCTCCCGATACACTCGATATTTGGCAACTAAGATGTACGATGTGAGGGATATTGTGTTCTGGATCTCTAAGTACTTTCTTTCTTTTTCCGAATCTCTTTTGAGGACGTATACGTTCATACGCGAAATGGTAGTTTTGCAGTGATATATCTGGGTGCATATCACTCGGGTTTGTTCTTGCATTGTAAAAGTGTGTGCTCTGTGATTGCAACAGAGAGAATGAATATCTATACAAGTAGAAGATAGAACCAGAAGTTGCGCTTTCCATATATGACTGCCACTCAACTAACATATAATTCCATTTCTTTCTATGCCTGAGAACATTTAATGGTTTATATCTTATGAATCTATAATGACGAAAGTGAAATAAAATATGTGTGCGGCAATGAATCTCCATGTGAAACTTGGGGATCCATCGAATTTGGCGACAACTAAGTAAGCAGACAACTAAGCAACCGTCAATTCACCTTATAATAGACCGGACTTTATTATCTGGCGAAGCGATTAACCAAGCAACACCTGGGAAGAATTCCATTAGACACGCAAGTTCGTTTGCCAATACAGCTAAGAATAACGCGAGCCGTTGAATTTCAATTTAATATGCAAGCGTATTCATGCATCAGTAAACATTAGCAGTGATGGTGTAGAGACGGCGAAACCGATTAAAGAATATTGCCGATGGCGTGTTTGTTTAGCAGTGAGTTGATTGCTTTGCTCATTTCAGGATATTGTTGTGCCTTATCATCCACATTCATTCTCACCAAGAGGTCGTTTTGCTGTGCTCAACAACAGACATTCCTATTTCCTTCTTGTTGACAATGGAACAGTTGGAAGGTTTTAGCTTTATACTCAATTTTTAGACATTCATTTTCCATGCCTATTTGCCCACTGCCTGTTTCTAAATTCTCCAGGAGCTTTTTGTATAGTTCTTTATCTTTGAAAAAAAAAATGTAATTCGTGGACGCCGAATGCGCAGATGTGACGCGCCACCTCATTATTTTCTGCGAATGTGAGAAAACTTTTGTTTTTCATCAAAACTGTGAGAAACACTGAACAGTTTTCTTGCAACCTGTGCACTGTATAGCAGTCATTAATGGAATTTCGTAACGGGAGAGAAAAATTTTCGTATTTATATCGAAACTGACAGAAGAGTAAAGTTCAACATGAAAGAAAATACAAATCCAAAATTACTCTGCAATCAGATTTTTGTTTTCACTAGCCAGTGGGACACTTTCATCTTTTGCAACATTCCAATGTCATCAAAATGCACAGTAAGGTGAGCTATAAAGCGGGAAGCAATTTTTATTTAATTCATTCAGCCTGAGTTCAAAAGATCTAAAACAAGTATGCGCTTTTGTAGAATGCATCGAAATGTTCGGCACAACAGCATGCGAGAGTTTTCCCGTGGAAATAAGAAGCAGAATTTGAGTAGAAAACCACTGAGATGTTTTATTATTAGTAGATAGCGGAAACTGCTCTTCAGTTTCATGACAAATAAGAATTTAAGTGTTTTAAGCGTTCCGGCTTAAAGAACATATTAGTGGAACCGATTTTTTTTTGATAGGAAATTTCACCTCGTCTCCTCTTTTTCCTTTTTGTTGAGTGCTTTTCTCCTATTGTTTCACTTAACTTCTTTTGTTCTCCTCATCCCCATAATCAGAATTTTTTCGCTTTTCAAATAAAAATCAAATTTTTAGGTATGGTGCCGACATAATTCTCCGAAAACGTTTGGAAACTTATATAGCGCAGAAGCAGAAAATCGGTGGTGGTACGCGTAGTGTGCCCGTTGTGTGTGTCGTTCTTGAAGGTGGGACGTGTACAATTAGAGCGGTTCTCGACTACGTCACAAAGCAAGTTTTTGTGAACTTTAGGCAACTCTTCTATGATACCGTATATTCTTTAGATTCAGATTTGTTTTGTTTATTTGAATATTCCACAGTGACTAATCTTCAATTCGTTAGTTAATTATAAAGGCGTCGAATTAGGTGGAGGCAATAAATGTACACTTTATTCTGCTGAAATCCATCTTTTTCATTATTATACGGTGAAAAACTCCTCAAATTTATTTGAACGAAGCGGTATTTTTATAACATATTCATTTCTATAAACGATCCTTTCTGAAAGAAATTTTGCGTCATTTGATTATTCTCTGGTCATGAACAATAAGGAGCCATTCGAGTTTTTTATTGGCGTAATTCATTTCTCAATAATTAAATTGACAGCTGCAATGAATTCTCAAAAAATTTCCCATCGTTTTCCAGCACACCACGCGTACCAGTGGTAGTTTGTGACGGAAGTGGGCGTGCAGCGGATCTATTGGCTTTTGCGCATCAGTATATACAGGAAGACGGGTACTTTTTAATTCTTTAATACTTTTCAAGTTTTTATTTCTTTTCCTTGTTCTCGTTTAATATTTTAGATATTGAATTGAGGCCGGGTTTCAAAAGATATTTCAACTTCTTGTGAAAGATAGGTGTTCCCTTATGAATTCTCATTAATTCCAACAGGGAAAGGTAGGCACTTGAAGGTGTCCTTGATAGGTGCTTGCAACTTATCTCAATTTCTTATGCCATTCTGGAATTTTGCTGAAGTGCACCATGGTTATTTCATATCGGTGCCTGCTTACGTATATATTCATAGGGATGTATCTGTCTGTCCCATGGTCGTCATTGGGGAGCTGCTGAAGCCAAACTTTTCGAAATTGGTGAAGTGTACTATACATTATAGGATGACCTCCAAGATGTACTTTGAATTAATGAATCTTCGAAAGAAAGCATAAATATTCAAGGGTGGGGAAAGGTTCGCTTACATTTAAATGGGTTGCATCATGTAAAAACGAATATTTTGAAAATGATTTAGTGGGCAGCTTAAACCACTTAGGTTATTTTCAGCATGGTTTCGTTTTTTGTTGATAACCTCTAAATCTAGTTGGTCAGATGAGCAGAAGGCAAAGGCACATGACGTGCCAGCCCCCCTGCTGCGCTTCTTCACGTTTTTATTGTCTAAGAAAATTTGGTTTCTGATGTCGAATATTCTTGCTGATGCCAGTGAGAGAATCAACAGTTCTGGTGCATATTGATGTTTGGACATCTCTATGTCCAGAATCCGGCCTGTGGACCGATGTTTGTAGAGAAATAATTAATATATGGTTATGTTTTACTGCAAAAGCCACAAAGGAAAATTAACTATTTTAAGACTTAGGTCAGTCCGGAAATAATCCATTCAGATGTTGAGACCACTGTTTGCCTCTATTACTCGAATCGTCGTATTGTTTATGATAGTCAACTCAGATTTCCAGGCGATGTAAGGGAACGCTATCCAGACTGTTCTAAGGATTCATGATTAACCCCTTATGTTGCAACTAGTTTTTAATCTGGCGCAAGCTGAGAGATAAGTGTCGTTTTCCTGAGCAAAGAAAACATTGTTCACAGGTGAGAGTGAACCTGCGACCTTTCGATTTCCGGGCGACTGTTTGAGGTTTTGTTCGTTTGTATCTTTGTACGCTCATAGCGTGATTCAAATACTGCACGTGATTTAATTGTATTACTACGTATTTCTTTGTTAGACTTAACGCACGTGGAGGATCCAGGTTTTTCAAGCTCTAATTTACGCCGCATTTCCGCTAGTTCCACTCTAGGAAATTACCGGATGGCATAAGGCCGCAACTGTTGCGTCTCGTGGAGAACGTTTTCGGCTATGACAAACAAAACGCCGAGAAGCTTCTTTTGGAGTTAACAATGTGTGCTCAGCAAAAGCATTTGGTATGTTATGTTACTGTGTTTTCTATGCTCTTTAATTTTTTCTTTCGCCTTATCATATGTAGAGTGATATGTCTTTATTAGAGACCAATAAGTGATCCGCCATGAAGTGGCGTTCGTTTTGATGAATAGTTTGGGGGCATCTCATAATATAATCACATCCGTCCTAATTTGTTCCGAGAAAACCTTTGGTTGTTGATGAATGTTGGATTATTTTCGGTGATGTGTTCAACAAAAATTGCTTGCGAGTTTTACTGTCTTCGGTGAACAGCATATTACAAGCACTAGAATACCTTGCTCCCTGTTTACTGTAGGCTTCAAGGGAGAGTATTGCATTTAGAGGTGTTTATTCAGTTTGTACGACTATTTGTTAGTTGTGCATTGGTCATCACAGTAGATTTGCACGTTTTTGATGCAGCCAAGTTTTGAAAATCATGCAAACGGTCATGAGTTCACTGTTAGTTTATTCCTTCAAATTTTTTCTTCTCATTGCTACCTTATGTTGTTTTTGTTCACTTTTCGCGAATTTCTGCCTTTCGGAAATAATGGACTTGTCTTTTTGAAAGTGATATTTCGAACCACTTATTTTCTTTAACAGATGACTGTCTTTCGGTTGGGTGAGACACAGAAGCAGGACGTCGATCATGCTATCTTGACAGCGCTTCTCAAAGGACAGAATCTTTCGGCACCCGATCAGCTAGCGCTTGCTCTTGCATGGAATCGTGTTGACATCGCCCGATCAGATATTTTTGTGCTGGGACAGGTAATAACTTTAAAGTGCAGACTTAGATCTCCGTCACATATGTTAAGCATCATAAACCAATATGTTACTGTAACATATTTCATCTTAAGTCCATCTATTCGCCACAGACTCAGATCGCTGAAATCGAGTGCACTGAATAGATTTAGTTGTCACTTATTGGCATAGCAAATTTTTGCGGGATTGCGTCGCTGTCTCCTTCCTGTGTCATGCAGACGTTCGCTTCTAAATTTTAATCGCCTCTAATATCCTTAGGTCAATTGTATCCTGTTTGTGTATTGCATATTGTTCCTATAGCTTGCATACTGTCCGCCTACAACGGTCTTTTTAACACTCTGCGCTGCCTTTTCTTCTTGCACATGCCACGCCGTTATTTTACTTCTAGCACTCATCGTCTTACGTTTATTGCCTTCTTCATCTTCTTGTATTTTCTTTCCTCTTCCCTTTCAGCCTAAAAATTCCTTTGTTCTAATTCACTCGTCATTAAGGCCTATTGCTTAATAATTTAGATCAGTATCCTCGTTTTTTCAAACTTTTCAATTGACGTCCGTCTATTCATTTAATTTTCCGTTGTGAATGCATGCGCTATGTGGACACTGTATACCATATATATATATATATATATATATATATATATATATATATATATATATATATATATATATATATATATATATATATATATATATATATATATATATATCAAATGCTAGTGTTTTTCTTCATCACGGCATGCCTAGACGATATTGTGCTATGATGTTGGCATTTTCTCGCATGATCCATATATGAACAACGTCCCTCCATCTTCTGTTGTTTTTCCATTGGTCAAACCTCTCCGCACCCAAATTGAATCAGCAAAATTCTCCAAAAGTGAGCAATGGCGAGGTATAGCAAAGCGTCGTTGTTAATGTTACGAACCAATTTGTTGTTCAGAATTTCAGTGTTGAGCGTTAGTTATTTTGGTGGTACTTTTTCTCTTGCTGAAAACCTCCTCACTGCAATTTATGCCTTTTTTTTGATTAGGCCAACGTTAAATATTTTTAAGGATTGGCCAAAAGCAGCGTTGAATAATGCAATGATGGAGGCACTAATAAACGATCGTGTCGATTTTGTACGACTTTTACTCGAAAATGGTGTCAGTATGAATAAATTCCTCACTGTCAGTCGACTCGAAGAACTCTACAATACCGTAAGCTGCATTTTTTTTCTTCATTTCAATCATTTTTTGTATTATAGAATGTTTTCTGCATATGGGGTACCTAAGTATATATTTATATAAGTCTGTATATATGTGCATAATGTAGATATTTATATTTTTTTTCGAACTTTCTGCGTTTAAGCTAGTGGCGATTCAAGTAAACCTTACTGATAAGGAAAATACTGTGCAGATGCTTTTTACATCCCCTCTTCTATACCGTTCTTCTCTTCCTCATATTAGCCGTTATGAGCACTGTAGTCAGTACAGCCTATCTTCCTCACTGGGAAAAAACCCTTCTGCTTCTGCTGTTAACGGATTTGATCGTCATTTTGATCCATTTCATTTTCAGGATAGAGGACCGCCAAACACGCTTTATTACATCGTTCGTGATGTGGTTAAGATCCGACCTGGTTATCGCTATCGTATACCTCATATTGGTCTTGCCATCGAAAAGCTCATGGGCAACGGTTTTAGATCGTCCTACACATCGGAGGCATTCCGTGCTAAATACTCATCCTTCAGGAACAAAATAAAGGTATACAAAGATACTGTTGTTCTCATTAAGGTTTGGTATTTGCCATATGCACATCTTGATTTTCGCTTGTGTTTATGCGATGGCGGAAACGAAAGTGGAAGGAGGGGATGCGAATGAAGACAGGGAGTTCGTTTGTCGAATTCCGCAATACATCAGTCGAATCCCATAGAATCGATTTCTACATTTCATCAGCGATAACTGCTTCGGTCTGTTGAAAATCGCCCAAGATTAGTTCTCGAAAGTTCCTTTAAAAATCGTAATTTTCCTTAATCGCCAATGAGACGGGGCTACTAATCCTCTGGTGCCTTTGACTTAAATGCTTTTCAGAGATTATAACAATCGCTGCTTTCACTCTTATTTTGCAAACATAAAGAAAAATGTCAGTTTTTCTCTCTCTCAGCTTTTCAGACAAACCTACCATACACTAGATCAAATTTGCAAATGGTTTCACTTTCATCGTATCGATTGTGCATACTAATAAAGATCAATATCGAAATGAGCTGTCGGTGTTTTTGACAGTTGTGCTTTATAATTAGATGATATTTGTTTTAGTTAATGCGAAAGAAAGAGAGACAGCAACTTTCAAGGTCATCGGCCACTTCAGAAAATTTTACTGGAGCACCACCGATAGCATTAACTTCCGACCCCGCACTAGCCGATACGGTGATGGCAGCGCTTTCAGGAAGTCGTGCACTTAGCAATCATATTCTGTGGCGATCAGCGTTCCGAAGAGATGTTTGTTCTTGTTGTTATTATTGATCCTTGTAGGCGTAAAAAACAGCAGAGGGGTGGAGTAAAAACGACGTTTCTGAAAGAATCGCCGGCTCTAGGGAACTGCAGAATTACGATTGCTCTGTTTCAAAGTCATGCTTCACGGGAACCTTTCGCACTCATCTCCAGTTGCTTATGGCTGCAATAAAAATCTAAATTGAGATTTTTTCACGTTGAATTTCATTGAAATTCTCAGCTTAGAAAATAAATAACTTTTTAAGAATCCGGTCAGTGGTTTCAATTCGATGATGCCACCAGCTTTGAACGAAGTTGAGGATACTATCGTCGATATTGAAGACGGTAAGGAAAAGTTTCTATTATATCGTTTTCGAGTTCCCTGTTGTATTATGACGTATTTTGCTGATTGGATAACCCGGCTCGGTTTCTATGAATCGGTGTACTTAATTAGTTGCTTTCTATGTGACGTTATTAAAAATTAACCTAAACTCGTTTATTTTTTCATTTATTTTCTGTTCTATGCATTGATTGTTTCTTCAGTTCCATTCATTTTGCGTACCAAAACTATTTTATGTTGAGTTTAGTTTATAGATTCTCCACAGTTGACATTCGAGGAACGAGTTGACGATTTCCGCTATCCATTTAGTGAACTCTTTCTTTGGGCAGTGTTAACTAAACGACAGGAAATGGCATTATGCATGTGGCAACACGGTGAGGAGGCAATGGCTAAGGTCGTAATTGCTCGTCATTTATGATTCGTTCATCTATGCAAACTGGAAAGTTACACCTACTATTATAGCTAATTTCTTATTGATATACCACTGAAAGTTAATTTCTTCGTGTTTTTTTTTTCGCATTTACAGTGCATTCTGAATTGTTTTGAAGTAATAAGAGCATTTCTTGATTGCGAGTAAATATTGTGAGGTGAGATTTATAGAAAGGAAGTGAAACATCACGTATGATGACGATCGCATTAAAAATGTACTCAAGAAATCACAGTTCAATTCAGGGAAGAAACCACAGTTTTCTGCTTTGCGCAATTTAAATCACACTGCTCTGAAATTAAATGAATTTTTGTAGTATGTTATAAATTTACAAACTGTCGATCTTAACACTTGGATGGGAGAGAGTTTTTGATCGTAGCAATTCTGTAAATGGTTCAGCCAAGCAAATCCGTTGCTATTCATTGCTTTTCCCCCCATTCGGAGTGGGCGATTTAGGAGCATACGTTCATCCGCTTAAGGGTTGCCTATTATTTTCTTAAAAATCAGTTTCCATGATAATTCCTCCACTGGGCCACAAACTCTTTTCATCGAAGGATGAGCAGTGAATATATATGACTGGGTGTAAGCAAACGACTGAACTGAATTGACCTTCTCTGTTTCTTGAACTTGCAGTATGCAGCACGTTTTTCGAAACGATGCACATTTCTAGTGGTGGACTTCTATTCAAGTTTAATATGGCGTAGGAAGAATAGAAGAACACTCTTGAATAAGGACCTTGGTAGGAGGATAACATTGAAAGCGGGTCTTCTATGAAAGGATGTGCTGTCGCCTTGTCTGTCTTGCGAAAATATTTAAAGTTTTTCCATATCATATTGCACGTTGGTATGATTGATTGATTGTTAATGCTTTTGTGATTTATCAGATCGTTATTTGCAGGCGCTTGTTGCATGCAGGCTCTATAAGAGCCTTGCGCAGGAGGCCGCCGAGGATTACCTCGAAGTCGAAATATGCGAAGAACTCCGTCAATATGCAGAGTGAGATTCACACCCATTACCACACAATTTCCTTACGAACGTTAATACATCCCTTTTCCCTAATTTTCTATTGCTGCGCTTTTAGGGAAGTTTGTATATAGAAAGGTTTGGCAGTTGCAGCTGCATTTGTTGTAAGTGTTACAGACCTAACAACGCATTGTGCACAACGGTGAGACACCTCTTCGTTATGCGTTATACAGTGTATGGGAATTGATGCAGTTGCTGACCAAACTTTTTTCCTGCACCTTCTTACAGACCTGTTTCTTGAATGGCAGTCTTTGAATGGGGCAAATTTCAGAGAGTTCCGAAGACTATCTTTGGAGCTACTCGACCACTGCTATCAACACGACGATGCACAGACATTGCAACTACTGACGTACGAACTGTCGAATTGGGGCAACGAAACATGTCTTTCTCTCTCGGTTATGGTCAACAACAAACAATTTCTCGCACATCCATGGTTACTATCGTTGTCTTTTATGTATTTATGTTATAACTCGATATTTCTCTTGATAACTTGACTGGAAAACTTGTCTCAGATCAGACTGCAAAATGCGCAGGTAATACTTGCAGGTAGAATGAGAGAATGAGACTATGCGAAATGAGTTAAGTGAGCGGATGTTGTGGAGCATGCCTAGCTTCCACAGTCATGTTGCCTTCAGCTACTGCCTTCAACTTTCCACCATCTCTTCGCTTCTTATGCTCTATCAAACACGTTTTTTATTCTTCACTACGTAGTGCAGTATGTCAAAATTCATGGGCTGTTTTTTTTAGCTCTTGGAAGTATTGGACCTCCAAAAGGTGTTGTCATGTTGATTATTCTGATGCTAGGCCATAGTGGGCGAGTTTGGAGGATTGATTTAGGGAAGTACGCTTCTAAACTGGCCCCAAATTCGATTTTTTTTCCTCTCCGATGACTTGGGATCAGGAAGTCGATTTCTCTGTTTGCGGAGTTGAAGTTACCTCATTTTTGAAGTCACCTGTCAATGGTGCCAGAACGCAGAGGATCACTCGACCGCTTTCTAGAGAACTTGCCGTATACCGCCTGTGGGTGCTTGTTCTAAGGCAATAGCGGGCGAGTGGGGAAGGGTATATATATATATATATATATATATATATATATATATATATATATATATATTATATATATATATATATATATATATATATATATGCATGCTTAACGAACCGTTTCTTTCAGCTGTCAAATTCTTCTCGCCGATCTATGGCACGGTGGTCTGCGAATGCGAAAGTAAGCTTTTCATTTCCTGCATAACACAGTTACACGTTTTTACTAAAACGAAAAAACGTTTTTGCACTTGCAAATCCAGTGCGATCTCACATAGTTTTTTGCAGCCGCTCGAATCTGAAAGTGGTTTTGGGTTTGCTATGCCCGCTGACCATATTTCTGCTTGAATTCAAATCGCGTGAAGAATTGATGCTGCAGCCGCAAACAGCGGCCGAACATGAGGATGATATCAACGAAAGTTCGAGCTCGAGTTCGAGCTCTTCAGAAAGCGACTCTTCGTCTGATTCCGACTATACATCTGATGATGATTCCGCCCAGGTGAGGTGGCTGGAAGTGAACTTTGTTTCACAGCTTACAAGTTTTGTTGTTTATTTTTACTAGCTTTTCTAAAATCTTCCATAGCCATGATTGTGTTGCATTTTCATCTCTCCTTTCAGATATACTTTCTTGAGTTAAATAAAGAAAATTTGCTCTTTACTGTTCCCTCAACGAACAATCGATTACGCAGTTCACCCATATTGCTCAGTGCATATGTTTGCAGTAAAAGATTTCGGTGGCGCTTCCCCTGTCTGTTATCCTTCCGTTTTTATTACAGAGGTTTGCAGTTTCTGGCTTATACAGGAGCGTTGTTTTCCTCTCGTGGATGTAGTCGCATTCCTCATGCTTTCATTATTTTTAATATCACATGCTTGTGAAAGTACTTATTCATTATAAATTATTGCATTTCAGGGTGATCAGGATGGCGAAAAGCGAAAAACGTCGAGTGGCAGTATACAGTCGTTAAATCTTACCGGGGTGAGGCATTCGCAGCTACATTACATTCCCCATACTAACGTCCCGAGATCGCAGTTGCATCGTATTCTGTGTTTGTAGATTTTATAGATCTCTGCAAATCAACTTCGCGAAAGTGCAGTACGTCAATATAACGTTTCTAGTTATGTATGCTTACTTTTTTCTTTCATTGGGCTGCTGGTGATCAGTGGGGAGCCTCTGAAGCTAGAGTCACAAATTTCGGTTGGTTAAGTGAGGGAGTGTGAAAACACATTCCACCACATCCTTCATCACATTCTTCCACCTGTTTGAACCTTCATTTGTGAAGCACATTGTGGTCGCATCGTGTCTCTGTGCGAGTGTTTCATGGTTTCGCGCTCGTCGCTGAAAATTCGGATTATGAGATTCAAGGAGTATGATCTGGATTGTACAACGACGTTTTGCACCACTCTTTGGCTCGGTCCATTGTAGTGGCAAAAGAGTGGCAAATGTTTGCATACAGAAGGTGTACTTTACGTTGGTTTCATCTCATTGCATAGTCGCATCTGGACATTGACAAGTGTCTGTTGTAGACGGTGTCTATCCATCCTAGAGCTCACTATTGACTACAGCAGCATGAAGGTTGGCAGTCAGTTTATTTTAGAAGCGTAACCAACTGAGGAGGCTGTTGTCTTCTCTCGGTATATCATGAGTTTACTTTCACCGCTGTAGTTGCGGAGTCACCTCGGTGAGTCTCGCCGGAGGTTGTTCGAGTACATTCATATTTCCCACTAAATTTTTCTAGCATTTGCTCTAATGGCCTCTAAATAAAAATTTTTTTCTGCTTAAATCCTCGTTATATGAAATATTTTATAAGACCTTGCAGCTGTTCCAAAGCCGTCGTAAGCGGGCCAAGCAGCAGGGCAAGGATGTAAGTGCAAGCAGTGCAGCTGGTAATGGTCACATCCCAACGCCACAGCAGTTCAGTGAAATGGGCCCTACAGCGGTGTCCCCTCCAGCTGGTCAGTTTAACTTAATTATTGTAAAGCCAATCGCTGCATGTGTCTGGTTATGCTTCATTCGTTCTCATTATTTTATGGAGTCATTTATTCATTTATTCGCTGATTTGCTTCTAAACAACACCGGTGTCTTCTGGGACACCACTTTACAAGGGATGTTCCATTTTCTAAATTTCGCAGGAGCAACCATCCTTTATGGATCTATTCTAAGGGTCCTCCTTTTAACTTATGTTTCCGACAAAGTCCCTTTCTGCAAACAAATAGGATAAGCTGCCGAGCTGTCTTGTAGTTAGGAGAGGCTTCAGTTGTTTCAATTCAGAGGTTTCTTTTGCGTGGTTAGTCTGAAACCGTGGTGGTTTTTTGGGGTATTTTTTGAACATTCATTGCGAATTGCTGTGAAGTTTCAGACGAAAATTTCAGTCTTTTTTGATAACAAAGATAAATTTTGCTAAAGCCTGACGCGCCATTTAGCGATCGTTTTTTATAATCTGCTGTTATGCTCGGGGATCATTCTAATCTAGAAGCTTTTTTGGGACTATGCGTGAAATTTTTTTTGCTTTGTCATTTCCGCTTTCCTATCCTCTTTTTTCTTTTAATGCTTGAATAAGCGGCATTTCAGCTGAATCAGTTGCTTAGGATTAACAAATTTCCCATCTAAATTTTATAACTCTGATCGCTGTCGCTTCTAAAATTTAACGAAATTTGACCATGAGAAAGTTTCGAAGCGATTTGTTTTCCCGAGATTCGAAAAAACTTTCGAAAAGTTCTAGAGTACTTGCTTTTGCAGTGGAACAGTGTGACATCAGGGGCAGTTTGCTGTTGAGGTACTTTAGATCGGGTCTATTTGGCTCGGCTGCTCCGGTAAGCGACGGGCGTACACATGCCAGCAGGAAACTGCACTGAGATTTAAGCACTGTTTAACAGTTAGGGTGAGCGAGGGCTGTTGCATAACCAAGCGATGCAAACAGTGTAGCGCCGTCAGTGCATCTACGTGACAGAGTGGCAAGCTTCTGATGCCAAAATGTGCGGACTTAAAAATAGGAGTTCCAGCGCGTCCCGACATCAAACTGTTTTGTCACCAAAGAATCCCAGCATATAACGAGAGTGCCAAAATGTCATATACCTCCGAACTTAGCTTTTGCCCTCCTTCCGCTCTCGACATCTTCTAACAAAATTTTTTCAAATAGGACGAAGCTGTAAAATGACTCCACCGAAGTTCGGAGTCTTTCTTTACTATCCGAATGGTCCAATCCCTGGTTTTCATTATGCCACTCAAAGACTACTATCGATTATGCTTTATAGTCGTTAATAGGGAGGGGGTTATGTGAGTATGATGATACGCTAACTGGCTTTGCCAGAACGGTTCGAAAGAAGCTTCTTTAAAATCCCTATTTAATAGAGGTTGATCAAATACCCTCTCCGTAAATTCGAATGTCCTTCGAATCGCATGCGTCTCTACTTCTTCCATTTTAATTGTATCATGAGATCATGTGACATTTTGCATGCAGAGCGCAATGTCTTATTCAGATCATTTTGGCGATCCGTCACAGGCAGAACCGGTCAAACGCAAGCGGGCAATATCCGTTCAGAGTACACATAGTCATCAGCTTTTCCCTGGTGTACGACGTGGAACGTCTCGGCAGAGTTCAGTAAGCAAAAGTTATAAACGTGAGTTGATCGCTTATTCGAGTGTTCTGCATGTGCCATTTTATACTCTTTTATGCGAACCACCTAGCACTAGCATTATTCCCTTTACGGGCATTTTAAGCAGTCATTTGGAACAGGCTTGTTTTTGAACCTGTTCTTAAGGATGATGTAATGCTGTGATGAGGCAGGTAAACAGGACGGCTATAGAACGAACTCTGCTGTGGCAGGAATATGGAAAAGAGCTGAGCTGCTTTGTTTGCCAATGAAGTTGTGATTCGAGGCTCATTTTCCTTTATTAAAACAGTTACAGATGAACACCATCACCGTCGTCATCCCGATAATACATCTCTATCACATGCTGCCAATGGGCTATGTTCTCAATTCGTTGGTGGACGTCGCAAACATACCACTACATCTGTCGACAACGAACTAGATGCCACTGCTCCTAATACGCTCCATAACGTACTCAGTCTGGCCGCCCAAAGCATACCACGCACGGTACCATTCCAGCCTGCTTTAATCCTATGGTCTAATTGATTTTAATAACAACAACATTTCATCATTGGTGAAGATTGACCAAGAACGACGTTCGGCTCGAAAAATGTCCAGTCAACCCATTACCAAAATGACTATATTCCCCAGGTCGTTTTGACTATAAAGGTCAATAAGAAGCATTCCATTTCATGACGAATAATGATCTGTTTATGGATATTATGAATTTCTTGAATATGTGCATAATTCCATATTCATTTCTTGGTCTCACATCAAACTCTACAACTTTGTTATTCACCGTGTTCTTGCAAAATTTTACTCAAACATTGCTAGGTAAGCTTTGAGTATTCTATTCTATACAGAAGATCGTAAGCTATTTTACCCTTTCGTTCACGTTATCTCAAGAACGCTTTGCTCTATTCGGGTCCATTTTTCTTTAAAATGTTGGAAATTCCATGCTTATGGGACCCATTGTTTTTGATTTGAATCAGAAGAGTACATAGTTTGTTTATCTCGTTTATTAGAAGGCAGATATCACATATTTGATTAGCTCTCGAGCTTTTCCTCTTTTTTTGGAGATAACATAAAAGCGTAAGTTTTTGGTAACATCTGGGAGTTTGCTTGAGTCTTGTATTATTGCGATTGCCGCCTTTGATGCGAAAAAATGTCTTAATGGAGGGACTTCAGAAAATAAAGGTCTGACACGTTGCTCCGTTTACTGATTGCATCATATACATTTGTCTAGGTTTTACAAAGATAACCAGGTAAATTTTCTTCCGTACTGTTCACGCTATAGCCACTATTGCATTTTAAAAGGTAGAAAAATTGTCGACCCTTCCATCTGCTCGTCGTCTCACTCACTCTTGCTCTCAGTCGCTCGTTATATTCATCCCGGTTTCCTAGAAATTGGGTTTTCATGCTCAGTAAAAATCTGCCCAGAGCTATGCTACACATACATATAATGCAACACAACGTCGTGATCCCATAGCTGTTGGTTCGAATGATCAAAAAATTTTTTCTGTGTTAGCTAATGTGATTTGAGAATTTCAGCGGCCAATAAAATTCCGTCGTAAACTCTACGAGTTCTATGTAGCGCCAGTGACAACCTTCTGGGCTTGGTCGTTGAGTTTCAGCGCATTCATATGTTGCAATACCTATACACTACTCGTTAAAACGCCTCCTGAACCAACTGCTCTTGAATGGGCCATTTTCGCCTATATGATCACATTTGGGATGGAACACTTCCGAAAGGTTCGCTTATTCTTTTTTTATGATTTGTCAGTTCCATTAAAAATCAATAATGATTGAACTAAGCCACTAATCGATAAATGAAGAATTCCAAGATTTTCGAGTTCGAATTCAGTGAAGCACTTAATTCAGTTGCAGCGAGGTCGTTTAATTTCCACCTCTTATGCCAGTATTATTCGATTATGCCGTTGGATATTCGGTTTAGAACCCGCGAAATGTTTGTTTTCAGTTTATGATGTCTGAGCCAGATACACTTTTGGAGAAAGCGAAGTATTTTTGCAACAGCATTTGGAATATTTTGACAACGATTGCGCTTCTTTCCTACTTCTTTGGATTCATGTTGCGCGCAAATCCATCGACCAGGTAAGTGTCGCTATTAAATTAACTTTTTAATTTCACTTAATTCCCACTATCTCAGCTATAGCATCTTTTATAGGTGTATGTGCACTTTTGTGACGTAACTGAAGGAACTTGCAGAAAGAGTGGTTGATGATGCAGGAACATGCTTTTTTTTCCTCAACCCCAGTCTCCTGAAAGTTTCTATCTGTGAATTTTACAAATAGTCCACCTTGTGGATTTGATATGCTGGGGGATTTTTTATCAAGGTCTTTACTATCAGCCTTGCCGCTTTTATCCGGAATATGCAACCGTTTTATTTCCTTAGGTCATTTTTGCTCACTGTTTGCAGTCGTAAGTAAAAAAAAAACTTCACTTTGATTACATTTATGTCGCCGACAAAAAACAATTGTTATACCTTCTTTAATTTCAAATTCCGAAACAATTTTTTACTCCATAGTATAAGTTACTGTGTTTTGAGCTTTTTCTTTTAGAGTTTCGTCCTTTCAGCGTAGTGAATGTGCACATTTGTATAGATTGATCTTCTCATGCAACCGCAAATGACTATTCCCTCTCCATTGCATTAAATTTCTTCTTTTTTTTTGTTTTGTTAGAGAAATAATAATATTTGGTGTTCCTCGTTAGTGTGTCCCAATGTTATAATTTTCTAGTTGATATTCGACAACGAACTTGCTCAAGTGATTTAGCTGTCAGATTTGCTTGATCCGTAATTTGCACTAATTTGCAGCTCTACATACGGTCGCGTGATATTAGCCTGTAATTCAATACTGTGGTCAGTGAAATTACTCGATTTCATGAGTGTACATCCACGAATGGGCCCATATATAACAATGGCCGGAAAAATGGTGATTTATTCAATAATAAGGATTTGTTTTGTCGATCAAGCTTTTCCTACGTGAGATGAATTTGGCAAAATAATAAGCAATTTCTTGTCGACTCCTCTCCCTCTCCCCCCCCCCCCCCCCCTCCTCCTCTCCACCCCAAAAAAAACTGCTCAACGAGTAGTTGCCAACGTGAGGCAGCCAACGCAGTCAATAATTCTTCAGTGGTACCATGATTTGCAGTAGTCTATTTCCTTGACCAATACGCAGTATCACTTCCGCGTTGAACATGCGTTCACATCAATATAGTATTATTTATTCTGCACTTCCACAGACCTGTTTTGCCCGTTGTCTTGCTCATCGAATACGATCTTTTGCACCACGTTAAAACATAACGACGTCGATTGAAAATTGGTGAGCAGAGATGGATAATTGATAATATCGTTCAGTAATTGCAACACTTGCTTATTGGAAATAGGCAGTTCTCTCCATTTCATTTACTTGCCTTCGAGTAGTAGTCGTCTTCAAAAACTTTGAATTCTGTGGGCATCTGGGGCTGCAAAAAGAATTAGCTAATTTATTTATGTAGAAGTTAAAACCATGTTTGCTTGCAGTTTTGAAAGGTGAATCGTATCAATAAATATTGAAGTATTAAATGGTCGAGTTTTCTTTAAATTACTGCAACGTGCAGAATTTGCAGATCCAGAATATGACATATGTTGTGATTCTTCTGTGTGTCACGCTCTTGGCATTCGGCTTAGCTCGTCAATCTATTACATACCCTCAGGAAGATTGGCATTGGATGTTGTTGCGTAATATATTCTATAAACCATATTTTATGCTTTACGGTGAAGTATATGCCGATGAAATCGACACATGTGGAGATGAAGGTGAGTGTCATTCCAACGGAACAGATTTCGGGGTCTCTGTTTAGTAGGAAGGAAACCCTTTAAGTCAGGCGCAAGTTTTGTTCTTAATTTAAATTCAGCATCCTTTTAGTCCAAATCATCACTTTGTGAATGAGACATTCCAGAGTACTGGCGCTCACCGAAGATTCCATGTTCCGTTGAAGGCTTTTCTTAGGCGAAGGTATTGTTTCGGCTGTCTTTACTTAAGCTCTGAATGCTTGCTGTAAAAGAGCTGCACTATATCATGCTACTTCGAATGCAGTCTCTTCATGTAGCCGGTTTCAGTTTTGAGAGGAAAGCATTTCGACGAAGATTTTTCTTCAACGTCATACCCTATTCATTCGAAACTTTTTCGCTGATAATACGATAGAGGAGTGTTGCTATTCGTTACTTGAAGAAATATCCTTTTTCGATTCATGAACTACAAAAATCACAGTAAATGCGCCTTACCCAATCGTCGGCTTTAGTGGTGTCTTTATAGCACTGTGTGAACAAATCGCGAGCTGCTTTCTTAAATCTCCGCTTCTCACTTCATTGGAATCCGTTCAGCTTTATCGTTCCGTCGTTTATTTGATGTTCCTTTGTTTATTTGTTTTTTTTTTTGCAAATCGCAAACTGGCGTTTGCATGTTTCGCAAATTTCCGTTATGTTTATGCTTCTTCTTGTTTTTCATCTGTTTTCAGTGTTTTTTTATTTCTTCCGTCTTGTCATCACGTCTTCTCGCTCGCAATCGTTATTAGTTACCATTCTCTAATCTCTAACTCTTTATAGAACTTCTGATGTGTCATATTTCTTCTGTCCTTCTTTGACGCACTTTTGCAGGTTTGTTTTGCAAAAGTGTAGCGTTGGGGGATAATATCTCGTGCCTTCTGTCCAGCGCAAATAGTCAGAATGGGAGAATGTAAAGGTTCATGCTTGTTTAAGGTCGGCGAAATACTGCGCTGTCGCATTTTCGGAGTGTTCGCATGTTTTTAGTATTGCAATAGTGGCTTTTAAAATTTTTTCTCTTGCTATAGTTTCTGTCGTTATTTTTCTCGGAGGCAAAAGTCATCATTAAATATGGCAATCGTTAAGGTAAACGAATTGATTGACAGTAGGGAAATGCTCTCGATGTCTACGAAATGACCTCGAAGCTGGATGTTAATAGTGATCAGAGGTTCTGAGAATTTCTTCTCTCTGCCGGATTATCAAAATAGAAGTTTGTTCATATCACAACGAATTTTTCAATGATAGCAAATCAGTCAGAAAATAAAACGAACAAATAACATTGCTTGACCTATTATCATGAAGTAGAGCAACTTGATCATAAAGAGCCTTTTTTGCATTCACGCATCTTTGCGAATGTAAATCCCACTTTAAATTGCTTGAACTACTCAGACGACCTTTTTCTGCAACTAATGTTTGTGGCATTTATATTTCTTGTTTGAAAACACATTTTGCTGCCACTTTCATAAAGTTACTGGCAATCTGGGGAATTCACTCTGGCATCGAGATGTGTTGCTCGCTCTTCAACAATGGCGCCTCATAATTTTTTTCACTTGAGTCTGAAAAATTAGGCGACAATCCGCAATTAATCTTTCATTTCTCATTATTCAACGAAAATATTTTTGTTCAGCTTAAATTGACTGTAATTTTCTACCTGTGTAATTTATAATGTTCAGCATGGGATCGTCATATGGAGGATGGTATACCGATAAGCAGCATCTATAATGGATCGTTCGGTTAGTTGATCTAGAACGGCACAGTTGTTTTTGTTTTTTTCAACTTCCTAATAAACCACTCAGGTAATTAAGTGGCTCAGGTGAACGAACGTGACCAGTTTGTTCGGTTTTCGATTGCAGGTGCTAAAATAATGGCGACATTTGCTCTCTATTGATACTTATTGCATAATGATCTGAGCCTAGATGTGTCGTTTATTAATTCGTGTTTTCAATACTGATCGTCAATCTTGCATTTGAATTCGTTTATCGTTGCCAGTCTAATTTCGTCTATCTTCGTACCTCCCTTTTTTAGTGTTTCATCGTTGTTTTATTATTCCCTTGCTTCAATTCAGCCTTCGATATAAGCTTTCATTTGCATTTTGAGTAGCGTCATTATCCTTTGTGCACGTGTTCAACATCTTTTCTCGCGATAATTTCTAGTCGAAATGTTTTTTGCCAAAAAACGCATCCGTCATTTTCGCCCTTTCAGGGTCACCATGTGTCCCAGGACATTGGGTACCGCCATTATTGATGACAATTTTCCTTCTCATCGCCAATATCCTCCTTATAAGTATGCTTCTTGCGATATTCAAGTAAGTTCACTCAACCTCTCCTTCAGGCTTAATGTCTTATTTCACATTTTCTCCATAATCGAAGTCCGGAATTAGATCGTTTTAACAGCCAGTCCTAAGCATCTTTTCAGCAACACCAGATCGGGGCGATTATGATTTGTTAACTAGTCCTCATTTGTTTTTATTTTTCTTCGCATTTCGCTTCCTTAATAATTTTCCCGCTGTTTCCGTTATTCGGCTTAATTAATTTCTACTGATTTTTGATCAAATCTGCAAAGTGCTTGTGCCTATTTATATGTGGTGAAATCCGGATAGTTTCTTCCTTCTTCGATTTACAGTGACCATTTTCTTTTTTCTTCTATTGCATTGTTTAATGAGCGTCCTCGAAAACAATTAAATCCGGACTCATGTAAGTGGCGGCCAGCTTGACGAAAGTGTCGTGTTAACCTCGTGTACAGGTAATTCCTTTGAATGCACATCGGTTTGGAAAACGGCCAGCACTTTTGATCTTGGAAGGGGTAGATCGCGAGGTATGAAAAGGCATGCCTGTTTATTGTTTATTTCAGCAATATCTTCGATAAAACTGATAAGATCTCAAAGGAAATCTGGCTCTTCCAGCGATATCGGCAGGTTATGGAGTATGAGAGTACCCCTTTCTTGCCTCCACCGCTCACCCCACTCTACCACCTTTGGATGGCGTACAAATATTTCCGAGTCAACAGGTTTCTTTCCCAGTCGTTTTTCTGTTTTGATTGATAGTGTAAGTCAATAATGTAAGAAAAATTGAAAAATGCTGCTGATATACCCATTCATTTGCTAAACTTAATAGCCAAATGTGGCGAGTGTTAAAGAAGTTAAAGTTTTCTCGCAGCGGTAAGCAACGCTTTTGTCATATTTGATGAGGTTTGCACCCAAAGGAGTGTCGAGCCAGGTATCCACAATGCGACGAAGAAATAAGCTTCTATAAGGTTTTTTTCTTTATTGCGTGCTATTGATTACTAAACAAGCATTATTTCATTTCTTATATCTTGACGTAATTTGAATAAATGATTCGTCGTAAGCGAAATATTTATAGGGGATGTCGGCCGAAAAATAATTCGAAGTCGAGAACAAATTTATTCGACTTCACTTTGAGTAAGTCTTTTGATGTTGTTTCATTCTCAGCTGCTGAGTATTTTATCGATTCTTTGCATGCTGATACGCAAGAGTATTGTTTGCAAGCGTTGCACTTCTCACAGTCTCAACAGCGATCATTCCACTTTCTTGCTTATCTTTTACTCTGCTCCCTCGTTTCGTTACTTTCTAGTCATTCCTTCCGATCGCCTTTGACATAAGTGTCCTGACCTTAAAAAGCGCATAAGGTGATAAATCATTCGTCATTTGATCGTTCTCATAAAATGGCCTCATGGAATCCCTTTGAATACTCTAGAAATGCTGTATGGTAATGGAAATAAAATTCCGAAACTATTTGGAACACTTTATCTTTGTAAGTTGTTTCAGAATTATTTTTGAACGACGATCAAGTGGAGAAGTTGCACGACTTTGAAGAGGATTGTATGGAGGATTTGGCACGAGAAAAAGAGTTGAAAAAGAACACTTCAAATGAGGAGCGCATTCACCGCACCGCGGAAAGGTTGTTTTATGGCATCCCTTAATATTCCTCTTTGGAAATTCATTGCCCTTTTTTTGGTACAATAGAGTCATCGTGACAAAAAATCAATGCTTTTATATCAGAGGACAATTTGACTCATTGAGTAATTGCATGGAAAGAGGTTTTTGCCTGACATGACTTTCGAAAAAAGGTTGGCAGCCATAGCGATTCTACTCTTTTTCCATAGCAAAGAGGCTCCTTTATCATATTTGTTCTATTATGGTCATGATGTCGCAATTTCAAGTTTCATCTGCTAAGAAACATTTCTATCCTTGATGGAAGTTTTATCTGGCATTCAGTGGTAATTTCTTGAGATCTCAAGCTAAACTGATGGACTACGATGTTTTAAAAAGAACAATATTTCGCATTGTTTGGAATGTTTATTTTTACGTTTATATTTGTAATTTTTAGAACCGATCAAATGTTGGTACGCTTAAATGACCTTGCCACGAAAGGTTCCGTTCTGAAGGGCAGTGTAAGAGAATTGGATAGTAGATTGGAAGTGATTGAAAATCGTCAGGCAAGTTTCCGCAACGTTTCTTTGCATTTCCCAAGCGGATATGTATAGAGCCTCGGTTTCTTGTGCTAATCATCATAGATGTTACTCGAAGGACAAGGGAGTGGTGTTGGAGTGTCTGATTCCGACAACTAGCAATATTCTTACCATGTGTTCGATTCAGCTGTGAGGAGATTGATAATTGTAGGTTTACATGCTCTTTCAGGCACATTAACTACAGCCATAACATATCTACCTTTTACCGTAGACAGATCGGTTTAATAATTGATATTTTTTCGTACTTGAAAACTGGTTTTCAAGCATTTGTTTAACCGAGAACTATTTTATAGGCTGAAATTCTCGATTGTTTACGTCAAATTGTGAGCGCAATGCCTATGTTAATGGGGAAGATGCCACAGATAAGCAGCGTCCGTTCACCATCGATTCCTCCTGCTGTAACTATTGATGAGGAATCCGAAGAACGACATTCTCATCCACAGATGTTCGATTCAATTTCCACAACAATGACCTCAGAAGTTGTATGTGTTTCATGCATGTATTTTAATCCGCTATTTCTTTTCCAACTTTACTTTATCTGGGAATCTGAGTACGACTTTCCATTCCTCAGGTGGAATTTCCCTTGCAGGAGGTTGCTTTTGTGCTCGACTTCATTGACATTTCCTTAGTTAGGCTGTGGAAAAGAAAGGAATCGTGTCAACGAGAAGAGCGAGGAAATAAAAAATGCAACATAATTTTTTTGGCTGAGGTCGTGTTTTGGTTCCATTTTTTGCTTCATTAATCTTCAGCCATGCAGGAAACTTTCGAGATTTTATGTTTATTACGAGCAGCCTGGCAGCTTAGTTTAATTTTAACATGTTTTCACTCGATCTTAATAGTAGCAATCATCGAACCACGGACTGTTTAAGAAAGCTGCAATGCACTTGCAATACTTTTTCCTCTGGCCTCTGGATAATATAAACAAGAAATTTCTTACGCCCTTGAGCCTTCGTAAGGCTCCCTTCTTATGGTATTATGTCTTGTATGTGTCTTTGTCTGCTGCCTGTGTATGATAGTTGCTTTGAAGTTAGATATTCGAGCTCGAGAGCTTTGAAGCTAGAGATTCGAAATTCAGTGAATGCAGCATACATCATAAGCCCACCACATTTACAAACTTTCAAATTCCTCCGTCCTTCTATAATGGAGTATCTAAGAATTTCTAAACATTTAGTGGACAGTCATGTTGAAAAAACCACTCTCTTTTACGAGTGATTTGCACCATCGGTCAATTCTCTTAAAATACGAGTGCGATATTGCGTATGTTCTGTTATTCCTTGGCTAATTAATGTATTTACAAAACGGAGTTGCAAAAGCGCGTATTGTTCATATTATCCATTCGCTTTATATGGGCAAAGCAAAGCGTTCTTTACAACCCGTGCACTTCTTCCCTGAAACTCCATTAGTCTACCTCATATTTTTCTCAGACATCGTATTGTCAGATCCAAGGGTTTTCTTTCTTGCCACGAACTGGATCGTTAAAAAATGATATAAGCAGTTGAAGAAAAAAAACTGCGCATCAAAACTCAAGGCTAGATAATAGTGTGTTTATGTACGCGCAAATGCGATAAACGATGGTTGCAAACTTGAAAGAGAACCGTCATTGCAGGATTTTATCATTTCTTTTAGATTCTCGTCTTTATTCTGAATTCCTTTGTCGTGTCTTGCGCTTGCAATAGCCGCGATAAACGAAATTCTAGTTCGATAGCATGCACGCGTATATATGCGCGAGCGTAGCATGCTTTACCTGATTTGAATGCTAACAGACGAAACTGTTTGACTAAAATATGGGAATGTAAATTGCTGCTGCGTTTCAGGCAGAACCGAATGCGTCAACGTCAACGTCGACGCCACCAGCAGTATCGGGGCCTGAAGAATTTATCGAGCCTGGAAGTAATGAACACTTTCTTTTTTCTCGTTCGATTCGACGCGGCCATTTCCATACTAAAATAGTTCTAACGAATCGTCGCGTTTTTGTTTTCTTCAACACCGACTTTTTTTGTCCCAAAGTTGCCTTTTCCCCAAACAAACATTTAACTTATTAGGAAAAAATGGGAAACGACTTCAAGCTTATTTAGCTTCAAGCTTAATATAAACTTAAAGATACGTGAAACGTTAATTTATATATCAGAAGCAGTTTTAATAAATTTGCTTCAGAACAATATATGAATGGGTGTGTGACGTCACCTGTCTCATGAGAACTTTCATCGGAATAGGATTCAGTACCTGAATAATATACCGTTATCGTCTTATGTTAGAGCCCAAGTCTTAAGAAAAGCGTTAACGACGTACGTTTTTGCTGTCGTTTCCCAACTGATTGCATTTTTATTTCGATGTTAGAGTTGAAACGCTCACTCACTAAGCAGAGGTGCTCACACCTAAGTGACAATGATGGCAGATGGGAGCGTCCACACGATAGTTCAGTGGTAAACCGTAAGTTCGGCAATCGGAATGTCCTAGGTTTGCACCGGTTTGCGTTTTTTGTTTTCAGTGATTATCAAAGGTGCCTTATCATTTGAATCTGAGGAGATGTTAAAATTGACTCCAGTATAAAACGAGCAAAATGTTTCATGCTTACATCAGAGATACATTTCATTTTTAACAGGGCTCGTGAAACGGCGCATGCGCACGATAACGGCACCGGGTGGCGATAGCGTCATTCCAAATTCTCCACTTGCTAAAGGAAGGTAATGTTCACTTCTTACCTAAGCGCTTTTAGGGACGACGTTGTTTTGAATAAATCTCCTCAAACCGTTTTGTCGAATTCAAAAAATTACCTTGAATGTTCAAGTTTCTGGAATTTTCTTTCATGTGAAAAATGAGTAAGAAACACACACTTGGAATAAATACCAAATTTTTTTAATATCACTTCCTACTTTGAATTCTCATTTTATTCACTGGTTTTATGCTTCAACCACTGCGAAGAATTCTCTATGAAAATATTGGGATTGCCAATGCAAATGCAAAAAGAACAGTCGACTGCATGCTTATAGGATCTCACACTTCGGAAGTCTGCTCTCTTTGGATCCGACTCTGTTGAACCAAGTCGGCAACAATTCAAGCAGCTCGCTGAGCCGAAGGAGTAATTGGTAAGGATTCTGCCGTCGATTTTAATTACGTTCTTTTGAAGCTGTTTCGTTGGTTCTGACAAACACGCCTTCAACGAATCCTGCGATAGCTGGTTGTTTTAAGCGTAATAAAGTGACGCGTTGAACTATCCCATTTCTTTGTTTAAGTATTCACATTTCTACGTTAATGTTCGCTGTTCATGTGTATTCCTATCTGGATTTCCAAGGGACTTCGTAAAGTTGTCATATTGCCCCCTTTATATGGTGTAGAACGGGTTGAGTGCGATGTTTTGCATAGAGTGATGGCGACTGGTGTTTAACTGAGACTACGAGTGCTGAAAATGTTTTCAGCGGAAGTGTTCGCAGACCAAGGCGGCATGAAGAATATACATCGATCACAGATGCCATCAGCATTGCAGATGTATTGCCACAAGTGGTGATCATTGACGATAAGGTACTCCAACCTTTTTTTTCATTTCCGGTAAATTCTTTAGGGAGGAATCTGTGAGCTTCTTTTCCTCTTCTTTTTTTTGCTTAGCGCACATGAAAGTCACTTTCCATTATGCGTTTAACGATCTGCCACTTATTGTGATGTAAACTTTCGATTTATATCTTTGATAATGGCGGCGTACGTTGAATTATGTTGAAGTTCCGTTCAGGCTCTGATATTCCGGCTAGGAACTTAGTATTTTTGGGGCTCCGTTCTTGGTTTCATACATGCTAGGACTGCATCGAAATTCTATCTCCAGGATCCCTAATTCGAGTATTAGGCTTTCGGCCCCATTTTTTGAGCAGTGCGAATGTATTCTTATGCTCTAAAATCCATATGAACGAACGCCGTCAAACAAGTCTTTTCTGAACAAGCGGGGAGAAAGCGGAAAAGGACGTGCCGCTTTTTTCATGAAGGAGAATAAGCAAAACTGATCACCTCTGATGCGTGTTGTTTCCCATCTCTTTGATTGCCAGATGCCATAGAAATTATGTGAATTTATAATTTGTATTATCAGGTGATAATTTTCATTTGTTTCAGAGTCGTTCATGTAGTGAGCAGTCGATTATGTGTTACCATGCAATCGAGAATGACGAAGAAGATGAAGTGGTAGATGAAGATGAAGGACATGAGATGATGCCCTACAGTGGCTCCGATACACCTACAACCACTCTTCAGAGAGCCAAACGGAGTTTTGTTAGGCGGCAGAATAGTATGCTCAAAGAATACGAAGAGGTCAGTCGAAGATCGTTCATATGCTTCAATCTTGTTTTCATCAACGGTCCAGTTTGCTTTCGTCGTCTTGCTGTTCTACCAGATGCGTTCACGAGTCTCTTTTTTCTTTATTTCATACTCAGAGACACGATTCTATATGCAACAGATGACCTTTTAGTATATATATTTGGGCATGGGGAGCATAGAACGATGGTTCAGAGGCGAAAAGTATTCCGCGTTATTTTATGGATCACGTATGGCTCCAAAATTTGATAAAACCCTCCGACTTAATCGCCGCAGTAGCATTCATACCTGCTAGTTGTTTAACTATTATAACAATTTAATAAAGGAACTGAGAGAGCGGATGCGTGATGCGATTCGGCGGCAGTCCACAGAAGAGGGAACATTCGATTCAATTGCGATCCATATGGCCAATGATGATGAGTTCGGTGATGAAGCCGATGTTGCAAGTCTAACGGAACCTGAGTTAAAAGACTTGGCTGACGATGAGGATGATATGAACTCCAGCAAGGTTCCATAGGCCGACTTTGTTTTCTTGCTTGAAGTTTTTGTGTCACTTCTAAACCGGCTGATTTCCTACATTGAAGTAAATGAGGACGTAATGTTCGTTTTGTCATGACTTTGAACACTGCTAATTTGACGCTGGTTAGTTGCCTGTGAAGTGAGTTAAACTGCCGAAAGCACATGACCTCGATATGGGATCATCAAGCGAATTCTTGAAAGCGGATTATAGCTCTCTAATGAAATGTTCAGTTTTCTCTCTTTCACTTAGTTATTACTGCCTAAAGCTGCTTACCTGTGCTTTCTCACCTTTACACTCATTACGTTCCCGCGTCGCTTTACCTGCACCGTCGTTTATCGTTCACCTTCCGCGCCCCTAAGTTTTCATCCATTAGAATACTAGCGATATTGGATTGAATGATTTAATAATTCGGTTATGAAAAATAAAGGGAAAACAAATAAAATGGGGGAGCAATATTAATTTAATAATTAGTTTGCACCATTTATTGTGCACAATTGCAGGAATATATCGAGTTCTGTATATCTAAACATCCTGAGAGTGAATCAACGAGTTCATTACGTTCAAGTGACTCTCGACGTGCTTCGTTGCAAATAGATCAAAGAACACGGGTTCGCGAGACTCCAAGAAGTGCCTGTTGCAGTTTGACAGTTGTAGCGCCAACTTCAACATCAGATACCAACCAACAAATGGCTCATTTGGGCGCTGGGAGACGGTCGAAAAGAAACAAGGATGATGAAACGGTTACTCGTGTTTAAATGGTGAACACGGTTTCACTCCTACAGAAGCGACGTCTGCGTATCTTTGCGTAGTTTTAACTCGAGAATCATTGAAGCTAGAATGTCGGAATTTGTTAGTCGTAGTCTACATCATATTGTGCAATATTTCACACTGGCCTACCAACTCCGAAATAAACTATAGTCATCTAAAGGCATAAAAATTTTGCATTTGTTCCATACAGATTACGGAAAAAAAGATCCTTTCTGGAAATTTGTTAAACCAGAGAGGTTAATCAAATTATAAAGAGTTATTTTGCATATTTATTGTTTGCTGGCATCTGATGAAAGCGGTTGGTGAGTTCAGTGGAATCCTAGCACGATCCTACATTTATCGATTTGTTGTGAGAAGGAGTACATGTTTTTAGCTGAATACGAGTTGAAGAGAGGAATACAACGTTCAGAATGTTGCCATCATCGATCTGGATTGAACTGATCCGATCTGGTTGCTGATCTGGAATAAAAATTCAAAAAAGAAAGATACCTCGAATCGATTTTTTTGTGTACTTCTATTTCGTCATTAGCAATGGGGCGCTTTTCATTGATTCACATTCCTAAGAACAAGGAAGTGAATTGTTTCGTCTTTCGAAGCTCCTTTTCTCACTTTTCTCCTGCGCGATCCATGAAACAAATGACTCTTCTCAATCATCACTGAGAAGATTAGCAGTCTTAATTAGATGCAATTGGAATTTTCTCATCCCATATTCAACGCTCACATCGAAGGAAAACAAACTGAGATTATATGTGCGTTTATTTCGTTGTGAAAGTGTGACGATAGCATAGCAGTCAAATACTCTTCTCTTTGCTCTCTGCAGAATTGATTGGCTTAAAAATTTGCATTAAACAATTAGAATTTCGAGCTTCTTGTGGTATCTCTTCGATTGTTTTGAGTGTTCATTCAATCGGGTTTCATTTTAACTTCATTTCTGTTTGTTCAATGCAATTTATAGTCCTTCGTTGATTATATCAGTACGATACGGTTTTAAATGTAGATCTCGCTAAGACATTCTTCGTTATAGATGCTTTTGTCCATGTACTGAGGGCATGTTCCCATTTATTGAACTAGAAGCCACGTAGTATTAAGCCATCCATCGTGGAAATTATTCACCGGTCCTAAACGTTGACTGACCTTACTTATAAGGAAGTCTAGACAGTATTGTTTAAAGTTGGGATACTTTTGCGAAACCGTGAGAAATCGAAGGGAACAGGAAGCACTATTGTAGCAGGTATTATAGTGATGACAATGGCTCCTCTACATGATGTCTTATCGAATGCGACGATCGTTCATTTGTTTGCAAAAAGAGGGTTTCTGATGATATCCTTCTTCTTTAATGTTCCTTTTAGAGTTCAAGAAAACACTCTTGTTTGAAATATTTGTTAATATTTCTTGAGCGGTCATCTTGTGTTTTTTTCCTCGTTTTTTTGCACTCAAGTGTTTGTTATTGTTGAAGCAATTATGCTATAAAAGAACTCTGGTGCCTATACCTTTGTTGCTTTAAAGAAATCCGCCCACATCCATAATTTATTTCACTTTCCATTTCTCTTTTTATTACATGTTTGTGTAGTTTGAAAGTTTACTGAAACCTTCGAAACTACTTCCTGTTTTTTTCTTCTCTAATTGATTTCTCATAAAAAAGCTTCGTGAAGAAAATTTAGTGAAAAAAAACGAACTGAGAAGAGCTTCCGTGAAAATTGTTTGAAACGTTAAGTCGCTTATTTTCAAACTATTGTTTGTTTTTATGCACGTTCTAGAGTGGAATATGCAAACGTCCGTCCACTATGCTCATTTGTGAACCAAATGCCTCGGAGTGATTGTACCGTTTTTGCGTATCTGCCGCAATCGGGTCATCAACTTACATTATATATCTCCAAAATGTGCAGTAAAACCACGAAAAGTAGAGTAATCTGAAATTATCGGAGTTAAAGAGATGTGTTTTGTCTGAACGATGGGTACATGGAGTTTTATGGCTGCTAGAATGTTTGCCTAAATTTTTCTATTTCAATTAGAACGACTGTATGAATTCTATTTTAACGAAATTCAAGCTTACAACTTTGGAATCTCTCAGTCATCCACTGGTTTAAAGATATTTAAGAAGGATCGTTAAGAATGCTTCTGCAACATTCCTGAAAGAATCTTCGCTGTTGCAAAATATTGGAAGTCCATTTCTTGGGCTAATGCTCTTTTCCTTTCAATTTGCTCTTCCGTGTTTCGTGAATTTCTTGTCTTCTATATCTTTGCATCGATTATTGCGCTGCGTTTTTATTGTTTTACTTATTTCACTGCTGGGTTAGTGCAGAAGTTGGAATATGCTTCAAAGAAGCTGTTGTCTTTGACTTCCTGTTCGAGCACACAACCACCTAACAAAGGACGTCATAAACCTTCATTCGCCGTCTGATGGAGCCAACTCCGAAAGACAGTTTCAAGCGTACTGTTTGTTATGGGTCGAATAATGATGTCATTCACGCAGTATTTATTGCACCATATTGTGCCACCTCTCTTCTACTCCCGTAGTCATGCTATCTTTTGTTTCTATCGGCCTTCTTATTGGAAAGCGGTGATTCATTTAACAATGATAGAAGCATGAGAAAAGCGCATATGAGGTGATTTGGATTTTCTCATTACCTCTAAAAAAGGTTCCTTCAGCCATTGATAAGTTTTATTTGGTTGTTTCGAGGCATTTCTGGCAGCCTAATGTGCTGTGCTCGATCACTTCAGTTCTCGTCCTGTAGGAGCAATTTTTGTCTTTTAAGACTTGAAAATTTCTAGGAATGAAATTACATTTTAGTATTCGCTCAGCATTTCGTCGAATAGCAACTGAAAAAAATTTTGACGCAACAGATGTGTCAGTTGATTTCTTTGCTAAAACATACCGCAGGTAAAAAACATTGCCGTTGATAAAACTGAATAAGGAGATTGAGACGAGGATAGCTGATGGCAACGCGACACCCAATTTCACAGTGAAACCTCACATACTTAATAAAATTCAACTCTACTCAATGAAGCATTCTTTCTTTTCGCGGCAACTGCAGTTTCGTCCCATCATCCCTTTTCTCCTCTCCCGTTCTTCCCCCGCCATCACTGCCAGCAATCTGATTCTTCCTCTCCGCCTGCTCGGGTATTCTCGCTGCGCTAACATTTTTGAATCATTTCAGTTTGACGAAATAATCTGCAATGGCAGCATGGCTGGCCAATAAACGGTGGAATTTATTGAGCTGCATTAGGCCGGCATAGAAAAGTATTTAAGATTATTGAGCCGACTAGTGAAGGGATAAAGTTTGTTGAGCGCGCTTGGTCGTGTCCAGCACTGAATCCGCCCATACAGCACTGGGAAGTACTGAGCCAGAATGACCTAAATTGAGCCAGTTGAAGCTGCACCATTGGTTCATATTGGGTTGACCAGTAAAGATAGAAAGATGAAGCTAGTGCACTTTGCACCAAATTGAGCAGTTGAGTAAGTTAGTGAAAATTATCGGTCATATTGAGCCACACCGAGCCAGTCGGTAAAGCAGCCAAAATCTGAACCACAGTGACAAACTGTGCTAAGCTACACTAAGGCAATCAATAAAGCAGCAGGAATGTTTTGGGCCATATTCGATGGCATGAGCCGACCAATACAGCAATGGATTGTCGAGCCAATTCGCATCTGCCAATGAAGTAATGTAGAGATAAGTCGCAATCAACCGACCAATAAAACAGTGAAATTTGTTGAGCTGGCCAAGGAATAAAACGGTGAAATTAGTATCACATTTTAAGTTACATTGAGTCGACTGTACGCCAAAGCTGAACACTAGTTCAAGGCTGACCGAAGGTCGAGTGCTACAAGCAAGACTTCAACGCACTAACCACTTGCTTATACTAAATAAAATGTCGAAGCCCGAATAAATGAAGATCCGACTCAGAGCGCGTCAGGACTTGTGCAACGTCTCGCTGAACGCTTGCAGGTAGAACACTTCTAATGGTTTCAGTGCTTTGTGAAATCGTTCGTAATACAGTCAAGCATTGTACCGTTTATTATCAAGTATTATCTAACACATCCTGCTGTTACTAATATGGATTCGTCCACATAAATAGTATAACCTTGAAACTCGTCAGTGCATTGCTATTGCACTATTTTGTTGCGGCATTGAATCAGTTTATTAATTGTTAGGCATGGGAAACCGTCACTCAAAATACGTTTGTCAACACAGACATCACTGCCAATAAATGAGATGGATGTCTTTTACTGAAGATGAAATAATTTCGAGTGCATCTTATCATGCTTAAGGGGAAGCGCAGATAAACAAACGAGATTCACGAGTTGTGCGTCCTGGCCTATAATTATCCACTGAATATGTTCATGAGTCGTTGTTGTTGACGTAAGTGGAGCTGGAAAGGGAAGCCGTTTAATAGGCCCGTGGCTCGCCTTAATGGGCGTGTTCTGCTCATCGTACATCTCAAACCTCTTAATGTCACTTTCTTATTGACTAATTTTACCCTCACATTGATTCCGCTTTCAAATTTCGATCGACTCAGCCCTTAACTTTTAAAGTCCTTTCCGTTTAAAGTTTCTGTTATTTTAAAGGGTGTTAAGCAGTTTAAATTTGTCGAGATTAAGTATAACAGGCAGACCTGCTTTATTACATATTTCTTTACTATTTGTTATACAGGGAGTGAAAGAAAGCAAAGAAATGGTTTATTATAAGAGATTTATTTGAAAGGCTAAAGACTTGCTTCTAAGCCCGTCATAATTCACATTCCAAGAATTCTGTCCAGAGCCAACAGGTGTTGTTCGCGTATATGCCCCTGTCCGTGCATCTATTCTCGAAAGTCGCGGCTATGGAATCGTCCGTCTGTATACATCGTTATGTGTGTTCGTTACGCAAATTTCGATACAAATCCAATAAGTTTGTGCCTTTAGCACAGTTTGCAGCATTTGCACAATTGGTCGACTTCATTAACGACGAAAGAGAATAAAAATGCGAATGTTGAGCACTAATAATTGATAGGTTTTTGTGAGTGACTAGTAAAGTGATAGGTAAACAATTACGTGGAACCGAATTTCCATCGAGAACAGACTTTCACTGTGGAACTCAATCAGCGTTTCATTGCTGAAGGATGGTGCGGAAGCCTTTATGCGAGAGACTCAACCAGTGCCGTATTTTTGCAAGCTTATCCAGCAAAGATTTTATTCTCGAGGGAATTCCGGGAGATGCGGCAAAAACCAATAAAAAGTTCGGATTATTCGGCTAAATTTTAGTGAGAATGATACCGTTATCGTCTTGGCTATAAAGATCATTCGTCTCCTTGTCTCCCTTCTCCCCTTTCCTCTCCCTTGTTCCTCTGTCATCAACATCAGTTCATCATACAAAATTCACCATCATGAAATGAGCAAACAGCTCACCCTCTGTTTTCAACGTTAATTTTTGTACATCACGTTCACCTTTGTCAACCGCCCGATACTCCCATCCTTTTATTGAATTTGGCATTGGAAAAATGCACAACATGGCTGGATATTCAATCTACTGATGCAAATGTATTTTTTGCTTTGCGCATTATCGACATATAGGTGAGACCTGTTTGTCGCATAGAACGTTGTGCACGAAGGAATCACAATCAAAATTCGGTCGCCCGATGGATTTCCAGCCCAGGGCAAAGGGCCATCCGTGAAAAATTGCATATTGATATGAAATGGGGCGATTTCTTGTTGTGTAGATCCATGCACGTGTCGCATTCTCTATAAGTTTTGGTTCATTTGTATGACTTTTATAATTTTTGGACGAAGAATTTTCAGCGCAGAATCTCTTAAAATTTGTTTTGTCGACCACTCCGTTAAAAATGGTGAAAAGTTGGTCATATGTCGCGAAGAGCAGTTATTTACCCGCCAATACTTACTTATTGCGCTTTTGGAAAATTTTTGTGGAAGGTGTGCCCTCGCAGGAGTGCATAAGTGCGCTATCTTTATAACCACATTCAACTCGACATGCAGAAATGAGGGGTCATGAAAATACTTAGACATCTTCTGTATTCAAGGATATCTTTATGTTTCAAATTTTTTGAAATACCACTCACCCGCAATCAGAGAACTATGGACATTCACCGATCGAGCGATCAGAAAGAAGGACTTTTGCTGGTAATTTGCACACTCCAACTTTTCTTAAGAAAACGCGGTATTATATAATTTACTGTTGCATTTCGAGCGTACTAGAACTTCTGTTTTGACTAAGACACAAAAAGCGAATATTATGAGAGCCGCTCTGATGCGCCTGCCCGCTTGTTCAATGTCGGATAGTTGGGTGATCTATCGAAAAAATGCAGGCATGCATTTTCGTAATTATTCCCCTAAAAACGCTTCGGGACAATTTACAAACTCATTTGATGAATAGAAATAATCAGTGGAATCTTCGATGAGTATGTTTCCATTAGATACTGCATCAACGCGAATTAGCGTTAAGTGACTTAAATGTGTCGCTTGCTGACGGAAATCTCGAAAAACTATTCTTGATTCATCTTCAAATGCAAAAATAAGGGCCACTTTCCGCCAACGTTAGCGAATCGCAGCTCATATAATTTCATTCCAACGAGTTCCTTTGAGTTTTCAGCGAATGCCTGCAGCGAAGTATATGAATGATATATTCGTCGCAGGAATTGCTTTTATCTAGCAATTATATTATTTATACATTTCTATTCCCTTTTTGAATTTTCACATTCGGTAAGTTGAGTAAATAAACGCACAGTGCAAAATGAAAACAATGTGAAGTAGTATCACTCTATGCGAAGAATTGAAGTAACGAAGTGAACCTTGCATGTTCAGCTAGAAGCTCCATGAGTTCATTACAGTGTATTTGATGAAGTGTGGCCACAGCTGTGTTTTTGAACATTTTTGTTGTATTTGCTGGAGTTAATATGAATTCCTCTCTTTACGAAACTGTGCTAAAATCCACGCGGATTTCTATACATGAACGAGTTTCATTCTAAAGGGATGCCTTAGAGAGTGCGGTCTAAGAAATCATCACATAACACGCCTAATATCTAACTTGTTCCTTAACCCCAGCCACTTTTGCCGGACTGCCCGCAAGCAGATGCACGCATAGAGAAACCCCTACCCACAGTACATCGGTGCGGACTCCACGTCGACTAGATTGCAAAAACGCATGAAAGCGAGTGGATTTATCTAGTCGTTAACCTTTGTACGTTTTTGCGACTGATCCACTTGTTATGTTGGAATACGAAAACAGCATCATCCTGTCATGTTTCCTAACCCTCGATCCACTTTTTTCAACAGATTTTCTTCTCCAATTCAGCAGAAACTTTTGCCTAACATCGAAAGACGTTCAAATCAATGGAGCTTTTAATCTGAAGGTATCATTGCTGCAGATTACGTTTCCTTTCAAATATTAATAAAAAAAGAAAGCCGCATTTTTTACTTTATTTTTTAGCGCATGTCACTCTGCACGTTAATTTTCAGAGAGCGATCAAATTGTTCGATACTCTTGCCGGAAACGAGCACTTCAGATTTCATTGATTGCATTGGCATTTGCTCCTCGTTCGATGAATACGTACGCTCGATGCGCTCTTAAACCTAGCAAAAGTGTGGAACAAAATTTTTCTTCTATCGCCAGTGAAATGAATAGACTTCTGTGCTGTAATTATTACTGCTCTTCAGTTTTAGGTCATCAAGTCAGACGAAGTTAACGTTTACACGCAAATCAGCTTTAGTCTGTTTACTTTTCAACGTCGGTGCCAGGATATCTGAGTCAAAACTTGTGGTCACCCTCTCATCGATAAATTTCCCTGAGACAATTTCAGTTTCAACTTGTTTTCAATTGCCGACTTCATTTTTGCTCATCGAATTCTTTTAAAAGATTTTTTTAAATGGAATATCAGATTCTTGAGAGTTAGGAAAATCGAATTGGCCGTTCTCCTCAAGGAAATACGGTGGTTGTATTATATTTACTACGATAGTTCGGTGGACTTCACTCACTGGTATGCACTTTTTCGATGAAATCTGTGCTCACGTTGCACCAAAATTCCGGTTCCAGCTTGGAACTTTTTTTTAAAGTTTTGAACCTGGTTTGCTACTCAAATCATCTACCGGAACAACCTGGGCTGATATCGTTGGGTTTCGGGTGAAAGGTAGCTCTCTTGCGGATGATTATCAACGCTTCACTGTTGGCAATAACTTTCATTTCAATCGTAATAGTGGAAGAAAAAAATCACTTTCCCAACCATAACCGCAGCTCCTGAGGAGGCACTCTCGAACGCTCTTTTAAGATAAAAGGCGTCCTTTTTGAGGAGTGCGAAGATATGCCACTACCGTCACGGAGCATCGCAACTCCAACTAATCAGAGAATGAACTGAACAGACTGTTTTCGTTAAATGAAACAAGCACACATTTGAAGCCATCATCGTTGCCGAACTTTGCAGCGTTTCTTTGGTTCAACGGCACGATGTCGTTGCAGCCGTTCCCTGCCTATGTCACTTAGAGGTGCAGTTAACTAGAAGATTGGATCTTTCACGTTAACAAGAAATCAGATGTCCCACTTTAGATGAAATTAGCAAAAATGAATACATTATAAATGGTTTCACTGAGAAAAGGCATGGGTAATGATGGGTAATGAAATGAGATCTTTGAAATTCTTTGAAAGAAGGGCTCCTTAAGATTTTTTCATTCCCGCCCTCATCTGTACTATGCAAATATGCGCATATCACCTACACATAAATTTGTCACTTTGGTACCTGTGCAGAGATATGCCATTGTTTGCACTGTTTAGCGCGAACTTTCCCTTAAATGTGGTACAGTTGGTTGGGTAGTATTTCACATTCGTCATTAGTGTTGTATACTGAAGGAGGAACAGAATCAGGACGTAATCATTGAGTCGCACTTTCGTATTTATATATCTTGCAGTGCTCGCAATTGTGATTATTTCAGTGATGTTGGCCCGTGTGCAACCTTCTCCTTGCAATTTCCTTTCAACGGAGGTCTCATGCAGTACCTCATCCGAAAAGGCGAATATCTGTAGGCACTATTTCAATAAATTTGCATATGCGTTCTCTCATATTTGTTTCAATAAATGCCACCGCCGGATAGAAAAAGATCTTGAAGCAGCAAAACAAATCGACAAATTCGAGCCTACCGTAAGTCTGAAACCCATTTGGAGTTATGCATAGTTTTTATTAGCGAAGAACAATAAAGATGGGGATAACTGTAAGAGAATAAAACATAAATCATACTTGTCTCAGAAATACGTGGCCTTCAAATCTTTCCCGTCTCCCAGAAAGTATTAGGAAATGGAGCGGTCCTCACGGCAACAAGTATGCATCAATTGCATTTAAATTTCTTCAGGTCCACTCACCCTTTTAATTCAACAGAAATCCAAATGCTTGAATGCTTTTCTTCTGATTTTTTTATATGTAATTCGATTTTTTATGCTTCTAGAAGAGGAAGACTGTGCGATAAGGAACATTTTAAGCGCATTTGCAGAAGAAGTGATTTTTTGAGTTTGATTTTTGGATGAAAGAAGAGATTTTGCTAATGCTTTACTTTATCTTAGAAAGCAGTAAAGTATCAGCAGTCATCGACAAGGCAGCTTGCGTTTGGTGCACCCAGCACTGACAACAAATCGGCCATTTCCGATTCACCGAAACCACTCAACGACTTCTACAATAATGCAACTCTATCGTTAATCGCTAAAGTGTTTTCATTAATTGTGATCTTAGTTACTATTTTTATGGTTCTTGGTATGACCGACTATGATTTTTTTGGTTGGCTTCTATAAATGTAACATCTACAGATTCCATAAACAAGAATGCAGATGTGCCCTATGGTTTATCAACAAACGCAGACCAGACGTGTTAGCAGAGTGACTCGTCCACACTGCGGGTGCCTGAGTAGCGCAGTAGGTTAGCGCGTCAGTCTCATAATCTGAAGGTCGTGAGTTCGAGCCTCACCTCGGGCACTGGCTTTCTTTTCATAGCTCAGACATGGTTCTTTGTTGTAACAGCTATCCACCCCTACAAACATAAGCACGTCTGCAGGCGGTTTCCCTCATTCGAAATGCTTTGCTCGACTTGTTTGCAGCGGACTTCCTCCTTCAATTTCTGATCGATGCATTGCTGCAGCAACTGAAAAGACAGCCACATTTTGTTTCAAAATGTTGGACAATGCCCACATCAAAGCAGCTGGAACAAGTCAGATTTTTTTCCACAACGCTTATCGTCACATACGTTTTAATGTTTTCACGTTGGTTGCCCGTGATTCGTGTTTTATGCTAGATCCCGGCCACTGTCCAGATAGGAGATGATGGGTTCGATGATCGAGGAAGGCAATGGGGACCGCTGGATAATTCATAATTTTTTGGGAAAGTGTCGTAGATGTTAAACTTGCTGGGAAACTATTTCATGTATGCTTTATGCAACCATCAGGAAAATTATTTTTACGTTGACTCACTTACCTCATAACAATTTACATATTCCGCTTTAGCTGTCGTTAAGACGGACTGATTCACAGTGAAACAACAAGAGAGGGACTAAAGTTTTTTTTTCTCAAGAGTAACCTTCAATATCAAAATTTGGCTTCTATTCTTCATTTTCGGCCTTCCCCATTTACATCTGTCATCACTAGCAAAGTGTACAAATTGCAGGTTTTCCACACATAGTAAATGAACGTTGCAGAGCTCTCGGTACATGCCATTCATACCTCTCTAGGAGGCATATGTGGATGTGGGACGCGAACAATGTTTTTAATGATTATAGCAATCACAGGTAATTGACAAGGCAAAGAACTGTTGTTAAATATGACGTGACCTATGCATTCGCGACTTATTATGACAGCAAACTAGACTGGAGAATCATGTAACAGGAGACGACCATCAAAAATATTAATCATGACGTGATCGGTGACGTGATGGACGTGGCACGATGGATCTGATACTGATAATAGAAAGTATTATTATTCATTACTGCCTGCTAACCTAAACAATCGAAACTGTACAGTACCGTCTGTAGCGATGACATACCAATAAAACATTATTAGGTTCTCATCATCAAAATTAGCGTAATTCTGCAAATTAGACTATCAGCTGTAGGCATCAAAGATTAAATCGCAAAAGTACACGAGAAAAATCGGCGTCATAGTTGCCACCACCTGTTTATTTACCTACTGAAGTACCCCACTTATCATCACTAGTTTTATCATTTACTTAAGAAGCGCCTTCGAATGTCTGTCTACTTATCATTGCGATTATCAGTACTAAACTATTCGAATTGTTCTTACCAAAATGACATCTGAATAATGCATGTTTAGCAAAACTTCTATCCATCGCTAATTTCATCGTTCAATCAATAAAGCAATTTGCACGTTCAGCAGAATGCCAACGAAGCACTATGGATTAGTTAGGATAAAACGCATCAACATAATGCAAGGTCGGTGGCAAAATAGCGCTTGGAAAATTGTTTGTGGCATATCGAGGAAGACTACTTGCACAAACTGGACTTGAACTGCGAAAATATGGCTGGAGTGGATGCAATGCCAAATTCGATGCAAACGTTTGCATACTGGTACCATACCAACCGCAAATCAGATGCCAATTTAATGAAACGGCTATGCACAAGTCTCAAATACTATATTTCAACTTCCTGGCTGGATGATAACTCGAAAACTTGTGCATGTTAATAGGTCAATCTGCACAACTTTGTGATGATGGCGATTTCGATTCGAATAATTTGCATCTGACTTTACCTTAAACTCTGCAAACGCAATCATCGCCTCTCACACATGCCATACAGATATTCATTCTCATATAAACTGAAGTCTGGGAAGAAATGGATCATATAAAAGCAACGAAATGTACTCTGATCAAGAATAAGTAAATAAATCGAAAAAAATTCACAATGACCAGTTCCATTTATATACAAACAACTACATAATATCAACATGCATTTTATGGTAGAGCAGTTTCGTATTCGAGACCGAATCTTTCCAGTAACTGTGTGTCGATTCGAAAAACACCTGAATATGAATGATCACAAACAATCGAATCTCCTTGATTACTCATTAATGGCCGTCATCAATTCAGTTATGTAAGTAATGAATGAATTTTTAGCCATATGCAACGAACGAGGAAAACACTCTAAACTAATTGTGACACATTAAGCGGTACTCCTATGTGAACATTATTTGTACTTTTGAATAATGCAAGAATTTATGAAGCTCATTGGGGGTTACTTCATTATTCGATGCATTAAGGTGTTCACTGAACGAAACCCACATTATCTTTAATCGTTTTGCGCGCGCTGAGCGAATGAGACTGTAAGAATCGAAATCTCCGCAAAACAATTATGCAGATGCTAGGAAGCATTCGACGATCACAAAAATTCTGGATGAGTGCTATCGTCCACAAATTTAATCGACTTATTAATTCCGACAGTGAAAAACATTGCACACTTGAGAGCGGGTCTATAACAATGAAATGAGTGGTAATTCGTTTTGCCGAAATGGATCGAAATTGAACTCAAAAACGGCGGAATGGATGTGAATCGAATTTCGCTGGTGCCACGACTAGATAAAGCAAATTTCCCTTCCACATCGAAAATACATGAATCTTTATTCTCTGTTTCTTGTTTATTCTAGCGGAAAATTCTCATTGTTGAATAGAAAATTAATATCGAATAAGAAACTAAAACATCAATAATAAACATATTACATAGCATATATCTAAGACCTCCTCATTTCTATTATAATCTGATCCAGCTATTGGAATGTTCAGATCCAGTAAGGGAAGAAAACCAATAAAATCGTCAAAAAATTCAATGAGAGGAAAAGGGCTCACCGTCGTCGCCCCAATGTCGTCCAAAGCTATTCACCGCTAACCAGTAATGATTGTCTCCATCGTACTTGCCCCAGCCAATAAGCCTTGCAACATGCCAATAAACGATGCGATCCGAGAAATTTGCTGCAGGAAACGGTGAGAAAACGCCTGGAATGGAATTGCAAAATTTCAGAATGAAAGCTCCATATACTGCAAGTTCGAAAAAAAAAACAAAATTAATGAAATCTGCACTGAAGAATATGGAGTTCGATGGGCGGGTCTGTATGAGCATTCACGGATGATGAACGGCAGGTCAACAGTGAAAATGTGGCGGAAGTAACCATGTAAAACTTTTAGACGTAGGAAAACAGACAAAAAATTCCCGAAGTTCGACGATGATAGAATATAGTTTCTTCGGAAAATAAGGGAATATCTTCTGAAGGAGTGGAAGGGAGAAAAGACAAGAAGACTTTGCAATTCGATAGAGAGAAAGACTGAAGAGGTTCCCCAAAGCATTCCCCATGGTGAGTTTATTGCCGTTTGCATTCATTCGAAATACCAACAAAACTGCAAAGTAGAGTTATTATTAACGATGGTGAAACATATTGCGGGCAAGTAAGCACTCATCCCTTCATCGCTCAAGTCACTTGAATGCAGCGCGAAATTTAATTTATGACGTAATAAATGTAACTCATGAGTGTTTTGTCGATGGTGAATACAGTTTTATAAATCATTTCAGGAGAGAGCACTTATTGCGGAAAACATAGTTTACTGCTGCCCAAACTTGGATTGTGTGCAATACGAATATGCTAAATATGTTAGAACAAGTCTTTTCTTAGACTTTCATATGAAAGGCGAATTGGTTTAATAAGGGGATGTCATCTACAGGAAATTCGTTAGAATTTATATGCTTGCTTCTATAATGAGGTTTCATGTCTTCGAAGAGTTTTTGTAGAAGGGCACATAGTTTGATGAGCTAAAAAAGAAATCATTTTTGAATAACGCATATTGTTTATAGGTCGCTATTTAGGTCACGTTGAAAAATCTAACGAAAACGAAAAATATCTCTTGGAGGAAAGTGCAGAAGTATCCACAGAATCGATCAGAGTAACTTGACTATCTGGTCACGTATTTCGAACAATTTAAACTGAAGAGAACGGAAAAATTAATGCAGTCGAACCGCTCGAATAGTGAAGGAATTCTTCGGTTACTGGAAAAGCCATTGTCATTGGGCCCCACAGATAAAGCTCCTTCATTATTATTTGTCGTATCTGCAAATTTATTCAACATTTAAGCAGTTTCCTCTTATAGGGCACCGTCCTTCCCAAGGGAGGACAGAACGAAACGAGATAGGGAAGACGGAAGTGGGAGAAGCAGGTAAGTTGGTTTGGAGAGTGCATTTTGAAACCTGCTGAATCAATTCAGGCGGAAATGACCAAAGTGATTCAACGATATATAGTAATCAGTAACATTTTTTTCTGCTCAGTATGGGATCTAGGTAATTGTTAGCGCAAACAATTCATTTGACAACATATCGGCTTTTGACCGGAGACATTAAAATTTCCGCTAAGGTTGAAGTTGCAGCGAGTAACATATTTCAGTACCTCATGCTATACTTTTCCATGTTCCTATTCTCTTCTAACAAGCCTTTTTTCAAGAGCAATTATTTGCTGTCTCAATCTGAGGTCCTCTTTAAGAAGAAAGAGAGGATGGAAAAGAATGTTGCGAAAAACAGCAACTCCAACAGCAAACAATTCCGAATATAGTATCCTTTACTAGGCTCGCCCAAATCCAGCAGCATAACACTTACTTCTTTATCAGTCAACGGCTCATCTGAGGTCTCGTTCAAGTAGCCAATCACTGTTGGCAATTTGACGCGCTCGGATCCCTTATTATCCAAACTCATCGTTCGAGGGAACATCGAATATGCCATTGATCCTTGAAAGTGCACTCTTACACTGTTCTTATAACACACAATCAGTACTACTCTACTAAACAAGTATACTGTATGTCACTTGATTGGATCACTGCCAAAAACACCCGTCTCAAAATATTACACGCAAAAAAAAGCGAAAGTCCATCAAAATGAGGATAACAAACTTTTCTTATAGGAAAGTCCGATCCCCGAAATATTTCTGACTTTAAAAAATGCATCAGGAAGATAACGCATTTTCATACATGTATATATCTGCCTGTCTGTCCAGCAGATTCAATTCGAGAGGCACTGAAACTAAAATCAAGAAATTTGGTTGAAATGGTGCATGTTATGGCATGATTTCTTAGACCAAATGTTGCATTGATTCATCAAATTCGAGGCAGGCTGTAGACATTCAAAGAGACCAAGAAGTCTGCACCCATTTCAAGTTTAATCTCTTACCGGTGGGACAATGAAAGGATGGACCGGCTCGTAGGGACGATTAAAACGTGAATGTTTTGTCTTCCTTTTTTCTGCCGGTAATGTGAAAGTGAATGGTCAAGTGAGGAAGATACAGAAGAGTATATCGTTTCCTCGCCATTAGCTCTCTTCTCAACTTGTTTTCTATTTAGGTTAATAGGAAATAAATAATTTATGACGTGTAACAAACAAATAAACGATCTGCGCCGTACAAGGTTCGCCGCAAAAAAAAACTATGGGTCGAAACGAAATCTACAGAAGGAAGAAAAATTCAAATGACGAAAAATCATATAAGCAGCCGTCACTATTTATAAAGTACATGTGCGCATGCGTGCGTCGGTAGTTCTCTCTATGGGGTATATCTGGTTCTTACTCTAGCGGTTAAAACAGTACAGAAGTATACTAAATAGGTGTTACGATACATGCCTGCCTCAACGGGTCACTCACCTGCTCAACTAGTTTTAGATGGTGATAACAAAAGGTAAAATATGCTTTCTTGGTTTAACCGATTCGACCACCCGTACAAATGTTCCGTTAAAAAAATTCGTTGCTCTATGACCCGACCGACTTAAAATGAAACACGGGCCAGCGTAAAATGCTTGCAGCATTTCCCATCTTTGAGTATTCATAATTTCTCTCAAAGGTGACGAATTAAAGTGGATTTTAGTACGCTTTATAGCTCTAGCTTCAATGATCACTGTGTTGAGGCAGAAGGACAGGCAGAGGAATAAAGGAGTAATCGCCACGATCTGCTTATGAAAATTTGGCTTCTGCAAAACGAAACTTCAAAACGGCATAATAAAAAGGTACGTTCGCCAACCATAATGTTTGTCACTTTCATAGTTGTATTGGAAATAAATATCTTGGCACTGCCGATAGCACTTTCTCCTATACTCAGCGAGTGGATATACGGCTGGAGAGCAAGGCACACCACATGACAAATCCACCGAGTATGGACGACAGCCATCACGACCTCCTAAACGCAGATGATGCAATTCAACGTCAGCATCTACAACTTTGCTTCAAACGTTTCCGACATCAGTGAATCGATGAGTTAATCCCAGTATCCACAGTCTCCATGCAAGCAAGTGTCTTGAGTCGGAACTCATGCTCTGCTATGACAAACATCCACTAGAGCGAGAGTGAGGAAGGAAGCCAAGGAGAGGGAGAGGGGAGGAGCATATGCTTACGCTCCAACTACAAATTTCAAAGGACGAGATCACATTTGATCGGATTCTACTTCAGCTGTCACAGAAGGAACACAAGATCCATAAGCGGCAGTCATCCCCTGTACCAATTCAGCAGCGTCTTCATACTACAGGAATTCGATGACGAACTTACCGGTAACAAGACCCTCATCAACCCAATAGACGAGCGCTTTCAGCGGATCCCCACCGTAACAATTACCACACACCGCACAACAACCGAGCACATCCTCTTCACTGAACATCGACTGTAGGGTACCATTTGAAGCGATACAAGCCCTGTCCGAAGCCACTCCTACGGCAGCCACTGCCTGCAATGGGGATATCGAAATTACTGCTGTAGTGATTAAAACTGACATGTGTACTAGCATTAAAGTGAGAGCTTGTGGAGAATAACATCTTCGTCGACACAGCAGAGAGCTCGCAGATTCGAACTGCGCTTACAAACAAGCTTTCCATTTCTGTCGTATTTCCAACGGCGCAGACATATTTAATATTCCGTCGTGATGCCCCACAAATTTCTTACTTTCTAAATATTATTTCTTGGAGGGGCAAAGAGAAGAAAGGCCACGATATAAGAAAAGAACAAAAATCTAGTAGTGTTGGCCAAATATTCTGGACCATGCTGTCAGCGCAAAAATTTGTGGAGGACAACTCTTCAGCGCTCCTTTCGTCAACTGATGCAATGAAAGTCCCACAAATAATAAACGATCAGGCCAGTGAAATGTGGTGTGAAAATTTGTAATCGCTTCGATCGATCCATTAGCTTTTGTGCCAATATATCTGTCATCTTAAATAAATCCACAATTGTAACTCTCTAGGCAATAACGTCAGTCGTCAAAGCCACTTTTAACGATATGCCAACCCCCGCAAGCCTCATTCCCCACGCAGGAAAAAAGTCGTGGAAGAAAGAAGACAGGTAAACTATGGGGAAGCGAGAGCGCACATCGCCTAATCTAAAAATTCTTTCATTACTAAAGGAGGATCAGTTTTACCTGGTTAGCCTTTACGCTAAATCTTCAATCAAGGTTATTTGCGTGCGCAGGCAGCCGGCGTTCGGCAACGGCGAAGAGGTAGGCGAAAAGAAGCAGGTGTCTGGTGAGTTTCAGCGATGGATCTGCACAGCCAGCCGAGGATTTATCCACAATTAGCACCGCAAATAAACCATGAAATCGTAAGTTTATTCAAAAGCTGTTTAAAAATTGCAACTCACGTAACAAGCACCACAGCCGCCTTGATTTGGCACATTATGAAGCGATGAACAATAGGACCATTTCCTACGCGCATCGAACTCCGACGGTAGAGAATCGGCTGGAAACTCGGTTAGTTCTCTGCAATTGGAACTTTCGCGATTTCTTGTTGACATTGAGGATGAGAACAGCGCTGTTGCTTAAATGTGAGCTTTGCATATTGGCTCTTGAAAGGATAGCAGAGGAATTGCAAAATTAAACTTCGAAAGAAATGTGAGCGCATTAATCCATCATAGACAAATCAAGAAAAATATACAGTTCAAGTTTTTCAGTTATATTTTCGAAAAATGAACTTCTGTTATTCCATCAGGAAATAAGAAACCAATTCGCTTTCAAGCTTTTATTTTTTAGTTTCCTCATTTGGCCTCATTTTCCCGGATTCTTCCATCATCGAGTAAATTACTTCACAGCCCCGATCGTCACATCTCATCATTGCTCACACAATTCGCATATGTAACATACGGTGTATTAAATCTTATAATGCTTCGAACTCGTTATGATTACGTAGTGAGTTCTTATATTACATGAATTATTCACGCCTGTGAGGGTTTGTCCTCATGCAAACCGTTCGATGTTAGTAGTGAGGACAAATCCGACGGCTGATAACGAGGTTTAACGCAAGAGGAGACCGTAAACCTCATCCGATTTACATTCTTTGTTCGACTTAGGCAACTACAGCACAAAAAAAGCAACTCAAGAAGCGACCTGCCGTTACGCCCTCTCCCAACAACCGCATCCCTAATCATCGTTTCTCCGCTCTTTAAGAATGGTAGAAGATGAAATCCCGGTTTTCAAATATATTGGTATTTGCCAGGAGGGACTGAGACGTCCAATTCAAGTTTCCACTCCGTGATAATGACGAGGCAAAAGTGCCAACGGGTCCATTGCAAGTAAAAACCTTACCTAAGGTGCTGCTTCATTTTCTCGGAGTTAAAGAATTCAGAGAGTCGATTCAAATATTCTCGGATGGCCGTCGAGTTCTTATCAAATGGAAAGTTGTGATCCTTCTTACGAGTTCCGAAAGGATTATACTTCGCCTGCAATTTTCAACATTTTTTCGCTCTGCTAAACAGCTTCTTATCATCTCATCAGAACAGTGACATGCCATTCGCAACATTAGTAAACATTCACAACTACCAACATTTTTATTGCTGAAATGGGCACTCATTGAAGCCCTAAATGAAAATATGCGAGTGGCACATATCAGTTGGTCATTCCGAACATGTAGTTGGAATTCATTATTTTCCTACGATGTATCACGGCAACAGCGACAACAAACAGCGCACGGGGAAGATGCGCAGAGACCTGGCAGATGCTGCACTCAACAGAATCTTTCCTCTCTTATTTCTTATTCACATCCTATTCTGCACCAAAATCATTAGTAAAACGCGAAACTCAAAACATTTCATAATTCTCCCAGTGAGAAAGACTTTTTCTGGTCACAACTTGGTAGCAGTTTGTTAGTACAATAAAAATTGCAACAATATACCTTCCACTTAAGTTCAGGTGCTTGATTCACCTGCTGAACGAGACCCATTAGATAAGCTTTCGTTTCGTGAACTTCCTCAACATCCTTTTGCAACTTCAAATAAAATCCGATTGCAGCCGCAATGAATGAAATACCTGAAAGGCAAAACGCACATAAATTTACGTCACATACTGCTAGTCAGTTTTGAAGAAAGGTGTACACTTCGTCAAATTAACTGTTCCATTCAAATACCAATTACCTGCTCTGTTCATGAGGTATGACAGTTGAAACCTTTCGAAAGCGGTAATAGCGGTGCCAACTGACCTTATTAGACCAGTACATCCATTCACTGTGCTAATTTATCATTTCCATAGCAACTGTCGCGAGGAGGCTATTCAGTACTATATAACTAGTCCACCGAATAATGTCGAGGGCGTGGAAGATTTTTTGATTAGTTGGCACCCTTAAAATTCAACTTGTTTTTGAAAATTTACAGAGGCAAACGCAACAGCAGCGGTTTCCCCGATCATCATCGAATAGATTTCACAATCAGTGCGATTCCGCGTGCATCTTAGAACATCGAAAAGTGCAACTCTTAGATTTCGACTTCGATATTAATTGCAAATTTTACGAAACACATCGCAATACTTTGTGCGAAAATAAGAAAGTGAATGTAAAAACTTGAAAGTCGTCACGTTTCACGTGTCTTTTATTAAAAAATTCCACTTCATATCATAAAATGAAGCAGCAGTGATGCGTTCCGGTTGAATGCGAAATGAGAAGATCGCATTCAACAGCAGCAGAAATACCCACTCAACGCCATCTGTTAGAGTGACACCCGTTATGGAAATGTGCAATGTGCACAGCTTCTCCTGTCTATATAACAATTTCTTCCATGCGTATAAACAATATTTTCTCCACGTTGACACACGAATACAAACGTACTGTACCGCTACAAAAGTAAAAGATCAATGAATATGTGAAAGTAAATACTGTCTATATAGGCCATATTGCCAACTTGAAGGATCGCTCACTTATATACAAGATCAAGCGCACACTGCTTCTGAAACCATCTCCTTGTGTAACATGTCAGTTAGTTTAAGTTAACGCCAAATTAGAATAATTTCTCATATTTGAGGCATTGATTTCAAAATTTAATGTGCGATATTGCAACGTTACGGCATTAATCAACGGAAGATATTAGAAAAGTAATGCCACATAAAAATCAAAGTAAAATATACCTAACAGAATTAGAATGGCAACAATGCCGCACAGACACTTTATTTTCGTTCGACGTGAGACGAATGCTGCTCGTCCAGAACGGTCCTCCTTCTCCTTCATTATTTGATTCTTCGAGGACACGGTCAATACTAAAATAATGTTCAATGTTACTCCAAATGAATAAAAAATACTGGTAAATTTAATGAACTGTCGTCAAAGAAGAGCATATATAAGAGGACTGTAGCCAAAAAATAAGAAACCAGTAAAAGCCCCTTATTTCTTTTTCGAAGTTCCTCTTTCTCCCTTTCCCAAAACGGCCTAAAATAAACTTTTGCATGAGCTCGCCGATAAAAATTTTACGCCGGCGAGTCATATATTGAAGGGGCTCTTCTTCAAGCTGCATACTCTCTATGAATATAGACAACGAAGAGCCGTAAATCGCCAGCAAACAACGAATGGCGCCAACAGACCTTCCGATGTCAGCTGTCGAACGCAGCCGCAGCTCCGTATGAGAAATGAAACCACATCAAAGGAAGATGAACGGATGGATAGAGAGATTAGCTGGCAATACACCGTGCATAAAACGCACAAAAACAATGAAACGTGAGACGATGTTGGCACCAACAATGAGGGATGCCCTCAAAGAAACGTCATCGTGGAATACTGTTGCGCATACTCTTTCAGTTCTGCTACATGCTGACTTTACAAGAAAACAAGTGATGCAGCTTTTCTTTGAACTAAACTTGGTTTCCTTTCTCTCTTCTGAGGCTTTCAGAGAGCAACTTCTATTTAAAGGGCAATCTACTGAAATTAAACCCTGCTGTCCAAAGAAATGCTGAAATGTTTTTATGGGTATGGAATGTGTGAAAATTCATACGGCGAGTTGTAGACGAACAGTATGTAAACACGTTTGAAAATGATTTTGAAGTATTAGTGAAAAGCGACGTTCCTCAGATATCGATGGGATCATAAGTGATGTACAGTGATAAATTATAATGCGACTTATAGGCGGGTAAATAAATGAACGTCGATAAAGAAACGAACGAATCATATTTGTGAGTAGATATGAAGGAAGTAATGTCTCTGATGATAAATGAAAGGAGAATTAGTTGAGCAATTCAAAGAGCGAAGAGTGATGAAAAAATTAAAGCTAGAAACCAATATCCACTCATGGACGGGAAACAAATCATTCAGGCGATTTTTAATGCAGTCTCCAAATACGACAACGGCACATTAACAACCTCTAAAACCCTCAACTGATAGAGGAGCGGAGGGAAATTGACACTCCCAGTCAGCTCCAGCAAAAGGAAAGGCGCAATCTGATATAAAGTGAAATAGGCTCCAGAGACATTTCAAACGGCGGAATGAATAAGGGTGGTTAAAATGCGGCAAAATGGAAAAATTGGCTCAAGTTTGAATGATTATGCTTGTCGGTGACCTCGAAATCACAGTGAGCTCAAATTGTGCAGAGGGGATCTCCGATGTATCATAGAGACAATCGACCATCTACGATACTAACAGCTCCGTGAGATTAATATTGATACATTTCTACTGATATCTGTTTTTAAATCGCATTCACATTTCCTCACACGTTACGTCCCAGTGTTTTCTGAAGAAAAAAACTGTAAGAACTCATCTTCTAAATGGCGACAACAGTTGCCGCATAGTGAAAAATCCAGCGTTAAGAGGAAATAAACCTATCATAAGAATATTGTCAAGCTTTCTGCGAATAAATGGATGAATATTTTCCAGACAAAAAACTGCTCGAATATTAGGTATCCATTAAAGGAAGAACGTTTGTGGATTGTAGAACACCTTGGGGTGAGTTTAAAAAATTGCATTAACAATCAGACGCTCTTAGCCTAGTGATAACAGCTACTGATTGAACAGCAAAGTTGTATTCATCAGCCACCGTTCATTATTCAGACCTTGTTGTGACACTGGGCAGCCTCTGTTGTCCGTCCGGTGGAACACATTCCAACCTATGTCTTTGACATGCAGCGGTGAACAAAATGACCAAGATGTGGCAAGTTTATTACAGGGAAGTTGACAGCCGTGTTCCGGAATTGTTAACTGACTGAGAGAAATTTAAACATTTTGGCCGCTTTCTTCAAGACGCAAAATATAAAAGCTGTAGTTGAATATGTCTTATTGGCGGAACGTTCGCGCTTCATAACTGAATATGTTTTTGCTATGAAACCTACACAACCACCTAATTCAGGTGGTACCTACTTCTTATACAACTCTATTTTGTAGATTTTTCGACTAATTTGCTTATGTTAATAGCTTTGTCCATAGCGATGGTACCTCTGAAATTAAGAATTCTACTCTTATATTCTTTTCAAGGTGTGATAAGAGGCCTAGGCGTCGATCACATTCACGACAATTACTAGCAGCCTTTCGTACTGCGTGCCAAAATAATGCACCGGTATGAAGCCATAAATGCAGATTCGACAAATATTGACGACGTTTTTCATGGTTAGTTGCGCCAATCTACTTAGAACAGCGTAAGACGAGGAAACGTTGAAGAGAGTTAGGAGGCCACTTCGGAGACCCAATTCAATGCATTGCTATTTTCCTTTGCTCCCCCCCACCCCCCAGAGTTTAACAACTTTTCTACCAAAATAGTCACCAAACAAACGTAACTATACTATATAACAAAACTGAGTGGTGAAAAGGCACATGTTGGAATGTCAACAATCAAAAATGTAAATGAACCATCACAAAACTATCGAAGAGAATGTAAAACAAACCAGTAAAACAACACACACCCACTATGATAGGAAATGATGAAATGCTAATCAGTGCAGACTGTCACCATAAGAGCATCTCAGAGTATGATGTTTCAATCGCCTAAGGGCTTAAGAGTACCGGTTCACATCGATGGTCTTCTTGTTCGATGAGACTCAAATTAGTGAAGAATACACCAAGAAAGCCGACTTAATTAACTCTCATTACTGGTTCTCTGGTTTCTTAAAGCTTAATCTCGTTCTCTCTCACTCTCATTCTATTTCGACAATATTTTCAAATTTGATCGTGATTCATGCGGAAATTTATCGACAAAATAAGGATGCAAGTTCTAAAAAAATCAGATAATTGGAAAGAAAGTGAGGAAAGAATTAAGGAATAAGAAGAATAAGAAGATAAGTGAAGAAACGACAAAAGTCAATACAATGCAACGGACGTACACTGACACTTCGGCTTGCAAACGTGATGTGTTTCAGATCGAAATCGATGCAAAAGAAAAGTCTAAATTCGGCAACATTAAAAAATTCTATAGGTTCGGCTCCTGATTTCTGCAATAAATTCAAACTGCCATTCACCTAATAAAACTCGAAATCGGTGTTTTGCTTTTCCCATTGGAAAAACTGACGATGTGAATGAAGCTGAAAGTTTTTCGAATGCAAAAATTGTCGTATTTCTAATTAATGAATGCCTTCCAACCATCGAATTTTGAATTTTTCCTCATAGACACTCTAGAAGGGCAATTATGAAGATTGCCAACCTTTTGTATTTGTAACGTTGAAGAGAAGAGTGGAAATATTGTTGCAGGAACCTGCTAATATAACTCTTATGAAGTAAAATTATCAGAATATTAAAATTTAAAAGATTATAGGTCAGTATTCACTAATTATTGAAATTCAAGTTCACCCGAAAAGCTCAAATGCCGATAACTAGAATATCAGTAGCCATCCATTCACTATGCAACAGAATGGCATCGTAAACGATAATCCCGATACGAAATTTCACATCGAATGACGCACTGTCGAAGTTCAATGGTGCTATTTGTATTGGAGATATCGCGAGCAGCGAAAGTGTTTTGGATAAACTCAATGCCTTTATTCATATCGTTACTCTCATTTCATCTTTTCACCATCGCTCCCCCCTTCCCCACACTCAATCGACACTCTTTTCGATCGATATTTTATTCATTCGAAAGGTTTCGCCTCTAAGATACGCCAACTATTTAACTGGAGGTAGGTGCAGAAACGCTTACTGTATACCGTATATCCACACTTACTCTTACTGTATACCGTATATCCACACTTACTTATCGCACCGTTATTTTAAACGACATCGAAACCTCAAAATGTGGACGGTAACGCATTAAGAAAAACGATAAAAAAGGTGCTTATTTTCCAACTTTTTTAGTGTTTTAAACAACAGCAAAGCAATGATCGTCCATATTTGACTGCTTAAGTAGAAAACAAAGTGACAATAAAGCGAAGCGATTCCACCAGTCATCTGTCAAAAGCATCAATTGTTGAATCCAACGTCTTGCCAGTGCTTGAAGTAGAAATTCTGCGTCAACGGACACAATACTAAGCACAGAATATAAGCTTACACAAAGGACGACGTATGTGCAATGAATCGCAATCAGAGTTCGATGGATGCTGAAGGAGCTCTTCATGACTTGCTGAAATATCGGATGGGTGGGCGGCGCTATCCTCAACTCGACACCGCCTCCTCGATATCGCCAACTCGTCCAGACCCATCGCTCGATTTCTAAACAAACGGCGACATTTTATTCGACAGTGAAATTCTAGAAACCGAAACGCATCGAAGCACAACTTCAATTAATCATAGGAAATGAGAACGAAAGCGTGCTCAAATCTGAGAAATTCCCCTGTGCGGCAATCGCTGGGAACGATTTAACATTACAGAAGACGGTATAAAAACTACTTTTAGACGGCCTTAAGAAAGAAAAGTTAAAGACTCCTCATCGGGCCAGTTGACATCTTCCTGAGGCTTCTGGATAAGCATACGTAGTCGGTATAAGCAAGTCGGATATTCTTGAAAAATTCGAATCACCGTTCAATGGGCATTTGGAATATATAGTGCATAAAAATCAAGTCATCGAGCAATCGTCGATGGACAATAAAAGTTTAAATGTCATTGATGGAACGGCCGACCTCCAACCGAGGATATGGAAGATATTCTTGTAAACGAATATAAAAATAAATGGGCATCAGGCATATTTGTAGGCCTTAAGCAGTTCCACCCTATTGAAATAACGACGATGAAAATCTTCGGAAAATACTCTGATCCGAGTCACCTTCCTATCATCATCGTCATCCACGGAAACTCGGAAAAATGCAGCGCTGTATATGTCATCCAAACAATCCCACAGAAATTATTAAACACTTTAATATTAAAGAGTGCCCTCTTTCCACCTATACGATTGCATTGGCCGTTTTTTTTTTCACTTATATGCAAGTGAGAACGTGTTTTTTTTAATATTTCTCTTTTCCTCTGGCATTCACTGATGCTGTTCGACGAATAAGTTTTCCCCACTCGTTCGGACTAGCTGGCTCTGAACAGTAATGCGCTCTGCGGGTAAAGTGCTTCCATTTTTTTACCTGAAGTGTGTCCACGTTTTGGTCAGCATCTGGTCACTCTTCATTGACTGGACGAACCGGATCGTTAAAGAGCAAATATGGACAGTAAATGTTGACATTTGGATGGACTGCACAACAAAAAAGTGCGAATGCTGGAGCACAACGGACAGAGCAAACGCTGCTCGGTGGATCGTCCCAATTGGAAATTCTAAAAGCCGCTCTGAGCCAAGTACTGGAAGAAAAAGCGACAAGAGCTGGTCACTTTTTGCACAGAGGAGCATGGATCACATCAGCCGTTGTCCACTATTGGTCGAACGAGTCTGTCGCTTTTTACACTTGAAATACGAGCAGAAATGAAAAGGGGCCAATATGTTAACAAAGGTTTGCTTCTATACCTGATAATGAAAAAGCGAAACATTCTCCCTTCAGCATTAGATAAATATGAATTTGATTAAACTTCAGTTCACAGCCTTCTTGAGGTCCTCTATACGACTGTAACGATTTAATGATTGCAATGACTTGATATTTGCAACAATGTGATGATTGCAATGATTTAATAACTGCAATGACTTAGTGAGTGCAATGATTTAATTACTGCAATGACTGCCCGATTGCAATGAGCAATCGATTGTAATGATGAACCATTGAAGTGATGGCAATGAACGCTAAACGATTCACCTCAGTAAGATAGTTATTCTTTTGCTGTATAAGCACGTCACCACTCATTTGTGGGCAGCACGTCTTTTTTGCTGCAGAAGCGATTCATTTCAGTTGGGAAGATTTTGTTTTTTAAAGCAAAAACTTCGACTCTGAAAATAATGCTTGATGTGTAAAATTAAAGGAACAATAAAGAGAGAGTAAGAGAAAAAAGGAATGAGGGGAAAGAGAGGAATGATTCGATTTCCAGAAAGAGAAAGAAAAAAGGAGGGAAAGATGGAAGTGATTTGATTTTCGAGAAAAAGAAAGAAACAAAGAGGGAAAGATTGAAACGATTTAATTTCCGTAATGAGCAGAAGCACACCAAGAAAGTTTGTCTAAGACAATAGGCATAACAGTGGCAGAAATTTCACGTGAAGGAACGATGTTAAAACGATAGCACATAGTCCCTTCTAAGGCAACTCACCGAATAAACAACTGCAAGTAAACAATAAACACATCACTAGCACTATTAAGGCCGATGTCCATATCGACTCTTAGTCTCTTCCATATTTCTGGCCTCTCCACCGCTATCGTTAAGCATCAGCTGGGGACATCGGTGGCACCAGAATGCCTAAAAGATCAGGCTGGAACCGACGAGGCAAAATGCGAGTCTCCAGCCGAATATCCTCTGAATCAGGTAACGCTTTTGCAATATTACGCTGTACAACGCGAATGGAGAAGTTAAACCTACGACGATATTAATATTGAAGGGCAAATAGCAAGAACGACAGTTCGATTTCCAGTCGATTATCACTATTCGACTTCCACGCAAAAGTGTTCAGTTTCATGAAAACTGAGAGCGAACAGAACAACGGGACATCGAAGAGCGCAAACAGATGACTGGCTCTTTTCCACGTTAAACTCCAAAAAACTCCTGTTTGACTCCTTTAAAAGATATCCAATTTTTACCTGCAGTACCACTCAGCTTCTCGCCACGAATGACTGCGAGCGAACGAGTAAAATTGCCCCACAAGTAAAATTAACGATACTTCTTATAGTCTCTTCATGGAGCAAATAATGCTTTCTCTCCTTTTCTCGGTGAATGTATTAAGAAATTTTCAACAGAAGAATGAATACAGTTCGAAGCAATGAGTACGATTCGAACATTTGGAGAAAGCGGTAAAAAATTAAAAAAAACGCAATTTAGGGCAATGAAATCGTGGGCACCAAACAAGGGTTTACCAATTATAGGATCGGAATTTGAATAAGAATATTCATTTATAATAAAAGTTACAACACAATAAAAATAAGACCCATGACAGAAATATTTCAGCTACGGAAGGAATTTCCGGAAAAATCTTTTCCGAAATGACTGTAGCTTGATATCAACAGCTTAGCAACAACGAGAAATCAAAGTTCTCTCAAATAACCACAATTTTCAGGACTCCGTTATCCCGATAGCATTTTGCCAGGAATGGCACTTTGTAATGTGAGAAAAAAGCATCAAAGAAGATAAAATGACAGATCGCGTTACTAATAGTGGCAAAAAGAGGCAGAAAAGGATGGAAGTGTGATCACGTTATTGTTGAGCAGCAATTGCCGCGAAGGAAGCAGATTTCAACTTGGATTTGTCACTTACTGCCGTCAAGGTGGTACACTCTCTCGCTTGTTTTTGATCCGCTTTGACGCAGTTCTGCGGTCAGTCGGAATTGTTGTCAACTAGCTGCACCATCCGAGTATCCCAGAAGGGCCTTCTGCAATACTCCCAATCTGTTTGTAAAGATCGACAGCATGAAAGACTGTAAACGTTGAGGATTTCAAGACAGAAAATACCATGCACGAGGAATAGGAAGTGGTGGCGACCGATGGACCCAGTTTCCATTGGAAAGCAAGCTTCGGTTCTGGTAAGCTAACTTCGACATTCATCTGCAACCGAAAGCCAAAATTCAGTCGGTTATAAACGAGAAATTTTATTCGCTTAATGCATTAGAGAGAGATATATGACGCATTGTTATTTTAAAGATATTTCAATCATAAACGTATTATGGCAAGCACGTGAAACTGATTAACAAAGAATTATGAGATATTCGGACTGTGTTGTGGATAACAGTTAACGAAGGTAATCATGGAAGCAGCTCCGTCAGGAGCAAATAAAAACACATACGAACTTAGAGCCTATGTTGTGTGTGTGGAGCACGTCAAGATAACTGCATGTAGCAACAACACAGAAATAACGAAGTAACAATCGAACGCAACTTGAGGTTTGCTCATGGTGAGCAGTGAAGTTGAAGATCGATGAAAATGAGAAGTGATTCAAAGTGAAAAAGGAAAAAGCAAATATAAGAACTAAAAGTGCTGCGAGCACAAACTATAGCAAAAAGTTCTATCGAATAAGTAATAACTCGAGCAATCGATTAGGTTGAAGGTACTGCAATTTAGGCAATGCTCTCAATAAAATAACTCTAGATATTCGTCAAACAAGGACGGCCAAGGTGTCGTTCGCTGAGTGCAGTTTGTTCAAATTGGTTTGCCAACAAGTTTACATATTTTCTATGAAGTCACCGAGCACCGAGCCAGTTGCCTGGCCAACAAATGAATTTACACCTTCAGCGAGATACTGTGAATCCATTTGCCCATCGTCATTCTTGACGGATCCCATTAGTTAAAAATAAAGCCTACAACGAAATCGATGTAGTAAAACAAAACAAGTGGCATGAGATGCCCTTCTGTATTCCATCCAGCTAAAACCACCATCAGTCGTCAACTAATAATGAAGCACAATGTCTTCGTAGAAATCTAGACCATTCAGCTTTCTCTGTCTCACGTAAAACGCGATGAGTGCAAAGAGCAATCGTATGCTTTAACACTTTTGAACGTCTACAGCCTATGCCAGAGTGATGTATCAACGTAGTAGATGGCATGGGCGGCTATTCGCAGCGTGCATTACACCAGCTAAACTTCGCAGCTCCACTTTATATCGAACTACAACATCTGCGAAACAATTTCGGACCCAACCGAAGTTATGAACTCGGACATTCATTCGATGCTACGACATCTACCGCGCTTGCTAACTGACAGCCGTTGAATTCCGCTATACTGATTAGGGCCCAACGTATCTGCAACAGGACTTTTTTTTGAAAAATCGATGACGTGAAATTCTTTGGTCGGAGGATCTCAAACATTTAAAATATTCGACCGTTTCGCAAGACTCGATCGTCAGGTCGAACGTCGATGGTTAAGAAACGGAAATTTTGGTTTAGAGAATGAACTATTCATTCATTGGTGCTGAATTCTGAAGCGTTTTCACGTCGGCACGATACGATATTTCGATGGACCGTTTCGCACCCACGTGAAAATATTCTTATAACCTGCATCGTTGCGCATAAAAGATGGAGATTGCATTCAGATTAAGTGACCGAATAGTCAACTGGCCATTACGGACCGTCATACTAAACGATCGTCAAGTGGCATCTAGCGCAACGCGTAAGAGGGTTGCTTATCGTGGCTGCGGCCGGGTTTCGCTGCCGCCTAACGTCCCCGTTTGTGCCAATGACGAGAACTCATGCACCACTCTGAAGGATAGTGTGGAAATATCAGACCTCTTAACCATTTCCGAGGCTTTTACAACTAAACAAACGACTGCAGAATCGTTGTCTCAGGACAAGAATTTGTTCTCTGATCACGGTTGACGAAATGGTTGGTCGAGGCCTAACTTGAAGGATTTGGTTAGCCTTTCTTGCTTATCCAGCTGTTATTGGTAAAACCTCAAGCAATGTAGAGTCTGAGTGTCGACGGACCGTTGATAAACGGGAAACTGGTCGGTGCAATCTTGCAGGATGCCTTCCTCTAACACCGCACTTCTTGGCGTTCCTTTGGATATGTGCTCCAAGTTCGCTTTATGGTCTCTTTCCCTCACGAAAAATGAAACATCTGATTAAATGAAAGTGAACCCCCTCCCCCTCTCCTCCCAAGCTGTCGTCCACCAAATCTACACCGCCATTTTAGGAATCAAATTTTCCAGGCGAATTCCACTCGATGGCCGTCTGATTTACTGCTTATAAGAAAAGCACTTTTGCATGTATGACATTCTTCATATGAAAATAAACTGGGAATCTCCCCGAATGAAAGCTGGTAAGCAGTAAACGATGATGGAACACTCGAAAGCGCGAATGTGTGGCTGATCGATAAGGTCACAATAAGCAATGCTCTAGCAATGAACTGATGAACAGAACAGAGATTAAAATTTGAACAAATACAAACAAACTTTTATCAGCACATAAATTCAATATCACAGCTCAAACAAGCATATATAACACCACCATTTCACATCGCTTTGTAAGTAATTACATAACGAAAACCACTCATCAAAGCAAACAGCAAAGTAACACCGTATAATGTAACAAATAGAAAGAACAGGCATGAAACTCGGGATCGAATCATGTCCGAATCCTTAACCTTCACTAGTGAGGAGCATCGTGATCCTAAGCAGTTGTCATAATCGATTTTGGGCGGGGCGGCAGAAGGGAGGGGATAGAGGAACTGAAAACTCCACAGCAATTATTCGCATAGAGAGAGTGAAATGTAGCGTATTCCGGTAGAAGGCACTTCGAGCGGCTTCTTCCACAATTCTCGCAAAAAGTAACACGCAGAATCTTCATTCAAAAAGACGGGGGAGGGTTGTTTTAGGAAAAAGCACGTTCGAATGGAAAATGGTTCTCAAAAAATTTAAAACATACGAAAAGTTCACGCAAGATACTTACACCGCAAATTCTTCGCTTTTTCCTCTTCCTCCACCCATCCATTCCTTCCTCAGGACGCACTGATAACCGAATACAAGTAAGGCACAACTACTCACGACGAAAACAACGGAAATATGGAAGACAGAAAATTCTTTTCGGCACAACATATAAATTAATATTCTTCTACTACTCGTATTCCTTGGAGATTTTCCACTTGTGCTCAAGGCATTATTAAACAGATTCGCCTACAAACAAAACATGACTTTGGTTTAAAAAAAGTCTCAACGATAGCGGGAAAAACCCTTAAACGGTACGTCTTTTAACAATCGGGAGACCTCTCCTCCCTCCTCAAATGAAATCGCCTCCTCACCTTTTATCACCAAGACGAATCGCTACCCCCCCTCCCCCCCCCCCCCCCCCCATTGTCCTTTTATTGTCGCTACATATCGATGATGAAAAAGTGCAACTGAAAACAACAATAAATGGCAACACTTTGATAATTTTACAGGTTCAGAACACACTCCACGGCATTTTGCACAAAACACATGCTACAGTACTTGACAATTAGGAAACATAGACTGAATTTGTGTACAAAACAGACACTTCCGCCAGCTTTCACAAGGAATATTTCGGAGGGGAGAATACCCTCCTCTATCAATGTGCAAAAATGTGGAGGGGCGTGGGAGGTAGACCTTCGCCCCCCTTATCAGCCCCCTCTTCCATGTCTTCCTCACTTTGTCATTCCCAGTCCCCACAAATTTTCTCATATTTTCTCTTCTACCGAGTAATTTTGCACAATCAAAAGCATATCTAATTTAAACAAATAAAACACCAACATGCAATAAGAACTAATAACTTGCTTAAAAATAACGAAAATAAGAAGCGTCTACGATATGTCAGAAATATTTAGGTAAATCAAACGCAATAAAAAAGACACACTGGAAAACGTTATATTAATGCTGTAATTCCCTAAGAATATAATTCCTCTAATATAAACAATTTAAAAAAAAGAAAATCATCCGCAATTTGTCAAATAGGATTCTAATAGTCGACTTGCAAAAGATAACTTCAAATCGTCAAACTTTATTCCGTCCCCCTTTGGCGTCATTGCAGTTTTCAATAAAAGAAAGACGAACATCCCCCCACTCATCGCTTTGAAAAATTTTTCCACTGCAAAGATGATCACCACCAAAATCATGCACATATCAGTATAAGCCTCTTACATTCTCTGCATGTGGTAAATATATGACCAGACGATATGCGATAGTGCTGCTAACCTCGTCCATCACAAGGTCAGCAACGTGCTCTTAGACTGCTTCGACTGCCACTCGCTGCTTTGCATTTCGCACTTGCTCTCGTTCTGCAAAACAAGCAATTTTACCAACAAAACCACACTCACAGACATTCCCAGTAAATCTAATTTAAACGCACTAATAAAACCTGCACATATCATCCAATATTTGTCATACTGCACCAGAAATGAATATCACAATGTGGGATATTCCTTTTGAGGCTTAGTAACAACACTATAGATCTCGAATCTTCCTTTTGAGGCTTACCAGTAGTACTGTAGATTTCCAGGTTACGGTACGAGGACAAACCACTATGGTGGAGCATACGGAAATGATACAGAGAGAGATAGATCTGGTCAAGCGGAAAGCAATGACCAATACCATCGCTTACATCTACCAGCGGACCCTTTGTCAAAACGCTTCGAGCTTGAGCATGCTGCTTTAATCGCCATTGTGTCACAACGCGACGGTCAATTCGAACACAACTGTTCAAACTAGCGCTTGAAGGCGCTAACAACGAAAAGCCACTCACGCAAACCGGATGTGATCAGCATGGATGCCTAGGTGGAGAGTGTTGTCTAAAGGCGAAATGTGAAACTACGATCAGTCCCTCCCCCCCCCCCCCCCCCTTCCTCCTATGTGCCCAAACTGACAACCCGTTCTACCCGGGTTTCCAGTTTGGAATCCAACCAGCTATGGAATGTGAATTACGCAGTAATCGGTGACCTCAACTTTAAAATGAAATTCAGTTCTAAACAACAAAGAACCTAGAATCATTTTAAAGCTTTATCGAGACATGCAATGTGAAAATGAATGGAAGGAGAGGACTTCAAACAAACAAATGAATAATATGATAGCATACAAAATTTCTATTTCATTCTTAAGGATAGTGAGCGGTTATGATACATCAATTTGTGTCCAGCTAAAGAAAGTTATGATACACATCAGTGTCCTTTTCACCTCCCTCTCCTTCCCCCTCCCCCTCCCCCCGCAGAGAAAATCAAAAGAATGCTGTGACACTGAACGCACCTTTGTAAGAGAGATATGAAAATGAATAGTGATACATAAGCCCACCTAAAGAAAAAATTTTCCCCTAACAAACAAACTTTGAAGAACTTACAAACATGGCTATGCTCTTTTTGCGCATAATTTTAAAACAACAGAATTTAAACAGCGCATAGCATATCAACCTGAACGACCTCCGTAGAAAAGCCTTCATTTCAACATGCAATATCAAGTGCTTTAATTCATTTCGACTGATGCAAACGTACATTCTCCCACATTTTGTTTTCTATAGGGCGCATCACTCATTGGAAAGCACCGCTTCTGCAGCGCTTTCCCAGCAGTGTGGTTTAACTGAACGAATTTAATGCGAACAATACACTTGCTGGATAACTAATCAAATTCTGCGCAAAGAACGATTTGCACATACAACAGTAACATTTGTATGGCATCGCAAAAGGCGAGTGGAAGGATGCCGGTGGATTTGATTCGTGAACGAATTGCCTATATTTGAAGAAAGAAGTTTCTCCCTCACAGGACGAGGCTAACTCGGTCTGACAACGCTCAGATAAACTTCTGCTGCAAGTGCAACTCATCATAGCAACCTTCTCAACTGTCACCATACCATGCTAATCTAATAACAGCTATTATTATTAAGTCACTTTCATACCATGTAATATGACAGGAAGGGAAGAATCTAAGCGTGATATGACGACATGCCACTAGGCCGTCGTTTAGGTATATGGATAGACAAAAGAAAATTTTTTGAAAACACAGCTCACCTTTTCTCCCATTGACCGGCTGGGGCAACGGTTCCGTCGGGACCTCTGGGAGTTTGAGTGGTTCCTCGCTATCAATTAGAGCCTGAAGTTCCGACTCCACCTCTTCTAGGTCTGTTTCGCTTAGTTTTCCACTAAGCAGCTTGGATATTTCCTGAAAGTATGTGCTGAAGTGTCTCTAGACTTTCGTGCTGTAGGTTTCGAGAAGACATCATCATAGCGTAAATGTAAATCAACCATCTAGTTCATCCGAAACCACGAACAACATCCTACAACTACGCATAGAAGCCACATCCACTCTCACAAGCGAATAGATGACAGATTCTCTGAGAGAAATCCTCAAATACTTGGAAACTTGAAGCACATCGGAAGTAATCAGAGGAGTCTCTGAACGAAGTTTACTACAAGTTCTAACGCCGAGAATGCTAAGTGTAAGATCCAGGGACCAATGGAAAGTTTCCATTGGTGGCTTCCTCGACCACTTCTCGTTAATAATTAAGTCTGAGATGTTTTCGTCTTCCCGCGAGCTGAATCACTTTAATGGAACAAACACTACAATTTTCTACATTTGCCAATATCAACTAAAGACCCCTTATGAGCTTGATGGTGTCCACGATAAGATAAACATGTTATCCTTAACCGCACCTCCCACCCCCCCCCCCCTCTTGCTTCACACGAGCAATCCGAACCCTTTATGGGACCTTCAGTGCCATCAAATCAGATAGAGCAATTACTTCCTGATATTCTGCAGCTTCCTGCGTTTCCTCCATTATCTTCTCAACTTCTTCGATCGAGAACATCTGAAATAGTAAACAGCTGTAAAGACGGGAGAGTGAGAAAAAGAGAGAAGCTGAAGAGAACAGTGAACAAACGGCTTGAAGTACCGAAAGACTAATCAATATCCAAAGTGTATTTTGCCTTAAAAAAGAATCCAATCGTCATATTAATAGTTAAACAGCTAATTGCATTTCCACTAATGAGGTTAACAAAAATCCCCAACGACACGAGTCAAATCAATATTTATTTTTAAGAAGACGCGTATGCGGCAGACTATAAAGCTCCCGATAGCTGCGAATCAACAGCCGCTTTTTTACCTTCCTGAACCCTTCCCTTTCCTTTTCGTCATGTGTAGATAGCAACATGACGCAGGTCTTCACTTTTTATGGAATCCCCAAACCACCTCCATCCTCCAGAAACAAAATGAATGCATCCATCAAAGCGAAGGAGGAACAAACGGGAACAATGTGAACATTCCCCTCCATTCAATGAGTCGAATTATCCAGCCATACCTGATTCATTTGTTTGAGTGCTTCATTGCCGCTTTTCAATCCTTCGACGACTCTCCTCTCGATTTCAGCAAATTCCAAATCATGCACCTATGATTGATACATAACTGATAAGACATCACATTTTTCATGGGAAGGACGAGTAAAACCACTTTTCTGAAGTGAAGACAGAGACCCCGACGAGCACAGGTGGCTGCCCTAAAATCTTGACAGCTAAATTTTACTACTTAGCTGTAGGAATGCTCCACTTTTCGCGAACCTATACTACAACTAATTACTTCCGCGCCCAAGTTCACTTCCAAGCCGACCATGATGCGAGTTAATGTACCACGTAGAGGTCACCTTCAGATGATGCTAGAAATATCGGCTTCTTCAGATGAAAAGCAATCCCAAAGAGGGGAAAAATGAGCAGCGAGAATGTCGCTCTCCGAATCTGGAGAGGAAACATCAGGGTTTCGAGTTGCCGCTGCTCGCTGCTCTTCCTTTCGCCTCAAAAACGATTTTGTGTGATCGCCTTAAAAAGGCCCTACTAGTTATATTTCGGGATAATAATGCGTGTTTATTTCAGGCGAACGTTTCGAATTTTGATTTTACGTCGGCGAATCAGAACAAAACAATTTTTTCTGCAAGGTTTGCATTGGCAATCAGATGGGGAGATCACGAAATCGCCGTTTATTTTTTGTCGGTAAATCACGAAATCGGTTTATCAAGCGAATCGAATGCAAAAACGCACACTGCACCAACTCTTCATTACCGAATCTTTCGGGCACATTTAATTAACCATTTAATTCACGAAACTGCACGGAATGGAAGCGTTCTCAGAACGAAATTATTTGCAGTCTTTATTGATGCAACAGTTGTTGAGAGTTATAAATTCTGCGCTCAAACTATCCGTACAATAAGTTATTTGCAAACCAACAATTATTATTCCTTTCCACTGAAGTAACTCCGCCGCATTTGAATTATTATTCTCTATCACTTCAACAATTTCGACGTTTACAGGTTGAGCAGATTTATGGCGTATGTTACTTGAATAATTATGGGACATATCGAAGGAAATAAATATGTAAATGTCTCAGATATACTCACACAGAGGATATGACTATAAAGAAATGCTCCCCTTATAAGGCATTAAACATACCATTCTATCGATCTGATCCAATTGTTTGAGTGTACGTTCAATAATTGTCTCTTGATATCGTTTCTTCTTTAGCAACAAAAGAGCTCGGCTACAAATTACTCGAGTAGTACAAAGAGGCACTAGTATATCAAAAATTTTCGAAATGAAATAAAACATTGTTGAGTAGTTGCTTGGAAGAGAGAGTAATAAAGAAAGCAGGGGTGGTGATAAGGGAAGGAAGGCGACGACAAAAGCTTTGGGATTCCGATGGAAATTCTGTTATTAAATAAACACAACGCAATATTTCATTTTCTAAGCGGTAAAAAAGTTCTAAGGAAAAGCTCAAAACCTCAGAAAAATTCGATATTAATGAATCGTTATGATGGCCAACTGTAATTTCTTCATAAGAACGAAGGAGGCTAATGACGCTTGGTATGTTTAACCACGGCTAATACACATGCCTTCCCCTTCCCCCTCCCATCAGAGTTCGTGAAAAAAAAAAGAATGTGATATCACAAAAACCAGATCCAATCAACATCAAGTAATCCTCGCTTAAGTTCCGTTCTCACCCTGCACTCCTTCCTCCCCTTCAGTTTTCTAAGAGCACAATGCACTGTAATGATTTCATCACCTCTTGCAGAATGCCGATTCTAAGCAGATCATGGATCGGTCACCTGTGGCAAGCGCCCTTTTCACAGGTCGCGCAAATATACGAAACCTCAACGATCGCGCAATACCGTCGATTCTCACCTTTCGATCAACGGTATTGTTTGGTGTCGAATGCCAGAACACTTCTATCCTTCAACACATGGAGGAGAAGCAAGAGTTCAGCGACGATCCCCTCCAACCGATGGATCTTCACCTACTGTGAATCCAAATTTTCGCATCATTTGTTTCAGTGTAACAGGGAAAATGAAATTTAGGGAAAGAAAAAACATTTCTAAACTACACGAGAGGAGCAAAGTGGAAACGGTGTCAACAGTCTCGCAATGAGACGAATTTTAGTTTCATAGAAGCCAACTGAAGAAATAAAGATGAGAGAACAGACTCTTTTCTGCCGTCTCTGATGAGTTGCTTCGCCATTCCCCTCTCGCGATCCATTTGCTTCTCATTTCGCCTCACATATTGTTTTATTTTATCGCGCTGAGTTTTTAATTGCTGAAAATTAAAAAAAAATCACTGAATTTCTTCAACTGAAAGAAATATTTGAATGAGATATTCGTATTATAAAGAGTAGCCGTTACCTTGAATCGGAACGAATCAGTGAAACAATCGACCGCTAATCAATAATGTCACCGATACAGTCTTCTTCGTATAAAAATATACCGCAGGTTTTTCGAGAAAAAATCAGCAAATATTTTCAGTCTTTAATATATCGTTTTTAAAAATACGCTTAACCCCAAAAACGTACTTCTGACATACTCTTAATACTATTTTGTACTCATTTCCGAAAAATGAACTTTAGAAGTTATTATACAGCGTCAAATATCACCCTCGAACACTTTATTCTGCCGCTATAATGTAAAAAACCGTTTTGGTAATAACATTGGATACATTCGACACGAAATAAAACTTTCTGGCAAAAATAATTTCCGGCAAACCGATATAACTGCTGCTACGCTAGTGAAATCTCCGTTACAGATAATTCGATAATATCGATAAATGCGGTGAGGATGTTGTTTTTGCTAAGCGAAGGTGAAGGGGGATCGCGTGAATCTATCAGAATTAAACGAGGGTGTAGTTCACTTTCAAAAACCAAAGAATTAAGAATATGCGAATGTACCCGTCGATGCAACAATGAATCTGCATCAATTATTTGCACTGTCTCAATTTTGAGTCACCGCCAAGTGGTTTAGTATCAACCCCCCCCCCCCCTCCACTACCGAGGCAGCTACCGGAGCGAGTGGAAACTTGGAAGGGAACGATTATTCGATGCGACGAAATCCCACAACAAAATTTGGGTTTGCCCTAGTTGTCTGAGAAACGACCGTTTCTGGCCAAACACCCAATTATTGCAAATATTAAAATCGTCGTACGACAAGCATGGCGACTGCAGTGGGGAAAGAAGTTAGCGGGACTCTGTGGAAGAAATCACCTGTTTCAGCGTCTAAATGAACCAATCGAATTTAAAAACCTTCCAGTTTCCTCAGGTGGATCAATACTGCCGCGATGAACGCACTACAAAAACTGAGCCCCCTTTTGCACAGAAAATGCAGAATAGCTGTGGAAAAGAACTCACCAGGATCGCTTGATCTTGTTGGGAGATAGGAGGTGGTGATCGATGACGCTTTCCGAACAGGTTACCCATTACCACCTTAACAACACCTCATTTTAGTGAGGAATGAAAATAAGCGCATGCAGGGAGGGATTGAAAGCGAAGTATTTCCCTGCACCATAATAAGGAAACTGCGTCAAGAAGAAGAAAGAGACGCTAATAAATGCCTCTATGTTCACCAGGTCTGAGCCGGAATCCCCATTTTGGAATCCCAGGAGCTTTTTTTAATTTCAGCTTCGGTTTCATCGGTTAGATAATTTCAGGGCTAGACCTAATCCTGCTCTCGAGTGATAAAGGGCCTAACGCATGACCATATGGAGATGAGTCAAACGTGGTTCATATTCGACCCCGATTAAGTGAGAGCCCATTGCATAACCGGGGACCGGTCTTAACTCATACCTACAACCTTCTGGCCTAAATTCCTAATTCCACCGGTAGCCCAATCGGAAACGAAACTGGGAATCGATACAACAGACTTGGTCAGACATGTGTGATTCAGGAATTGCCTTAGGAACTCCTATGCCAGAATTGTTCGATGAGTAACAGACTCGTTTCCGAAGAACTTCTTGCGTGGTCATAACGTTGCTCCCTTAAAGCTGTCGGGCTGAAGCATAACATCGTAGACATAAGCGCTAAGTCCTGCTAACTACAAAAGAGTAATGCGAAAGAACTTTTCGTCTCACAACAAAAACTAACGAGCCAAAAAGTAGACACGAAATACCAGGCCGGAATATGCAAATTTGTAAATGCGACGATTATTTCCTCATTCCGTTGAAACGACAAAGTTGGCGAAGTGCCAGAACGGCTGTCGGATAAAGGCCCATAGCACATTGGGTCGTCACATAAACGCACCACTCCCCTGTTGAGCGTGGAATAGATAGCAATTTTTCATCCTGTGTGGATAGGGCACAAAAGAAGGACATGTGTCCCGAGATGATTCAGACACAGAATCTGCAAAAACGTTTTGACGAGTGTTTCGTGCCTTAATTGGATGTATACGACTGGACTGTCACCGCCGGAACGTCCCTCAGAAAGTTTAACAATCCACTCAACAATCTGTTTGCCATTTCCGGTTAACACATCCAGAAAATGTTAAACGTATCCTTCAACCGATGCAGACAATCCACCTCCGGTTGCATTTCGACCCCAAACTTAATATACAACCTGTAAACATACGTTTCCAACAGGCGAATACTGTTTGCTACGAAAATGAATTCTAATGTATCAACACTCTCAGCCGATTTGATTTGCTGATAGCACTGAATGAATCAGATTGCAAGGAAACGGATTGCCTGCAGCGATTGAAGACATTCTCAAATGATATCCTTGTAAAAGGGAAATACCGAACATCGACATCTTTTCTATTCGAGCAGAACATCCGAGCACACAGTGATAAAACAACCTGATCTTATCATTCAACTTGATGCATTTGGATCACCACAGCTTCTTCTTTATTTCGATGAGGTGGAATTGCAGCTATAATCGAGAATAACAAATAATTTGCATCGTACAAGCATTAAATGGCCATATTATTTCTTTTAGAAATGTGGAGTGCTGTTGAAATTTCAAATAAGCTGCTTAATCAGACTGTTTTGATTGCATCGCACATTGATCTCGCCCCGATCATTCAGTATCGATTGTTAGTTATTAATGTGGCATCTCCCGTGAAAGTACTCAGGAAGCAGCAATTGTAGGTAGGGATTGGGAGAGAATTGAGGCCGAATGAAGGTCCAGATAAGATATTAATAAGTAATTTTGATTATATCAGTGGCATTAAAGCAGAAGGCCACAAACACACAACGACAGGACTCTTCGGAGTTTTCGGGAAGCTTCCTGTATCCCATTCCCAGTGAAAAAAAAGGACTAGTTCACACAAGCAACTTATTTCCCTGATGAATGCTCGATGACTCGAAGATTTACCTTCATTTGAGGACTTCGAGTATTTTTAAAAACACCTGGAATTTATCTTATATAAACTGCCGCCGGAGATGAAATCATCTACGCGTCCTTCTCCGTCGTCTTCGAAGAAAGCGTCTTATAATTATACTGTCCTGTAGTAGTTGGGTTCATGTAGCACATGTGTTTTGCTTCTCATGATGGTCGATATACATCGTGTGTCATTAGGCATGGCTGGTCTCAGAGCGATGCTTCAGACTGCTTTTGAAATTGATCGTTGATAGAATTGATCAGACACGGATTTATATACTAACCAGCGCTCTCATAAATTCGATTGCCGAATTCATTGACCGCATTAAAGATAATCAAAGAAAGAGATGCTCTTTCTTGTAAATAGCAAAGAATTAGGTTTTTTTTTTGTTACAGGTGCTGTACAAGCAGGTGTTTTTTGTATAGGCACATACTGTCTCGCACATATTCTATGTCTGTAAACTCAGAGAAAGAAAAAGGTTGTGGAGGGAGGAAGGAAGTGGAGTGTTGGCGACATTCTTTCCTCACAAACAACAAAGAAGACTGCCGAAGAAATGGGAAAACTGTCCTTCAATCATTCGGTTTCCATCATCACAATTTGGTGCGCACACTAGACGATGCTCTCACATAACAACCAAGAGATTAACACCATTATTGCTCTTCCCTTCTAAACTGAAGCCGCACATTTGTAATACTTGACGTCTCTCGTCTAGAGACCTGTATATGTACCTGTATTCAAATTTCAACCCTCATTTGTTAGATGATACATGTAACTCCTAAGATATTTCCGCTTACTTTCACGATGAGTGAAGAAAAGTACAAAACTGCAGTAATATGCTTGAGGAGAAAATATCTCAAGCACATCGATGGGATAGAATTACAGGTGTTACAGATGGGAATTGTCAACTCCGAACAGAACTGAAGCTTAACTCTTCGGTCTTGAAGGACATTACATTACATTGGGCGCAGGTCAGCTGAGCTTTTCAAAAGAATCCTCAGCCCTTCCTCAATCGCACCCCCATACCTATTGAAGAAAGCTTCACAGTCTGAAATCAAATTGTCCGCATTGCTCTACCAAACATGTCACCTTGACTTCTCCCACCCCCTCCCCGCCTTTCCTCCTTCTTCTTCCTTAAGGGCTCACCCCGTTGTATAGCTACTATTAGGTTTCAACCTTTGGCAACCAACCAAAATTGAAATTTGAAACGATCGTTGCGAGACACTTGCGCAACATAGAGGCGTGCGATAGGCTAGTGTCGTCGGTTGAAATCGAAGAGCTGTGTCGTTTAGTGTGCGAACGAGGAAGGTGCAGTGCGGTGTTGAGCGTGTGCTGATATGTCGATGCAGCTTGTAGTGGGTGAGCCGGGTGCTGATGTGATTTCATCGCACTTTTTTTGTGGTCGATGTTAATTCAGCAAATCTGCGGCATTCTATTCGTACTTGAAGGGAGCAGCATTGACGGTGCACTGTGTCGTAAGCATGGATGGTGGTTTTCCTGGAGGTTCACTTACTTGGTATTAAACCCTTATTGCACCTATTTCTGCATTTCGATTGTTCCCATTCGTTCACTCGTTCATTGCATATAGTTAAAGTTGGTATTAGTTTCATTACGTCAAGTCAATAAACTGTGCTCGTGAAATGTTTCCGGTGTTGTGTTGTGGAACTCGGCCTCTAAAGGTACTGCTCCCTGATTAGTGAAATGACTTTTTAAATGTAGTTGTGTTGTTTCCGAGCGTTCGCTACTCTTGCAGTACCTCAACAGCGTAATTTTTCCGCTGCTCAGTTTATTTCCTGCCTTTCCTTAACCCTTCAGAAGGACTTTTGGGTGGCAAACGGTCAGTCGACTATGCCGTGCTTCACTATCAACACGAATGTGCCGTCAGACAAGGTTCCACAGGACTTCCTCAAGAAGACCTCTGCGCTCGTTGCGAAGTCCCTCAGCAAGCCTGAGAGCGTAAGAACACTTCAATCGTTTTTAATGTGTTCGCTTTGCAGGGAGTGTTTGCCTAGAAGGACAGGGAAAGTTGGGGAGGGGGATGAGGTGGGGTGGTACCCCGCTTTCAGCATTGCAGCCGGTGCCCTGAAAAGCGTGAAGATTCTAGCAGTAATTTCTCATGAAAAAATTTGCTTCAAAAGGTAGCTGCATTTTTGAGCTATATGGCCCAACTTCAACCAAGTCAGGCAATCTCGAATTCCTTCAGCTTTGGTTCGTTTGACAGAGGTGGACCTTTTCAGCACAAATTGCCCGCCGTCACACATTTTCGACCTTCTTCCGAACAAACATTTCTTGTAACGTGGTTCGTGTATAGAATGCATGAGAGTAATGTTTTGTAAGATCTGAACTGAAGTGGAAGGAGTTATTGAGAAGAGAAAGAGGAAGTACCGCTTAACCCAGAACTATTTTTGGCTTCTCGCTAAGACGTCTTTATTTAAGTTCGTGACTGACTCTTGAGCCAACAACTCCATCAGGGCTGTGAGATATCGACCTGCGAAAACTGTCGTATCTGAAAAACTTGAAATCGTAGCTGGCGACTCGAACACGTGATTCACTAAACATTCCTATTATCTCGCTGCCAGAGAGCCCATTTCAGTATGTGGCAGTACGCGTGAACCCCGACCAGCAAATGACCTTCGGAGGGAGCGCCGATCCATGCGCCGTATGCACCCTGGAATCGATTGGTGCTGTAGGAGGCAGCCGCAACAACGCTCATGCCGAGAAGCTGTACAAACATCTCAACGAAACGCTTGGCATCCCCAAGAACAGGTGAGGCATTTAGTGATGTAGTCTTGGGCTTTGCTGCTATGCTTGAATTCTCTGCATTTGTGCGTTAAAAGATGCGTATGAGTTGAGGTGTGTGCAATAGTTGGGTTGTGATTCGGTCGTCGAGTGCAATACAATAGCTGTTGACAGGTTTTGGTTAAGGATGGGCACTGTCCTCATACCTCTTTTCCTTGCTGCTGCCATCCCCGCTCCCCCTCCCCCTCTTCACCAACAGTAGGAAAGTGGTTTCACTCATCCCATATATGGTCATCACCGTGAATGTTGACTAATTTCGTAGGGGTCTTCTTTCTTGGCATTATATGTGCACATCATAAGAAAGATGTTTACAAATTTGCGCCCATCTTTCCGTCCCACGGAGGTGCAATAATATGATTCGTCTTCGGGCACTAAAGGGATACTCTTTCCAGAATGTACATCAGCTTCGTCGACATTGATCCCACTACGATGGCGTATAATGGATCGACCTTCGCTTGAGAACGGAGTTGACTGCTTCATCACGCTTCTCTTTTCGCACCACATCCCGCTTCACATTCTCCTCGTTGATTTGATTTCGATTTTCCATCAGATATCACTTCCGTTGATGTTTTGTGTTTCCTCTGTCGCTGCGATATATCTCTTCTTTTATTTGGAGAAGTGATCACTTTACACTCGGCAAATGTCTCAGCATCGGAGAGGAGCAAAATGGTTTCGACGACTGTTAATGTTTTAGGATCTCCGCCTGCGGATGGGTCGCATCTGTGGACGGGTGTTGCAAATGTTTCGCTTAATTGTTACCGGTTAATCGTTCATTGCAGTGAATCTTTGCTAACTCTTCTAACTTTGTTGTAAATGAAGCGGCGATGTGGTCCCCTTGGTCGCAGCAAGTGATGTTGTCCAAACCCGCTGTAGCATTTGAATAAAGTCGTTTTTTCCTTCGTTTGTGAGTTTTATGAATAGAGAGCACTGTATACGCAGTAAGCTTGTAACGTGGTGGAAGTCGTCGCTACAAACAGCTATTTGCACGTGAATAACCAGTCAAGGACGCATTGCGCTAGTGAATATTGCTGCTAAAATTGTGGTGGAAGTGGTCGGATGTCACGTGGCTTTCGAATATGCGGTAAGAGGCACGAGGTCCAAAGCTCCATCATCTTTGATGTTGTGTATGCTAGATGGCAATGGTGAGGTCAACTGGGAGTTCTTGGTGAAAGCGAAAGGTTTTGAAAGAGTATTTGAGCTGTACGCGAAGTAGGTGCAAGGGCTTGCGAATAAGAAGAAGTAATGAGCCAAGGCGGACCACAAACCTTCGGCTTGCTTGTGATAGTAAAAGTGGGGGCCAGCCTTCTAGAGAATCATTCTTTTTTGTGTCCTGGTGCGTGAGGGATAGAAATGTGTGAAAAGCTTGCGAGCAAGCGGGTGGCAGATGTCTCCGAGTATCCATTCTTGCGCACTTCTGACAGCGGGGACGTTCAGTGGCTGAGATGCGGTGGGAGAGGTTTGCTTTTTTCGGTTTGGTCGTCTGCACTTGTATGGACCAGGAAATTCAGTAAAGAACGTCTGGGTGGATGGCTGGGCGTGTATTCGTTGTCGGAGGGGGGGACGCGTGCAGCACTCGGGACATTCTGGCAGGTGTCTTCGTTGGGGCGGAGCCAACTTCTACGATGATGTAAAAAGGGGGGGGGAACAACATGTTCGCAGACATTAGGTACAGCAGGTGGAGGGGGGGGGGCGCTTAAATAAACACCATATGCGCGTCCGTTGTGTGACGGGTCGCCTCTGGCATGCGTCGTTTGTGAGAGGCGTTTTGCCCGAGTCGATTTTCCCGTCGACTTGTTTCTGCTCCATTTATTATTTGAAGTCTTACACACTGCATGGAAGGCCTACAAATTCCGGATTGCTTTGTTACATTCGGCGAAATCCAGCTATGCGCTATATGGTCTGTTGAAGCTGCAAGGGGGGGGGGGGGAGAGGAAAGAGGAAGGAGCGTGAGAACGAAGAGATTGCTATTTCGGTCATAAATAGAACCCACCCCTTACCTACCCGATCCGGAGGACGTTCTCCTCAATTTAGCTAAAGTAGAGGTCTACTGCTGGTTCTTTATTTTTTTCACAGGCAGTTCTTGATTAAACACAACACAAAGAATCAAATGTCAAATTCCGTGCTTAGAAAGATCGCTCAGAAACAATATTTTCGGCTCAGTCGGCATTTTTTAAAGTTGAATTCAGTGAATCGGAATTACCACTTGATGGAGAGAGAGTTACACGACCTTCTCGTAGTACATATTTGCAATTTCAGTGACGGTTTATGAGTAACGGAGCACTCAAACAGGCGTTTGAACGCAAACCCGTAGTGTAGTGGCTAGGGATGTTTCTTTTCAGAGGGCCTTCAGAACAGAGAGGTAGCGTTCCTTGAGGGTTTTCTGAGTCATCTTGTTTGCCTTCTTTTTAAATGTGATGGTGTATGTGTAAAAGCAATGAGGTGCGATTTTGAAGGATGGGGGAGAAGAATACTCGGAGAGCGTCAGAGAATAATCAAATACAACCGGGCGGAGGGAAAATCTCAAAGATTCGTTGGCTGAACCCGGAAAGTCGGCAAAAGGTTTTCGTGAGTGGCACATACGAACACGCTCAGAATAGGATCTCCTTGTGGTCGATACGACCAGGTTGGTTTTAGCTTTTTATCAGTTGAGATGGTCCAAATTATAAGGCCCGCAGTTTCTGCATTCTTGTTGCGCTTCCAAATGTGGAATCCTTCTTTCCGTTGCTAATTTGAAGGGGTTTGTGTAGTTTGACTAGCTGAACCCGTCTATTTAGGCCGACAGGTTAGAAGCGGAAGAAGAGATAGCGATCAATGCGCAACTCAGTGACTATAATGGAATAAGCTGGCTTCATAATAGTGGCTTCATAATGGCTTCATAACAACAGTTTCTGATGCATTGATGAAGCCGATTTCGTCGCGGTGAGCAGCAGAAGTAAGTGACACACGCAAAACGAGTGGGTAGTTCCCCGGTATCGATTGGCATCGTGTTTTAGCGGAATGACTCATTGAAACGAATGTGGCTCCGGTCGATCCGTGATGCATTTCTTATATCGATTTGTTTCTCATCGAATATTGCGATAGAAGGGAAATGGCATTCATTTCGTAGATAATGTAGTTTCCTGTGTAAATGAGATCCGTTAGAACGTTATGAGAGCAATTGCAAAGCGAAGCGTCGTCTGCTGCATCGCCGCACTGATTGATAACTCGAAAAGGTTTTTGTTAGTTAGTGAAGCTTTCACTTAAGACTCTTTTTGCGGTGTCATGCTTGATTTTGCAGTTCCACTGGAAGGAGAACCCTTCAAACTCGAATGTCAGCTAGAAGTCGGTGATGACGTTAATGACATGAAGTAAGTGATGATACTGCTTGCATCTAATTGACAAGATTTTTCCTGCGTTTAGTGTGGGTTTATGGGAATGTCTGACTTGAGGTTACAGCAGTGTTTAATTTTCTCTCTTTGAGAAATATTTTCGAGTTTCTTACGAAGGTGAATAATTGGTTAGAAGCAGCGTTCACTTCTTTTTTATTTACTCTGATTTTGAAACACTGTGAGGCAAAAGAAATGCATAACTGTAACGATGGAATGGTCTGTGTATTGTTTATCTCTTTGATAGTCTTTTCTTCTTCGGTGACAGCAAACTTTTTAGCATCAGTATGGTCGGTTATTGCATCTCCAAATGGTACGGCAGTTCATTTCCCTTTGTTTGTGATTATGCAGAAAACTTCTCGCGGTTGTTGCCTCCTCTCACCAAGAGATTCCTCATTTTCTTATATAAAACTGTTTTAGTTTTCTCATTTTCCCGAAAATTTTCCTTTCGAAACAGTTTCATACCACTTCTTCCATCGTCCATAATTCTAATCCAGCTATTCTTACTACATGCCTTCGACCTTTTGCAGAAAGCCGGCGGTTTTCATTGACATTCGTGCATATTTGTACTAGTAAATAGGTATTACATGTTGTACATGTCTGTAAGTAGGCTCATGATGTCCGCAGCATATGCCTATATATATATATATATATATATATATATATATATATATATATATATATATATATATATATATATATATATATATATATATATATATATATATATATATATATATATATATATATATATATATATATATATATATATATATATATATATATATATATATATATATATATATATATATATATATATATATATCATGGGATCATGGGACGCAGAAAAGGATCATGCACTTTACAGGTACCAATTTGTTTCACATTTGTAGAAGCTGTGGCGGCAATTGTTTTGCTGTGGCATTGAACAGTGGTGATTTGTTGGTGATGGATGGCGATGACGGTAAACTGCTTACACGTCACACATTCCACAACGTCCATCAGCGATGTGCCGCCCATGCCATCAGCTCATTTGACAACCTCATTGTGTCCGGAGGAGGCGACGGGTCAATTGTTATTCAGGACATCAATTCCAGCGCACAACCATTTCTTGTTACTTCGGTTTGTTTTACCTGCAGTTTTGATCGGGACACATCTTGAAGTCTCTCAATGATCCACTTACCCTCAGAGTCAAAGAAACATCTGATTTGACATTGCAAAGAGCAATTAGAGAAAGTATGACCGAAAACGATGAAGATATTGGCGTGTTTAAACGAAATCTGTAGCATTCATATGCTGGCTTCCGACTTTGTCATGAGCTTCTTTCTTCGTCGCATAGAATTTGCACTTTCCTTTTATTTTCGGCTATTGAAGGTTCTACGTTTTGATATTGAATGACACAACAATAGTGGTGTTATTCAACAAACCACTTCTATCATCTCTCAGTGTTTAATGGTGAGCACAATCCGTTTACAGCGCGCCGCGTTTCAAACTTTTTACGGCGTGCTATTCGAGCACACCAATATTGAGAAAGAATGTTTTGATGAAATGTTGTAAGCACTGTGTGGATCGTAGCTCCACGGGCAGCTCTTGTTGAGTAGCAGATAAGAGTGGATCAGAGTTTTGATCTTTATTGCCATCTTCGGTGTCATTTCTTCGTCCTGTCCGTTTTATATAATGATGAGCATGAGAGGGGTCTGAATTAAACTCGGCCTCTTTTTGTGCCTCGACCGGATCAGGAAGCTCATAGAACTCACGTCTTTTGGGTCATCATTATAATAGAGAGACGTCACAAAATTTATTGCAGCAAATGTCAAGTGTGCGTTCACTCTCGATGCTGACTCAGAATGTGCTAGTATCGGCGCATCTGTGCGGTCGAATTTACATGTGGGATACGCGTGAAAAGTCATCTAATTGGCCGTGGTTGAAGCCGGTATTAGTCTATTACCCCACAAACACAACCGCAGCAGTTATGACTGTTGCCGCACATCCTGCTGATTATCATCTGGTTTGTTTTTACCTACCGCTTTATTGCTATTTCAAGGCGATGGGAGTTGTGAAGAGCTGTATTTTATTTGTTGAGACGAAGGGAGAGAGGGGGATTGGAGAGCATGAATTGCGGATTGGATATTGGTGACCCGTGGAATCGCTAATCTGGAACAAAAATATTGACTTGACATCTTTGGAAGAAAATTCCTTGCAGTGTTCTTCGACTACAGAGAGTCTTAAGGCCGAACGCACTGTGACCAATAGGTATCTAATCACTAAAGTGTTTTGAATCTGCGAAGCGGGGTAGTTGTTTAGTGCACAGTCGCAACGTTGCTCGTAAATTTCAGCGGGATCAGGCTTGCGAGAGAACAGTGTTTATTGCTTTGCGAGGTAACAATTTTAGATAAGTTTCGGTACAGAAGACGGCGTAGTTGGATTCTTGGATGCACGAATATCAGCCGAATGCGCCACTCCAACCGTAATACCGTTTTCAGTTGGATGCATCAATGAGGTTTTTATTTTCGTTGATCACTCAGTGAAAATGCAGATATACTTTACAAAAAAAGAAAGACTGCCAGCCAATTAATACCGTCCGTTAATTGGAACCTGTAAACATTAGATCGTCAATTCGATTCATTACTGCTTCAGCTAGTTTAAGTTTATGGCTCACTTTTTCTTCACATTGTATGCTTTTTGCTGAGAATGTGGAGTTTGTTGCAATTCTTCATGTGATTGTTGACATGGGAGTAACAGTTATGGGCTTATTATCTTTTGTTTTCAAAAACTACAGAAAGCTCGATCGATGAATCATTGCCGTGAAGGGGGAGGGAGATGTTGGCTTGGCTCACCTCAGCAGGTGGAGATTGGCACGTCTTTATCAGAACTGACCAGTTAGGTTGAAAAATTTTCTCTCAAAAGGGTTTGTTCCTAAAATTGAGAATCGTTCCGCTTTGCTGCAGGTGCATGTTTCAGGTAACATTCCATCCAACTTATCCAGAGAACGTGTATTGTGTTTCGAGCGAGGGTACGCTTCTTCACCTCGATGCAACAAGACAAAGCTTCGTGCAGTAAGCTTCTCCTTTGCAAAACCACAAGTCTAAACATGACTATAAAGCGAGATTTTTCGTCTTTTTCCCCTCTTTGTTGCCGCCGTTCCATCCGCGTGCAGGCAAAAGTTTTCTCGCCTTCAAGATGCTCTGGCTGCCTTTCAAAAGTTAAAGCGATGACCCAGAAATATCTTGAGAGGGGCAGGGAATAATGGTGAATGTTTCTGCCTGCCTTCAAACGAGCGGTCCACATTTTGAAACGCTGTCGAAATTGGCGCCGGAAAGGATCCAGAATGAAGATGGTTCGAAGGAATGCTTTTTGAGTGGACCTCACCTTTGCTTCAAAGATGAAAAAGAAGATATAGGGCAGCTCGTTTAAACGGAATCTTCCTGTGGGACGCAACATTTGCGCACTTTTAAATGTTAGTGGAAAACGGAGATAAGAAACCATTATGTGAACGAAAAGCAGAAAAAAGCCAATTTTCCCGCAGTTCTCTGGCATTTTCTCGGACTGAACCTGCAGACTTCGGCTGTTTATCAAAATTTAGAAATTCCGACTATTTTCAAGAGTTCGGCAGATTTATCTGCAGCGGGGAAAGAGAGAGGAGTTGTTGATAAGCGGTCTCATCCCGTTTGTAATAAGTTTGCGTTCAGACGTGTCGCTGAGAGAGAGATGACTCGTTCGAATCTCTTGTTAAGAGGGCCGTCCTCGTTCGGCAATGCGAAAGTAACTGTGCTTATGGAAGCGGCTTTGTCGACGAACAGTGTGGATGTGTGTGCGGATGGTGTTATCTTGGGTGATGATTCGCATATGATTACATTCATCGAAGAAGGTTTCTTTGTGTAGTATTGCTGCATTTGAATGATCTCTCGAAGGGAAAGAGGAGATTAAAAAAGACGAAATTTCACCGGAGAGGGACATCAAAACTGAGGCATGTTAGGTTGAACATCAAATCCCTCACTTCATATGTCGGGGATCCCACGTATCTCAATCAGACTGAATGCGAACGGTCGGTTTTTGCGCCGACACGTTATTATCACAATGGGAGTTGGTGTGTCGTAACAGTATTTAACCCACACGATTATTCTAGAAATGCATTAAATAGTAATGCAGATCTTCAATGATTTCTGGAATGTTGAGCTGTAACTTAGCTTGTGATTTGCCTTGTTGTCTTTATTGCCGAATATTGTAAGAGTGGCTGGGCAGTATTCATTGGGCCAATTCCTCATTATCTCATTATCAAGGAGTCGTGAACGACATTGAGTTGCAGTCCTTGTTTCGTGTTTTCCTCTATATTAAGCAGAATAAGAGGTAAACCGTTTGAAAAATGCTTGAATGTCCCTCAGAGGTGGCTCGACGGAATAACCTTCGGTTTGAAGGTCACTGCTTAGTGGTAAAGTAAAGTGCCTCTGAGATGAATTCCTCGCTACGAAGACGTATTTTAGTGGACACTTGCTGGGAACTGGTTGGAGGGAAAGACAGAAAACGGTATGAAATATGCCGTAGAGATTGCCCGAGCACCGGGGATCTATGGTTGAATGCTCTTCTACCCTAAGAATATAATTTTTTGCTTGGGAATTGTGTTAGTTTATGGCCAGTAAACTTGGGAGGATATGACTGAATCAAGATTAGCCTCAGTTTTCGAAGATGTCGGTTGGTGGTGCATGCTTTCAAGGTGAAGCGTGCCGTGTTTATTAAAGAGGACATATGGTGCCGAGTGTTGGTACAGCACCCTTACCGAAGAAGGCGATATCTGCAACGTCGGCTCGTGGTAGAGTTCAATGCAACCAGTAGCAGCAGATGAACTTTAAATTCACTGCAGTTCTCACTCTGTACCTTGCTGTGCTTCCATTAAAAGGCCTCACGTATACTTCCCACTCCTGCTGCACATAGCCGACGCAGAAAAAACATCCTGGTCATCTGCTGCATCCTTCTGAACCGCTGTTTTGCTTTACTTAACGGTTCAGAGAATCAGTGATGGCAGTGACGAGATCAGTCCAGACGTGTGTACTGCTTAGGCCCTGCGTGTTGATTATCCCGGGCAGAAGATACCTCTTGCAATTGCAAAGAGATGGAGACGATCTCCTCGGGTGGAACACCTTACAAAATCTCGTTGAAGATCTAATATATTTCAAGCACCGAAGGTGAAGGGCTGGGAAGGGAAGCCTGGCGTTTCCCAACATGGGATAGTGAGCTTATGGCAGACATTGTCTAGGATTCCTTCTGCTGGGGCTCGGTTGAATTTGTGCAACGCGCCAATCACGAACACTAAAGTGCGTGCAGACACATGAGACAATGGGACAAGTGGAGCATTCTACACGGGCTGGCATGATATGCTCGTTCATCTGGCCTGCTATTTTCAGAAGGTACTAAGAAGAGCGAACGTCCGTGGTTTGAATTCGGATATCGAGCTGAAACCAGGAACAAGCAGACAAACACATAGACACGCGCGAGCGGGCGCTGCCACAACGCGTTCCCGCAAAGCAGTATGCGGGAATGCGTGGTGCCCTTTTCCGGCTACAGGGAAGAAAAATTCCTGGCCCCACATATTCTTTGTTCGGACCTGTTTAGTTCTTTGACAGCATTAAGCGCAAATACGAAAAGAAATCAACCGAAATTTTACTGTTTTTTCGGCATGAAGAAGTGAACAGTTCGTATATGTATGAACGATTACAGCAAAATAATACATAATTTAAAGATGAATAATAATAAATAAAAATAAAAGCTGACAATCGGTTCTTGGAACAAAAGGCCAAACTGGACCGCATGTGTATGCGCAGAATTGACATAAAATGGCAAAATGCGGTATACAAAAACCACAGCCGAAACCAACTATCTCGAAACGTACAACGTTTAGCAAGTCGTTGCAAAATCACATATCTCTGGTAAAAATTTCACAACACAGTATACTCTTCGCTCTTCTGTACAACGATAAACTAATCAACAACTGACAATCACTGCGAATGCAATCGTTAAAGGGAAGATAAATAGATTCAAGGCTTTAGCTTCTTGAGCTTCAGCTTAAAATAAAGCTCCACTAAGAGAAAATCCAAAAGCCCCCTAATAGTAACATTTCAAATAGATCCCATTTTGATATGCGAGAATAGCTGAAACGATACTCCGTATGATTATAAGATAAAATTACGCCACTTAAGATACCTATGACGCTAGCTTTTTAGCTCGGCGCTTCCGATACGATCACCATAGAAATTTACCGAAGGGTCACATAATTCGGACGACGATGCAATTATCAAAGCCGTTAGGCCACATTTTGGGACTTCAAACTGCATTCCTGCTGGTTTTTGGACTTACACTCGTCCAAGTGCACTGTTTCAGAGTCGAAAATTAAGGAAACGCGGAAACGGGAGCAAAAGCCCTCTCAGCCTTTATGAACAATTAAGAACAAAGACGGCTTAAAGAACAACAGTCATTCTCAAGGAGTATTAAACAGTGAAAGCAATAAATGAAGAGAGCAAAGAGTGGAAGAACAATTACAAAAGCACCTCGTTCGCTTGTTTAGTGAAGCGGAAGTGCTAACATCATACTGCAACACTGCAACAACTAGCAGCACAGAGGAAGAAATGAGGTGAGAAGTGTGAGAGTTCAATAATATGGGAGAACGAGATAGGGAAGTGAATGCACGAAGTCCCACAGCTTTTTAAGGAACCTTCATGCCTATAAGGCGAAGAAATCACAAGGGTGCTCTTTTGCATTTGCCCAACCGAATTTCTCGGGCGAGCTGAAGAGAAGTCACTTATCTTACCTATTCATTCGGCAACCGCAGACCAGCAAATCCACATATAACGTGTAAAACTTCACATTTCATTCTCAACTTTTAAGAAGCCTTTCAGCGAGACATCAGCTGCAGGAAACCGTCGCTTTGATAGTAAACGACAACAAATCGAACCCTCTTAGAATTGCATCATAAAAAGGGCAGCCACTACCAATCCACTATTAGGTGTCATGGAATACTGGGTTAACAAGAAAACGTTTGCTACCTACATGAACGAACTCTAGGATGATCATTGGCTTGGTGAACATTGGCAAGGCAAAATGTTTCATGCATGGTACCGGACTTTTCGGGCAAAATTCCTCTAGGATTATTTGTTTCTAATTATTTTTGTGGGATACTGAAAGAAGGAGATGAAGGAAACTGTTTCTAACATTTCCATGGACAGCAAGTCTTTTTGAGTATCATGACGGGAGATACGGGTGGTTTAAATCCCTGCCCAAAGGTTTAAAGGAGAGTCATTCAGTATTAAGGTGTAAAACTGAGGTCCTTTGGATAGTTGTCGACAATGTCGGATACCATTCGAATTCATCGAAATTTCTCTCCGGTTGCATCACAGCAGTGATGGCTATTCAAATTAAGAGAGGCGTTGAATTTTGAAGTCATCTAAAACATTCCCGAAAATTTGTGTCAATTACAGCTGCAGACTAACGGACTGAATTGGATGTTTCCGTACTTCTGAAATGCAGAATATGGAGGATTTCCTTAAAAATGCACAAAAGCAGTTTGATCCGGTTGCACTCAGAATCATAAGCGAGTATTTTACGTTATAAAATAAACCACAACTATTCCTCGTAATAGGTCCCTCATTATGCACCATAGAAAGCTAACAGATTCGAATGCTCTCCTTTCACAGCGCTACCTGAATTTTCGCAAATATCGAATTGAGGAGTGGAAAAAACGGTCGAAGAAAAAACAATTCGGCGTTTTTCAAGTGTACTTTTGCAACGAAATAAAGGATTAACCCTCCAAGAAGTGAAAAAATGACGTTCGAGCATCTAAAATACGAAAACAACGTCAGTGAACGTTGAAACGCCAAAGGCAGTAGAAGACAATAAAATACATTCACCACAGGAAATTGTCACAACTTCAGATTACTTGATTAAACAGAAGTGATAGATCATTCTCTCTCGCAGCCTTAACGCAAGGACGCTCGCCACTCGGAAACCTCTCTTCACAAACAAGGAAAAGTACTGACAAAAACAGATTGAGAGATAGCACCTATCCATGCCTGTGTGTTAGGTCCTGAGGAACGGAACTCCTTAGATGCGTGAGCATGCCGATCAACATGCGAACCTATGCAACGGGATAGCAAAATAGCATTAACGTGGCGCGCGCATAATCGGATCGTTCAAATCATTCACATGTAGAAGAAAATACAATCGCTGGATATCAAATATGCAAATTTTTGCGAGAAAAACGAACTCGCAAATCGTTGAGGAATTCAGCAGGAAACGAATGACGAGATAAGCTAGCGCCCCCGACTGCAGTTGTAAAACAGCAACAAATATCATACGAAATGCGGCGGAAACAACTGCAATTGTAAAAATCTCAAACTAAGAAGTTGAGCACAATACATACCCACCAACGATGATGGCCGTCTACACGCCACGGATCAAAAATCTCTCGTACTACTTCCACCTTGCTGAAAATTCTCCCCGACTCTCTGTTCATCTGATGAGCTATTAAGTAGACGGGTGAATATTTCTGTAATGAGTTCAAATTAGTTAGACAGCTGAGAAAATAAGATCATAATTTTGTGGCGAGATGGCAAAATACCTAAATAAACTAAGTCGTCAGGTCACTCGTGGAAGTTTTTGGAAAAATCCGCTAAAAGCGATCATCGTCGCAAAGTGGGCTCGGAAGGGAAGAAAGCTGCACATTGAGAACCCGAACGAATAATATCCATCAGCTGTTCGATAGAACTCTCCCTTTTCTCCAATTTAATAAGAGAGAGGACGGAGATGAATGCGTGCCGTGAAATCACTGTAGAAGCCGAGACTTTACTGTACGCTGCAACAACATGTATTCTTATCGCGTCGTCTCGATGTTGCCGGCATATCAGTACGCATTTCCATACTCCTTGGATTCTGCACTGAGCCAGATGCACCATTTGTATCGCCACCATTTTGCAAAATCGTTAACTCTGTTGCACCGCTGCCACCTGGAATCGTTTCGTTAGAGAGGTCTGAGCAAGTGCAATTATTATGGCCCAGAACGTTCCATCTAATCTGATACATTCAAAGTAAATCAAAATTCCACGGCGAGTCGGATCAACCAAATTCAGCCACAGGATGAGCAGAATCCACAAGCACTCACCAGATGTGTTTTCTGTCCACAAGCAGGCAGCAGTACAAGCTTTGAGGTAGACATTGTGTTGCTAACTGAACTGACGCCGAACTCGCCATCTCCACTTAACTTTTTCTGAGCTATCATCCGTATTAGGTTTTGATATTTTGTACTATAAAAATATTACAAAACTGGTTAACTGCATGATGCTCCAGCTTGTCGCAGGTCGGACGACTCTTTTCACAGTCATCGAGGGAGCCTAATTTGAAATCCATGTCACGCTTCCCATTAGACCAAATAGCCATGCATTAGTCGCTGGATGTTCATCTATGCTTCTATCGATCTTCTGGGATCACTCGAGATGTCAAAGCAATCTTACATCGACAATTTCATGAAAGCCGCAAAATCAAAACAATGTGAATAAGACGTCGAATACTCTCATAACACACTTCAACAACCGCTAACCATCAAATCTCCATCAAGATAACCAATTGATGTGGATGGGACGACGGATCTGAACGACACTATAAAGGCCACGCGATCGTTCAATCGGGACCTGACGATTAATTCGGCGGCGCTCTTCGCGCAACGTCCATTCTCGTGCGGTACAACATGAGACTTCATCCCGAACACACGGAAGTAGAACACACGGAAGTTCAGATTTGAAGGTTTCCGTTAGAAGCAATTCCAGACGAATCGGGCTGTCTCGACGTTCGGAAGTACTCCGAAATGAAAGCTAGGAAGTTGGCCCCTCGCAGAGTTGGGTGCTCCGAACAAAAAAATATTTTCCGGAAGACAATATCAGTCCCTGTACAAGTGGTGTTGTCGTTTGTTGCTCGAGAGCCATCGGCTAATGGAACTTTACTTTCTCGGAAGCTGTAAAGGCTAGCAAGCCCTTGGAAAGGTGCACGGTGCATCGATGGACGGCAGAAGACAAATAAGATTTGTAAAGTGTCATTGTAATAATACTGCAGTTGCTGTTCATTATATACCACTGGAAGCGTACAGCTTCAACACATCTACAAACACTTTGGTAACACAGTGTTTGGAGGTACAAACTTCTTTTCCCTCTCCCGTATGAGCTCTAATTTACAGATTCTCTTCTCAAAGTCCGCGTTTTTTTCCACTACAACCATGGCTACAATGAGCCTAAAATTGACTGAAAAAAGTCTCTTCCGGTAAACATCGAAATCTTTAAGCCACCGTCAATAAAAACTTTCCATCCAGGGTTACTTTCACGGGTAACCGCGTTTGCTCGATTCTGTTGTTGGTCGGCACGCCATTATTTGCATCCTACTGCAGACGACTGTGAAACGAAGTAAGCAAATCACATCTCCTTGTTCCTTACGAATGCATCAATCGAATTGCTTTTGGCATTATTTTACTGACTAAATTTTTTCCAAGTGAAGAGTCATCAGTTTCGGAATACTTCAAGTATCTAATTGCCCATATGAATATTTCACGCAAATTCTGCAAGAAACCTCTCGACGACGAATGCGACGTTTCTCAAACCGCATGATTCCCTCTTTGGATAAAAATCTTCAGAAGACAACAGCAAAAGTCCCCTTATTATTGGAAAACGAATAACGACTGAAGTTAAAAAGTGGCGATTTCAAATAATTTAATCCTTCAAAAAAAGAAATTCCTAGATTTGTTAGAAAGTAATCATTTCATCCTTACTCTTTTTCTTCTTTTTCTGCGAACTGCGTGCACGCCCTCCCCTCTGCAACTGTCCACCTGGCTCATCATCGTCTTCGATGGCGCCGTTCTCTTTGTCCAACTTTCGCAACCATTCATCCGGTGACATTGGCTTCGTCTTTTGTGACGATTTTATCACCTTAAACGCAATTCTCGGTCATTCTCATAAAGGTGAGCAGGACCAACAGAAACAAGTCGGAAATGGTTAGGCATGTTTTGTGATTTTTTCACCCAAGTTGAACTTTATCGTTTTACCTGTATCGGCAAGAATATATAAATGATTGGCTTTTCTAAGTGGGAAACTGAAGATATTCGGTAAACAGGGAGAAAAACAGCATAAAATAGAAGCTACTCTCTCATAATTCATCCTCGAAAATTACGTGGAAATATTCGAATAGGAGGACCTCTTTATATATCAAGAAATAAAATAATTGCGGTATACAAGCCGGAACATTTTAGAGGGCTTAATATACCAACCTTTTTATTCGGACTATCTCGACGGTGGTTAGCGAACTGTCCAGTACCGTGCACTACAGCGTCTGGTTGACTACCCGATGAAGGACCACATATCGACGGAGTTGCATCATCCTAAATAACGATTTTTCAAAAGAAAATCGAGAAAATATGACACAACACGCAGAGAAGTTAGCAGTGCAGCTAGTCCACTTCCCAACAACTTCTGACTTCATAATGCAAAATCAAGCAAAAGACGAGAAGCATAAGCTGAATGTGGCCACTTATGAGACGATGCTTCCAATCCAGAATTACCGCCAGTACACAGTCCCGCATCCAATTTGTAATAGCGTCCCTTAAGGAGTGCTCTGAGTGCCACTTTCTTTCTCATGTGCACTACTCTTTCCGACAGCACTCTGGGCAACGAACCCTTCGTCGACCACTTCAGAATTTACCACCAATAGTACCATTCACAATTTGCAGGAGGACGTTAGTCAACTTCTCGAAATTACGGCAGATAAATTTTCCCATAAAAAGTGATGGGATTCACAGCAAGTTTAGATAAGAATGCTTTCTCCAACTGCGAGGTAAAATTCTTTCTTCTGCAAATGGCCTTGATATTGTAATCAACATTAGTCTTCGTTGAAGGCTGCAGTGTTCCACTATCGCTGAAAAGGCCATCCGATAGTGCAATCTCTATTCCCCATGCCGAATCTTTGTTAATATACATCGAAGGAGCATTATCCAAAAATATCCATCACTTAGTGCTGGCCCATTTCGGAATACTATGGTCCAGTAGGACTCCCTTTTTGGATTTCTGATATCAGATTGTTAAATGAAGCCCAAAAACGTTTCACCAGCATTATCTTTCGCAGTTTGCGGTGATCGATACAACCCACATCCGCCACTAGGTTAAAAAACTAGACATCGTAGATCATTGGAATGTGGCAGATTCACATCGCTGGGACATCTCTGACTGAATTTTCACTTGTTTTCTTTTATTACAGAATTACGCATGGCCTTCCCGATATTTCATTCTGAGAAGTGCTTCACCCTGCCTCCCTCTGTGATGTCGTATCCTCAGCTACAGTTAGCCAAAAGTACTTCATTAGAAATGATTATCTGCAGCTTTCCAATTTCGTGTCCTAAAAGTGTGGGATCCACTTCTTGCCGATGCCTCACTTCTTCTAAAATGCGCTTGAACAGTTACGATGTCCACATTATTGCTCCCTCTCGCTAGTCAAACCTGAGGTGCCCAAAAGCCTCTTCGTTTGGATGACTTGTTTTTTCCTTTTGTTGTTATTTTCGTCCTTCAATGTCTTCGTGTTCTTATTTACATACCTCTTGAATGGTTTCCCGTTTCAGTTCGGTGAAATGAATGACTGGAACGCTACCAAACATCTCGGGGACGACCAATTAAAGGATCGGGGAGGAGCCCAATGATGGTGAAGCCTGTTCTCTGCTCAGAGGACGAAAGAGCTTCGAAGCTTGCTTACATGAAAATTAAGGAGATGAACTCGGACGTAAAACCTGCTGGTGAGGTCAGACTATGAAACGATCTTACAGGATTGCCAGAGACGTCCTCCTTACTCCATGATCTTAGAAGGTCGGTCTGCTCCTTCTGCGCCTCTAGCCTTGCCAACGTCATTCCGGATCTGTCTCGCAAAGAAAGACGTCGAATGGCACCACGCGCCGAAAATGGATTGTCGCTATTCGCTGTCGGCTGTTGGGGAGATTCGAATTTCTTTCGTCTATAACAATAAATTCATATCTGCTTCTAAAATGTCCTTCGATGCACACAACTGCTTGAAAAGAAGCTTTAATATGCTGTAACTAAGTTGTCGTTATAGAAGGGGACTATTTCCATCAGATATGACACTTCTAGAACATAATTTGCATCCCCTTCAGTTGTTACCAGAAAAGAAGCTGAAAGTCAATGAACAAATAGTAACATCCCACGAATCTGCAGGTGAAAAGCCTGAAGGAACAATTTATTTCTTGTAAAACCAAGCAGTATTTCTAAGAAGAGATGTTACTACTAGAAAACATTTAACAGTTGATCCTCTCAGCGAACTTTTCTCGAGAAAGGAATTCTAAAGAAAAACATAAAAATAAGCCGAACTTCCTTGACTGCCTTCGACTATCTCGAACACCGAAAGCGAGTCTCTTCTTCCGTGCCTCCTGTTGCTGGACGGTCACAATAACTGCCCGTGTTGTTGAGTCCTCACAGAGATCTGAACACGCAATCACTATGACCACTCTTTGATTCACTCTTTCCTCATCTCCTCCCTCCCAAACACCCGAACAAGGTAATCCCTTTCTATCCTTGTCAAAAGTGGAAGAGCACAAGAAATTCGCTCTCTGTTACTCCAGCCCTACTTTCGTTACAAAAAAAGAACTGAAAATTAGGTTTATTCAATCACGATTAGGTTCACTGTTAAGCTCAAGCGTATTCTCAACGCATTTCAAAAGACCTTGTCCAACCTCACGCAACTCATTGCTAACGTTCGCCTATGTTTACGTTAAACTCGCATAATGAGCTAGCATCCAGCTGTCCCGTTGTCGTTAGCTATTACGCCAGTTGAGCTTCCCACTGCAAAGTTGTCAAGCCCGGGCGACCACAGATTTAATCGTTCGACCACAGATTGTACCTGTTCATTTCGTATGGTTCCGACGTGCGAGTGATCGTTCACTTAATGGACCAATACTTTGACGAAGCTTCCATTAACGGATACAAAACACGGCAAACTATCTACAAAAGAAGAATATAGGAGGTAAATATAACAAAATCAGCCATACCTAAGGGAGTTTCACCATTATTCGTTTTTGCGTTAATGTCTCCACCATATTCGCAGAGCAGTTCGATGAGGTCCGGCTGAGCCCAACAAGCGGCAGCATGTACTGGCATCCAGAGATCATTGTCGCGTACGCACGGAGACACTCCACATCGGAGAAGAAATGCTGCCACATCGTAGTATCCATTCGCTGCCGCCACATGCAACTGAACAACCACTCATCAACAAACCCATTACATTTTTTTAAAATCCTATCAACTAAGGCCGGACGTGTAAAACGTGCAGCTCTAATAGGCGTGACCCGCATCTCATTTTTTATTATTTTGATGGTGAAGCTAACTGACAGGGCACGGTATCACCGGCTGTATTTACAAACGTTCATTGAGAAACTATGCTTCAAAATAATTGAAAATAATGACAAAAGTTAGCATATGAAACGCAAACGCGCTTGCAGTTGCACGATCGATATTTCTAATGGTCATACCTCTGCAGAGTAAAAGTTTTGTATGAGGGGATCTAAGTTGAATCTGCGCCTGGAAGTAGTGGGATCGAGATTAGATTTAACTCAGTCTTCGCATTTCGTGAAAATTTTCATTTCCAAAATTTCATGATTTTAGTGCAAATTTCATGTCCTTGAGAGAATTATAGTGTAGCCGATGGGAGACACAACAAGTTTCAAATCTCCCCCCCCCCCCCCCCCGTTTATGTCACTAGCTGTCACGTAAACAACGCCTACACAAAACGCCCTCCACTCAATTAAATCCTTTTGTGGCGGACATGTTCAAGTGGGATTAGATCTCGTGTCCACAGCTGTGCAATATGAAAATTAAAACATCCCTTCGAGTGCAGTCCAAATAAACCATTCATCGGAAATCAGAAATAATGTCACGATGGCTACGAGACAATTCCAATATAAGAAGCTTTCCTCTATCAATTAAAGAAAGGCAATATTGGTGTAATTCATTGTTCCCTCTCACCTCCATCCCTCCATCAATCATGAAAATAAGGTTCCTTACATAAGTACTTCCATCTGGTTGCCTTGCATCAAGTGGTTCTCCCTCTTGTCGCAGCAATTTCATTTCGTCCAACATTTGCTTTTCGGCTGCACCTCGCTGTTCATCTTAAACGATGATATTACTTAATTATATAACAGGACGGTTATGAAGATTTAACTTGCATCACTCACCGATGCATGCAGGATGAAGAAGCTTTCTTTGCTTTTCGTTTTCTATTCGCAAGTGCAGAGAACCACACCGATCCAAATCGAACTCATCGAAATGTTGTAGTGAGTGTCTGAGTTAAACAAGCAAAGAACTATGAAAAATGCTACCACGTTCTAATAATGTAAAATCTTTCTACAAATATACTGACGGAAAGATAAAGACGAAACGAGGTGTTCACTGTGTTAAAATAGTAGTGGCATCATTATCACTGGCGACTTTGCAAGAACAGAACTGTTTGCAAAAAGCGTTATCAGAGATGACAATAATGATGACTTTTTTGAATGCCGAACAGTCGTGACTCTTGAGGAACTTTCCATTAACGCTGCAACCGTTGCTAACGCTATCAGAACTCCTGGTGATGAAATATCTGCTTCTGATGGTTTCCTTATTTTGCCTTGAACTCGACCTCTGAGGATGTCTGTGATCCTCTACCCATTCCTTTAGGTCATATCTTAAAACCTCCTTGAATCCTTCCTCTTAGAAAATTGCAGCAGTCATGCCTCACGCCATCATCTTCAGACCTGCCGTTAAATGGAATTCCATTTACAGACCTATTAAGGTCAGCAGTGTGCAAAGTCGTTCTGGATCAGGTTTAGGGTCGTTTCATTCGAAATGATTAATTTACCCTGAATCGATTTAGCTTTTTAAAGAGAAAGTTAACAGTTTCTCAAGTAGTGAGCTGCCGTAACAACTAGGTTTTGGGGGCCGAACAAACAAACCCACATTGGAGTTGCATTTGCCGATCAAGCCAACCCACTGAATTTGACCTGCGAGCTTTTCTGTGTGAGTTTATGCGAAGTTTATGGATGTTTTAGGTCAAGACCCAGGCTATTAGATTCGTTGTTTGGAACTTTCGAACAAAAGTTGGTTCGTTGGTAGTGTTCCGCAAGGTAGCGTATTGGGCTCCACGTTACTCGCTGTACGTGAATGGCATTAGTATGGTTTGACTAGCACGTGCAACCTTTTTGGTTGATGATATGAAGATCTGTAGATCGACTAGTAGTCCGTGGAGCTCCGATGTGATTTCGATTGTAACGCCTAATGGTCTAACGCTTGCCAACATGATATAATAGCGGAAAAGTCGTCTGTTTCATGTTTGTTTAAAGCACGAATGCCCGCTATGAACCTCCGAGGTTTCTGAATCGTGTGAGAGCAATCTTTGCATTCGAACTTATTGTGAACTGGCGATGGCTTGGGCTTTTGAGGTGTGAAGCCGCATTCTGTGAGCACTTCGGCACAGTCGCAACGAACATTTTAAGAACGCCATCATTGCTTGCTTGCGCTCAATTCCTGAATATCGCTGCCCAGCATGGTAGCCGCTTTTGAAATCGGAAATAAAGATATTGAAAAATGTGCAAACACGTCTCATGGGAATAACCTAAAGTTTTTTCTGGTTCATATGACATAAATTATTAGGCTTATCTGCACGTTTTCGGTGTAAATTGTATGAATATCGCCCTCTTGATTTGGACTCCATATTATGCTTCAAAATTGTTGAGACACTGAGAGTGCACCTGATTCGACGTTCTCTCATTTCAATCGACGTAATTTGCCACGAGCTCATAGTTTTCAATTATTTCCGCAAACTTCAACCCTAAACTCAGCATACACTTTCTCTCCTTTTTGGGTCGTCAACGTGTGCAACAAACTCGTTGTTGATATCGTCTCAGCGCCTAGTGTCTTTGCGTATGCTCATCGCCTTAAACACTTCAAGCTCGAGAAAATCTATGAGTTCGTATTTCATTGTATCGGCATTTTGGTAACTGTTGTCGCGTGCTTTGCTTCTTTTCCTACTCGGCTTTGTGGTCGGAGCGTTCTTCATTTCGCTTGCGAAACAAATATTTAACAAACAACCAACGAAAAATTGAAAATATCGAAAACAGAACGTATGGTATTAATGTAGTGAGTGTTTTATAGGAAAGAAATCGTCGTGCTTTCATATGAATTGCTCCCAACTCAAAGACTGAGAGCGATGAGTGTGCATGGAAACCAACCGATATATGCCTGCGTGATACCCCTCGACGCCATCTCTGTTTCAATCACATCGAGCGTTGCCTCGTCGTCGCAGATATCATACGGCATATTCCCATCCGCATTCACGGCTAATAAATTGGCGCCGCTGAAAGTTTTGATGGTTTTTGAGATCCGTGGTGAACTTTTCACTGCAAACGAAAATGTTATCTCACTGACTGAACGCGACCTCAACTAGTGATTCTGAAGCAAGAAGATTCGAAAGAATCACAAAGTGTTCCGAATTCAAGATTAGTACACCTCGTTCTCCTCTATGTTAAACGTCCGATCCGAAACGGTTAGTGACGTCTTTCTAACGTTTATGTTGCTCCCCAATCAGCAACGTTTCTTCATTTCATCACCCTCCTTAAACTATGATTGACCGAATATTTCCGCGAACGTAACGATAATAAAATTCTGCACGAGTGTCTTCAACAACTGACTTATCGATGAGCAGACGCACAATATCGATATGTGCACAACAGGCGGCTGCATGCAATGGTGTCCACTGCTCCGTATCTTGGGCATTTACGTCCGCACCGTGCCTCAGCAATAACCGTAATATTTGCTCGTTATTATCGATCGCACACTTAAACATAATACCGTATCAGTCCGAATACAACCCTCTGCCCTCATAATATATCTCTTTTTTAAATTTATTAACGCCGTATGTGCTTGGTACTTGCTTGATTACCGAACCATAGCGCAGGTGGACAGATTTTTTGGTAAAAGATCAGGCTGAAGAAACAGAAGAACGGCCTAGCAAGAAAGAGAACACATCGTGCGCAGAACTGCACACTCAAAGTTTCATAGAATCCAGGTGAAATAATTAGAAACCCAGAGGTGCATTTCTGATTTTATTGTAGAGTTGTTGAAGAATAGAAAGAACAACGGACCTGGTGCAGAGGAGTCAAGCCGTCTTCGTTGTGTGAATTGGGATTTGCGCCCTCCAACAACAATCGTTCAACTAAAAATAAACTTTTAAATGATGCAAAACCAAACAACAACAATTAATGAAACAATTTCGGATATGCAATTGCTTCTCGACTAATGCAAACAGACTACTTCTTCCCACGTAAACTGTCTGAATTTTCCTTCTAATTGAACCAATGCTTATAACAGAGAAACTGCCATGACAAGAGCTAAAATGATGATTTTGTTAGGTTCCGACAATTTAACCGATGCCGTGAGAACGCCGATCAATTCAAAATTTCAAACAGTCAAGCAGTGAAGTGGCTCACATATGGAACAAATGGCATAAGAATGACGTTCAAAAAGAAAGCGATGGCATCTGCTACCTTCGGTGGCATCTGCTCGACCAGTAGCCTCGAGAAGTGCCACCTCCGCACTGAACTTCAATCGGGGTCGACGGGGTGGCGGGGGGGAGCAAGTTGTTTTTCCCGTTCATCACACTTTTTCAGCTGTAGCCGTCGCCGTTCCCTGAAAATGTGGCTACTTAACAAAACTCCTCATCCGACCTACAACTATGGAAAGTGTTAAGTGATGATATAGCTATAGTAAAATTTCCCTACAACGCCACACCTAGCAGAGATGACACTCTTTAACAGATGAGGATAAGTGGCGATTTGCCCTGCGTCCCACGAACCCTGAATCATCTTCTCCTCCTCTCTACTGGAATAAAGCAATGTGTTAAAAAACCGCGAATACTAATAAATAGCCAATTTTGTTGGGAAACACATTTTATTATGAAGTAAAAGGGGTGAAATTTGTTCGAAAACGTGTTACAGCGAGTAACGGTTAATTGCCAGAACTCTCTGAATTGATCATTTGGCTAGAAAACATCAAAACCATTCAAGGAACCCAACAAAAACATGAGCACATCGTTGCCCACTTAAGTTCTATCACGACATTCGATCGCTTTGTTCAGGCATGTCTCAAATGGCCGGTCCAACGTTGACAGATTGTGACAAAAACTCCTTTCGGCGAAGATCCTTGAAAGGCAATTTTTGTGTGTCAAAGGATAAAATGGCAACAACTGCAAATATAGGATTCCAAGACTCCGATGGAACAAGTGCTTGTTCTTAGTATAAGCAGTAATGGTAACGGCAGTACTAAACCTTTATTCATTATTCCTGCGACAGCTGCAAGAGCTTCAGATCTGCAACCTTGCCGCTACTTCATTTACTGCCTCACCAAGATAAGCGAGAGTGCAATGGATCAGGTGAAGCGCCCTTCGAAAACTTTTGCAGAGGGTTTAAAGTTCCACTGTTAATAACCAAACAACACACTGGAATGCCTCATAACAAGCTGGAGACAAGAAATGAGCTGTGAGAACGTTTACACAAACCCCCCAAACGTCCTTAATTCATGCAAAATTCTTATTTATTATGTGAGAGAACATTACTACCTAAAATTATTCAAAATTTGAAGCTGATGATTTGAGGAGACGAGCCTCGCGGAAGCAATGCGCGCCTTGCACGCTGTTAGAAAGAATAATGAGGCAGGGCAATCATTCACCGTGAACGAGCCTGAACGAATGATTGCGCTTAGAATGAAGCAATCATTCAAGGAATCAAGTCCCCGATACCCTCTCGCACAACTTAAAAAAGGTGTCATTCGATGACGATTAGAAATCCCTCCTTGTCGGAACCGTTTATGCAAACACATGACTATGTGTCAAATTTGCATTCGTCTTCATAACCAAATCTTTTTACGCGAGAAGTAATGTTGTGGTCTGCCAGTGCTTTTGAAATATGTATTGCGAAAATGGTCCTACTCCTATGCACAGAAGTCGGCATTCGATGGTTGATGCAACTCTCATGCATACAGGATGGCATGCATGCTCATATCAACCCCAATTTTCTTTTCTCACTGTTTACCAAGACACTCGACTTAGAATGAAATTAGAAAAGAATAATACCAGCAAAGGATTTGGCAAAAGATGGTAACAAATAACAAATGCTCCATTTCACTATTCAAATACGCAAAAGTTGACCGACGCAGCTGAATGATTTATTTGGGTGAATCAGCAGCTCGATTGAGGTCTTACTAACATGAGTACGCGATTTTGGTTAAAATGGCAAAAAATTTGAGCGAATCAACGGTTTCAAAACTGTTTCAGTAAACAGGTAGTTGGACGGAACAACACAGATAGATACACACAATGCAAAAGCGAAGAAGAGAAATGTGGTTGCAGGAATGGCCTTACATGCAGACGAACAAGCATAATGAGACATTCACATGGGCAAATCAGCATCACTGCATTGACAATACTTTGCAGTGCTGAGGAATGGGAGAAAAGGAAAAGGCGAAGCGCTACCTCCATCTATGCAAAAAACGTAAAGTTGGTGAGTTTTGAGGGCAAACAACCTCGAAATCCCCTCATACCGCAGCAATTTCGTCTTTCTCTTTAAGCTTCTTCTGTGGCAAAGAGCGCAGTATAATCTTCATAAGTTCAAGAGAACTTGCACACAATCTGCCCCTGTAAGGAAAAGGGAAATAACCCTCCTAACTATTCTCATAGTAACAAATATTCAACAGCTGAAGTGAAATTATTTCCGCCATTTTCCAGTCTTCGAGGTTTTTTTTTTTGAAAACAGCAGTTTTCATTATCGTTCAGAAGATCACACCACCTCTTTTCATGCACTGATCCAGATAGAAGTCTATTCTGTTCCTCGATTTATCCTCCCCTCCCCCCTCCTGCCCACCGCTCTCTTAAACTATACCCCATCCATGTATTTAGCAAGATTTGACGAAATTCGGTTTCTGTGATTCCCTAATATAGCCCATGCAGCAAACAAGAGTAAACAAAAAGCAGGAGAACCAGATTTGCTAATTAACTGCAATTAAAGTTTCCACAGTCCGAGGAAAGGGGTGCCAAAGTAGTAACAGCTACTATTAAGTTTTTTATACCTAGGTGAAGAAACAACACTCCACTCAAATTCCTAGCAACAAGTGAGTTCCACTAACTTCCTCCAAATACTTCAACTTCCCTATTCAAGGGTCTTCAGGCCACCGCTCATAATTTCTACTTACATGTGCATTTGCAGAAGGCATTATTCCATTTTCGCTTTTGTGCCTGCGTATGTCTGCATGTCGAGTAATTTCAATTCGGCGACCAATGAAGTTACACAGAGCTAAGACTTTGCAGAAACCCACAAGTCAGCATTAAGTTCGGGTTTTACACGCATTATTTATCTCGCAGCAATTATACATTATTATATAGAGTTATCACACCATCAAGGTATAGCACATATAACACCGAATAGACAGCATGAGTCGATGAGGCTCTCCACGGTGACAAAGAAAAGAACTCCCGTTTTTTCCCTCAGTTTAGCCCTTTGAGCAATTGCCTAGCTTCCTTCATGACTGAACACTTTCCATCGATGCCTTGTTGCAACCAAGTGCTCTCCCACTCTCCTCTACATTCATTCACAACTACTGAAGCTTCAGTCGTTAGTGCTCGACCGACTTCCCTATCAAATAGAAATCAAACCATAGCCCGGATACTACTTTTGATGGAAAATTTGTGCTGATCGAATAGCCAAAATATATTACGCGTTTCGCTGCAGCACTTAAAGTTGCGGGCTTCGGTCGGGTGAAGAAGCATGAGGGTTGACGAAGAGTGGAGGTGTGGGGGGGGGGGGGGGGGAGGTGGTGGAGGGACCCTTCGTTCATCTGCGCGCATACAGCCCTGCCGGTTCTATGCAATCTATTCTTGCCAGCAGGATGACATTCCACCTCCCCTGCTTCATCTCCACTTTCAACAGAAGATATGCAGTACCAGCTCGTTTTTCTCTTGCCATTTTAAAGGATCTCACAAAATTGTACAGCGCCGCTCACTGATTCGAATGTCGCATTAAAATGCAACTTCATAGGCAAGAAATGAAGAAGGCAAAACTTCACTGATGGAAACCAATCAGCAGAATTCATCGACTTTCCGCTTTCATCATTCCGTCAGCTCTTTTTTTCATTCCCTTTAACGCTTATATAATTTTTCGATATGATTGTATTGTGTATGAAATGTACAAGCATTTTTAAAAGAGTTAGCACTAAGTGCTCTAAGGAATAATGTTTGCAAGTCGGTTTTAAATCCGAAGGCAAATAAACAGCGAGAGCAAAAAGTTGAAATATGCATTAAAAGGGTTTAAAATTCGACATTATTGCTCGCGTCGACTTTTTGCTAAGCGAACACGATTTCGCCCTCATTATTTTAGTGAAGGCAGTTGCATTTTACACAGATCAACGTTCCCAACACCGCCTATCTCTAAATCAGGATTATATCGGGAGGTGAAATGATGATGCTTGTTCGATAAAACAGATGGAATTTGCTAGAACGCAGTTGTTGCTGAAAAAACGGATAAGGAAGAAAAAGAGAGTGTGAAGATTCCCTCTTCCAGAAAGTTCATAGAAATGAAGAATATTTGGATAGGAGTAAGAAATGCAAATTAATTTGTTTTATCGTGTTTCAAAATGCTCAAAAATGCAAAATTTTTCTGTCTCAGCTGGTGAACGATGACTTGTTCTAATTTCAAATCTCAAGCCCAACTACTAGAATGAAGCCCTGGTTAGAGGGCGGATAAAATTAACGCGGATCCCTAATCGCCATTCAGCTGTACAATTCCACATGAAAGCGCATAAATATAAGCAAATAAATTCGCTTATATTCAATTGAATAACCAAGTCTCCACTCGAAATGTTTCAAAAGAAACCTTCAAACTCTGCCAGTGAGGCATTAAATAACAACAGACATACCACAAGCAATCGAATTGGAAAAGAACGCCCATCTCATTGACAAATATTGCTATTTTCGACACATTCCTCAACTCTCTTGTATAGTTTCATATCACATAATTACTATCGGTGATTCTTCCATAAGAAACAACTCCGGAACCTTGAAGGCTCTCACTACTGCTCTATTTTCAGATGCTCCTTTATGACCTGAGGGCTACTAATATTCAGACAACTGTAATGGGCACTTGATGGCTCGGAGTACTCGGCTACTTCTTAAAACTGAAACTTCATTTACATGTTCTCAGTTACCAAGGATGAAGTTATATTGGCCAAATGCAATGCACTCATCTCACATTTTTGGTTACAATTTAGCTCCATGAATGTGGTGATGAACAGTGGAGTGCGAAATTAATCTTTCAAATAGAAGCCGTCGGATGTCTACAATTTGCCATTCTTTTCAATTCCCACACTGAAGGTCCATGGAACACTAAATGGAAAACAACCCATATCCTATAAAGCGAAACGATAAACCTTTCCGCTCGCGAGCAGAATGCCCCGTCGAGTGCAAAGATAAATCCCTCACTGCAATGCAACGATACGTTTCACTTATTGCGAAAAGTTTCTGCGTCTGGACTCATTATGCAACTGGGAATGAATCCTGACTATGCAAAATTAACAACTTGGAAAGCTCTGAAAAAAAAAATTTCTCAAAGAATATTGCACCCCATATTCGGACTTTACAGAACTCGAGAGGAATACAAGCAAAATTTAAAATTGAAACGAATTTTTCTCAGCATTCAATGGGAAATTAATTAAAATAATTAGAGTGCTGCCATAAGATTTGATAGCCCATTTTTTCGCCAAAGATATCCCTCCACCTAGTATAGTTCCGACTGCAACATAGCTGTTCCTAAAAGTATCAACAGTTGACAACGCAGTGCGCTCTCTATTGGTGGTTGTTGTTTGATTGCCAGATCCAGGTAATAAGCAAGTGATGATAGCTGGCTGATGAGACTGGCAAAAAAATTGCACATCGTTTAGGCAAGGTGAGTGGTCCTGAGCTAAGGCAAACATTCCTGAGGTTCAATTCACAATGCAACTTCACTCCTCATCCCTCCAAAGGAATACAATAGCAGAGATGGGAATGCATTCGAATAGGCCAACAAACCTGTCCCTCTGTTGATGTTGAGCGCAAAATTAGAAAAACCTTCGAACGACCGAAAACTGGAATGGTATTTGCGATGTTACCTGGTTATTACCTAGCAAAACGAGATTGCAGTGAGCATTTTTCCGATGTTAGTAACGTCCCTCGTTTAGGCATGTAAAAATGTTGGGCATAACAAACAAACTTCCCCTTCAGATTCGACAGAAACGTCTGATGCTGTTCAAAGCTTTTTGAAATAATGCGAACGGATGTTTTGGATTTTTTCTTACTTTGAAGCAAGAGAAAATAATAGTTGCAAATAATGACCACATATATATCCGAATCCTCCCTCTTGCCCTCTTTTAATTTTGTGCTCTTTAGTTGCCAGATGCAGATGACCAATAGATCATCGTTCTCCATTTGATTCCTATTCAAAGAAATAGCATGCAAATGAGCACTTCATTCGACGGGGCATTTTTTCCAGTTAGATATCCGAGTCCTCCCAGCTCATCTCCTATTGCATCGAATTTATCTGAGACGATGCATATTCGCACCGTTCTGTGGCTCGTTTGTGGAAATCAAATGCAAACAACGCATCCCGAAGAAATCAGAGTTCTTAGTATTACAGAAAAACCGTGCGCATTTCCTTAACAAGTATAACATGACGTATCATGCAGATGATTCAAAAGGCTTTCTGCACCAGCATCCTGCAGCACTTTGAAATAAGTTGGAAACTTTCGTGCCTTCCTACAACCCCCCCCCCCCCTCAAAGAAAGCATTTCAGCAGCGTATCGTTGCTGCACTGGCTTATTTCTCACTGTTTACACTGGCTGTGAGTGAGCAGCCGTTTAGAGTTTACTTGTACTTTTAGAGAAACTGGTTGGCGTTTGCGCGAGCAACTGTACGAACTCATCACTGGACAACAGCTAACACAAATTTCAGCTTCTTGCAACCCCTGCCGCATTGTTTACAAAAACTTGCTTGGATAGGCGGATTTTCGGGCAGTGGGTTTTCGAGGATCGGAGAATTACAGAAACGCGGAGGGGGAAGGGTATTCTAGAACAGATATACCCAACCCACTCTCCGCGCGACATTAACTGACATCGGGATGTGTTTTTCCATATACCTGAAAGGTGAAAGGTTTGAAAAGATGAGGACCGAGCTCCCTTGTTTTTCGTGCCCTATCTGTCGCGAAAAGTGAGGAAAAGAAGCGAATGGAGCTGAAAGCACGATCAGCTTAATTAAAATGTCAGAAATAAGGGCCTAGCGAGGAGTGGCACTCGTCTCTGCCGGAATGTACAAAATAGAATAAAACATGGCGATCAATACGGGGAGTGTTTAGCGTAGTGAAACAGGTGGCACCAAATTCACAAATCAGTTTGCCGGACAGTGATAATCAACAGATAGTGCGACCTCTCGACCGAATAATACTCAATTACGCAGGCCGTTTCCATCACTTATGGGAGACACTACCGGACAGCTCGGGGCAAAGAGCACGAACTTTCCTTGCAAACTAAAAGCTCGTGACTTACAAGAAGCACCAAATTTTAGAATGGTGACCTGAAAAAGATTACGGCACCAGATGCGAAAATTAGTTTGCTATTGAAGAATGGTTCTCAGAACATTTGTGACACAGTCTACCAAACATGACCATCTTCAACGTATCCCTTTTTGAAATTTTTGCGAGTTTTTCGAGTAGAGAACATGTAGAACGCTGCACTCACCGCGGCAATCGATAAAGGATCCCATGAGGACCATTTATAACAACTGAAATCAATGTAGAAGTGAATTTGTTGGTTCAGTATGACTGCGGGAATTTAACAGAAAATGCCCACACACAACTATGCAGAGATAGCAGCGTAATACTGTAACATATAACGCAGCAACATATTACATATGCAACAGACTGTCAAGGTTTTTCATCGAAAATGAGAGGAAAATATCAGTAAAAAGCCAACGTTGGGCATTGACCTCTAGTCGCAATCAACGGAAATATACACATGGATGCAACACCGTGTGCTATTAAAAAATTCTGTATCAAACAGACAAACAGAAATTTCAGTACTAAAACAATGCGATAATTCAGTAAAAAGATTTTCAGCAAGTCGTCGTTTCATAGTTCTTTAAATTTCCCGTTTTCCTTCCTTCGTGTTATCGTGTAGAAATCGAGCAATAATAAAAACTGTAATGATTTCTCATGGGAACTAATAAAAAACACGTGAGAGGTACATTTCGAATTCAGCATTTTCTATCAGACAAAAGAGGAATTAGCTATAATAATGGGCAAGAAACTGTGACGCTGAATACTGCGAAGGGATGGAACTCCAAAGATTTATCCAGCGAAAGGTATCCCTCTTTCCTCTCTCTTCTTCCTCCCACACGTTTGCAAAAATTTGCCGAGTAAGAAATCATCAATTAGATGCATATCGCATACTGGCGAGCTTCCGTGTTGTGCGAACAATTCGATCACATCACTGAGCACATTATGCGGCACATCCTCGCTGCCTTTCGAGTGGAAATCCCGCGTATGGCCACTCTCAGGATAATCAACTTTACTATATACATTCATCGAAAATACAGGCCCGTCCACGCGTTTTGGTCGCAAACACAGAGACGGCTGAACAAACACCAACCTCAGAGTCTGTGACAAGAGAAAAACGATTCGCTTTCTAATAGTAAGAGAGGCACTGTTCCGTTTGGCTTTCTCTCGTTCTCATCTCTGTTTATAATATATGAACTTGAGACGACATATGGTTCTTATCGAACCACCTTCTGCTGTACGCAATTGGTACAACACTCAAAATGCTTGTTATTTTCCTGTATATTCATGGGGCTGTTGGCAGCATCAAAACGTTCAATGGTGACAAGAAAGCAACATCAACTCTTATACCTTTAGAGAGAAAACCAAATAATAAAGTACGAGAAGCTCTTCAAGCAGCTATGCAACAACTTCATGAAACGCTTTTGTTTGAACCATTTACGACATATCACTTCACTGAGAAATAATTTACGCAAATACACAAAAGAAGAAATGAAGTATTATTTTAAACAGAACGTCACCGGAACATTTCGAGCGACCACCTACCGCTCTCGTAATATAACTGCCGACACCGATGACGGTGATTGCACCTCACATAAGCAGTACGCATCGTTAAATGAGGATAAGCGGCTCTCTGCTAAATATTTCTTTCGTACTGGAAGTATGCAAAATTAATGTGAAAAGTATAAAATCAGTGGAACTATACGAAAGAGGCAAACATGCAAATTTGTTTATTGGCTAATTGCTTAGTCGGACGATCGCTGGATGCTGTCTTTATGAGATATGCAAATTAAGTTGATAAAGCCATTAGAAGGAAGTGGATCCGCTGAATGTTAGTTGATTAAAACAACTCGCCAAGTATTAGGTAGACATGCTGAACACAATTATTCTGCAGTAAAATAAGCAATAAGTCACCAGAAATTCATCACAAGGTATGTGGCTGGCTGAGGCGCTCAGAGCCGAAGTTTAAATCAACTTGCGCGAGGAATTTGGGTGATAATTGGTTACTACAAAAACTTCGGTCCTATCCGAGCTCGGCTGCGTTCAACAAATACGAGTCACAACAATTGCAGTCTTCATTAATTCTTCAAGATCTTTGCACGAAAATTTCCATTATCCCAATCGAAGGAAAAGAATTTTGTTTAAAAACTCGCCACAGTCCAACTACGGTCATGCGATGTCTTCGAAAGAGAAAATCATGAACTAAAACAAATAAAGAGCATCTGCTAATGAAATTTCGATAAACCGCATCCGAAAAGATCGCAGTTTCGGATACATTTCCGAAGTTTCCGGCAGATACAGAAAAGTCGCAATCCGGAGAAACTCCGAGTTGCAACTGTCCTCGTAATCAAATTACAAAATTAACGTCGCTCAAAACTCGCATTTCTTTGCCGCCACGTTTATTCACGAAAGCTTCCATGCTGCATGACACTCCGCTCCTCACTGCACACAAGAGACATTCCGCTTTCTTGTATTCCCACTCGATAAACGAACTGTTTAATTGCCTTCTCCCTGTTTGGCTTTTCAGATTTGTATATTAAATCAAAAAACTATCTTGCATGAATCCATAAATAATAACGCGTCTGCTGGCCAATTATTTGCGTGATGATTCAACACTCAACCGCTGAGACCGTTCATAATTGCCCTGCCTGCCAATCCTGAACATGGATAATTTGGCTGATTTGACTCTATCGGTTACTGACTTGAGAACAAACAAATTTGCATAGTTAGTAAAATGCCAGCCAAATAGTAACCGCTTAATCGCTATTTACTTTCACTGATTTTCCAATAATTGCTTCATAAACAATGGAATGGGTACATCATCAGCTTTTAACGTTTGCAAGTATTAAAATTATGCATAGTGCCCTTCGCAGCTTGCTGAAGAAAAACTCGAAGAATCTGATTAGTTCAAAAAACAGCACATCCCCCTGCAATGTGCTAAGTTGCATCAATTCAAAAGAACGTCTCCAGCTGCTTGCTCTCTTCACTCTTTCTGCCTCTCCTATGGAAATGAACATTCAACAGCGTCACTGCACTCTCCCTCTCGTTATTCTTTTCCATTATGATGCTGTCCAACTCATCATTTACGAACGATAGAGCGAAGAAACAGCAACAACTTTGTGCACATCGCAAATAAATGGTGATCCACCAGTTACTGTCTTTTTGTAGTCGTCTGTCGGTCTATCTGGCTAGGTATGCGCATATTTCATTACCAAAAATAATTATATTGCATATGCGTCTGTGAGATCAACCAATGAATTTGAAAATCTGCGCCACATGCACTTTAGATAAAAATAAGCCGATTTTTCATGGGTCCCCCAAAGTTCAACTAGAAACGTTCTGCTAGGTGGAATGGCATCAATCACCCCATACCAGAAAGGGTTTGAACTTATGAACATAAATTCCTAATGAAGGAAATTGCAAATGCGTTTTATAGGTCCCGCCGTTAAGTTGAAGAATTTACTTCTTGTTTAATGAGTTCGCTTTGCACGGGTTCTAAATTATAGAGGAATTGCACGATCGACATTCTGAGGGTAGCAGTGCAACGTAATACACGACCATTAATTCAGCGTGAGAGAGTCAAACTGCTTTGTAAATGCAGTGCAGTAAAATTCTGTGGACATCAATGCAGCATCAGTGCCCTCTGCAAGTGTTCCATTTAAGTAAGAAAGAAAAGTCGCTGATTCAATACACAGTGCTGCTAGCACTCTCCTTTATTACAAACTCGGATGCGTATCTACGGGTCAGAAACAAAAACTTTTGCTTCAGTTAATCAATCAAACGCTTATTCATCTAACTTCCAAGCCGTAATTATAAGAAAGGTTTCCATGAAATATCTCGTATAGCGGCTTCGCATATGCCTAGTGAGAAAAGGGTGTTTAAGAACGCTTCATTGGCCAGCAAGCCGAAAAACATCTTCGGCGGAAGATGAAATGAAACTTATTCATTCAAGCTCCTCCCTTCAACTAACGCCTCAGGACTTCGACACATTCACCGCAACTTTCATAGCGCGAGCTTGGGAGCAACCGGAAGCGCTCTATGCAAAACAACGCGATGATCTGCTAAACGACTACATCGTTCTGTCTCTTTGTACTGGCAAAAAGAGAGCACTATAACACGACTGCACGCTTAATCGACACTGCTTTTGCTCTCATGCAAAAGAATTACATCAGCTGGGTATTTTCTCCACAACCGTAATTTATCTCTAACGGAATGGGAAGGAAAAATAGGATGTGGGGTGTGGATTCAAAGCAAGCAGAAAATGCCAAACTGTCATCGGCGATGGACCCAGTTACATCCTAGCCCTCATCCTTGTTTCGAGGACACAAAAGAAATTTCCCAGTGAAAAACAGCTGCTGTTTTTGGTGCTACTGATGCGCCATCACTTCAGCGGTGGAGTTTATTCGTAAAGTAAATATCGAGAATGTGGAATCCTGCCTCTAGGGGCAAAAAAATTCGTTCCCTTGAATACTTTTACAACTGTTAAGAAAATCAGAGATGACTGATAACGACCGCTATGCAACATAAAGCTGATTTCCGTTATTGCCTCATCTTCACCTGCTCCCTTCCCTCTTGTCCTTTTGATCCTCACGTTCTCACATGCACAAAAAGAAGCGATCACAAAACGTCGCACTATCAATTTTATGCAGAAAGTATTCAACTTTATGTCACAAACAGCGAAAAACTATTCTGCAGGAAGCATAGGAGCGGAATTTGAAGAGAGAGAAGAGTGCAAGAAGGCGCAGCATCGCTTCAATTTGTATCAGTTTAACGCTTTTCATCAAGCTCACAATCAGTCAATTCACGTTTTGCAGCTGGTCAGCAACTGGATGCTGATGTTTGGGAAAAAGAGGAAGGGGAAGCGAAGGGAGCGGGCTATAGGAAGGAGTCGCTGGTCCGACCCCTGCCCTCCCGTAAAAGTAGTGTTCAGGTGCGAAACAGAACGGTCTGTGACAGCAACAGCGACATGAAATCAACCAACTCGACACTGCGCAACAAACAGGGCGCTTATCTCATCTCCTCCTCAACTTGATCTCCTGGTCTAGACCACTACACTGGCATATTCTCCCGATAATGTCATCCTCAACTTCCCCTATTTACAAGGAGCTCCCTTCAGCCTTCCTTCCTCCCCACTTAATATTTCTTTCGCAGCTACATGGCCCCTTCCATATCTGCGTTTCTTCCCGATCCTTAAAGTGCTCTTTCATCGCTCAAGATGCATGTAGCTTATTGGATCTCCAACTAGAAAAACATGAGGATGCGCTCAAGATGCATGGATCGAATGATATCAATGCTCGTCGGAGCCTACAATGCAAATCCAATCCACCTCTCCTTCAAATATAAAAAATGCACATCCGCACTTCACTATATCCTACGAACTTTAGCGGGCGGATTCCTGAATCCCAACTGGTTAGAGTTTTCGAACGACTAAGAACGGAAAGAACAGCGCATTACCCAAAGAAGGGGATGAAAGCCTCGTAGGACGCTAAGGAACTTCAAAAAATCTACTTATTCTTACATTCAATCACATCAGGTGAAAGATGCAGAAAAGAAGTGGTGGGCTGAAGCATAATATATATACAGACAAAAATCGCAATTCTGAAAGAAGATCCATAAAAGAGCAGCTGGGAGTATGATATAATCATCCGCAAACATTTCTCAATGTTATTTCCAGTTAGGTGAAATGAGTAAAATGCGGTGAGAAGTTGGCATCAATCTGATAAGATTGCTCTGCAGATGCAAGCACAATAACTGTCATTCCACCTCCACGGGCTTGAAAACACAAACTGTTCGCTCCATTTCTTCTGTCGACAAAATCAGTGGGACTTGTCACACCGAATTCATGAACAAATTGGGCGAATTTTCGAGGAAATGAAAAAAGGTGAATCGGTGAGGTCGAAAATAACTGTGAATGCATTCCTCATTCCCAAAAGCTGTCAGTAAAATAAGTTCGAGAGCATCAATCGTTAATTTTCGGGGATAGATATATGCAGGAGGACCGAGCACTGAAAAGAGCATCAGAGCCTTAATCAACCTTTCGTGAGAGCTTAGCTGCTATTGCTAGCCAGTGCAGAAGTGGCACCTCATTAGTGAAGCGAACTGCAAAAACGGTGAAAATCCCTTTGAAATAAAATAAACCCTCAAGCCTTTTAAATATAATTTTGCTGTCTGCCACCAATAAGAAAGCCAAGTAAATCTAAACCCTTCAGAAGAAATCACAACGCTTATACGGTTCACGACTGCTTTTAAGGTTTGCGGGCGCAAATTCCATTGACTGCTCTTATATCAAACAACAGCGTGCATCAACGTAACACAACAAGTGCTTTGCTGGGCTCGGTGAACTCGAAACTGAGTTTCTCAATAACAAACTGAAATGAGTGCTGAGAGAATCTGAGAGTCGCTGAGCCATTCAAACAAAACCGTTGATAGGAAACATTTGAAACACAAATCTTCTATAAATACAACCGATTCAATTCTCAACTCCTTCCAGCTGTCTCTCAGACAATGAGCAGTGAAAGGAGGGAACAGAGCGATGAGATTAGAGCTATGGAGGAGCAGCACGACTGCATGGGGCAGAGAACGAGAGATTACTGTGGAGAGATCCCATTTTATTAATTAACGAAATGCGCTACAAATAAACGATGAAGAAAACCACCGACCATCGTAGGGAAGCGTTGCTTGAATTATTAAAATTTTTTCACCATTGCATTTATTCCTTTCGATATTACTATCAAAAGTGCTGCAGATTACTCGCGTGGTCGTTATTTGGTCAGTTGAAAAAGTTGGTTTTTGAGAGCGATGACAAAATAAGGCAACTTAGATACTTCAATTGTACCGAAAAATTATCAAAAGGGTACCTGAGATGCATCGAACTCGAATGTCGTCTATGACAATCAACAGCCATTGGCCTATCAGACGTACATCTTGTTAGCGAGTTACATAGTACCATTATAAAATCCCACGGGGAAACAATGTCATAATATTAGTAAACAAAGGAAGAAATATTTCAGTAGCACCAATATGTGAAAGTGATCTATTCATCAAATTTGTAAATTATGAAAGAATTGTGCAAGTTGAAGATGCGATTAATAACGTTTAACGATAGTTCCATCGCCGATTTTCCCTTTCAGTTTGTGACGATAGAAATCAAGATGCACTTCCACAAATGGAATTTAATCATTCGAAATCTTCTAATGTGCCAAAAAACGTCGCTCTCATTGCGAGTGTTTTTGCACGGAACCAGTATTGGTGGTCATATTTGCGAAAACCGTTTAAAAAACAATCAACACATCAAAGAAGACGAATCGACGCAACTGCCTTATTTCACATTTTGAAGCGTTATCGATGTCAATATTTGAATATCGTGAAAATTATATTGACGAATGGTTTACTAGATGATGAATATTCCCATGAAAAAATGAATCTTCCGAAAAACGAAACAAAGCGGCATGTATGTATGTATATTCATATTGTATATATATATATATATATATATATATATATATATATATATATATATATATATATATATCATAAAAAGGCATAGCAAGCTAGATATTTTCAGAGATACGTCATGAAAGAGAATGGACATTACTCTTTGATCATTTGACGAAACTTCTCCGAATCTGTCTGCCGCATCAGCATTCGCTATAGTGAGCGAAGCATAAAAATTATAGTTCTGACATGCAATCGCCTCTACTTCCACTACTCTCCCAAATATGCATTAAATTCTTTTGCGTAGCATTACTTCTCAACTCGTAATCCCCACTTCCTTCGGTTCACTTCTCGTTTTGTTTTCTGAACTTCCTTGCAGATCATCCAAAACTTCCAGCAACTTTTGCATATAACTCACTTACTTCGTTGAAATAACTTTAGAGTAGATATTTATTGATCGCATAAGAAGTTAAGCGCCTTTAAATTCTGCAATATGAAAAAATTCGTCGTTAAGTGTCTTCTGCCTTTTTCTTTGCGAGTGGCCAAACATTAAACTAAACTCAAGAGCGTTTAGTTCTCAGTGCCCTTCTCTTGAGCCTGAAATTGAGACCACCCCGTGCAACAAGCCAATTTATCAAGCAAGTGCAGGATGCGAGCGTGCATCATGAAATATGCCTCAAGTCACTTGGCTGGCACATATGTTAGCGCAATGAGGCAAGCAACAAATGAATTGACGTGAAAGAATGTGTGCCACGTCACGCATCTGTCAACAATCGTCAAACATTTCGTCGTATCGAATGTGAAACGCCCAATGAACGAATCCTTGCATACCAAAACGCTTTAGCACTAAGCTGCAATTGCACAAACACCTTACTCTGACACGATTCTTCCTTTACCGTGTCACCATTGTCGACAAAAAGGAAGCAAACAAGGAACACGGGCGAGAAGAGGAAAGAGCACGCGAGGTAGAAAAAGAAAAAACCAATTCAGAAATATCGATAAGAAGGCGCAGAGGAAAAATGCAGAGCATTTCAATAGGCTCATAATGAGGTTTAAGGAAAATGAAGAAACGTATGTTTGTAGTCTGTAGTTTTATCAACAATCTTCTACCATCACAACTGTTTTGTGTGATCACCTTTAGCAACACAATGTTGCGTAAATGAGTTTGGCCAAGTGTGGAAAAAGAGATAAAGGGAGAAGCGAATTTCTTACGGCTTAACTTTAAGAGAAAAAGAAATTCCAAAAAAGGCAATTCAGCGTCATTTCATCAATTATGAAATTGAGTGAATGCAAACTTTTTGTGAAAGGAAAGCTAAACATCACTACGCTATCACTCTCTCCGATATGTTTTTATACTGCGATATCAGATGCATCGATTCAAACGCAAAAGACATAAAGCACACGACGAAGACCGCGAAGTGTCACTAACGATCACTTCACCTTAAGCCTAACAGCTATTTTGAACTCACCGAACAAAACAACGAATCTAAACTAAATCTATCTAAGTGACTAATGAAGCGCCTTGCAGGCGGAGAACTCCGACTAACTGCTTCTTCAACGGCCGCTTTCGATGCAATATTATCACAACGAAAAGAAATCCGGATCGAGAAAAAGCACAGAAGACTCGATCTTTGTCCTTTGTTCGTTTGTGGGTTAAAGCTACGGGAAATTCGCTTTGTTATAAAGATTTATAAGAAAAGAATCGAAGAAATCAGCTTCCACGAAGTGAAATTTGCGAACGTCGATCAGTTATTCGTAGAAAAAAGAATAAATCGATGAATTGAAATCATTGTGAAAATACCTATTTATGAACTAAATTCGATTATCGAAATATGTGCAGAGAGCAGAGGAATAATTAAAGCAAAACTCTCTTACAGACACACGTATAGACTGATAAGGATTCCTTCCGACGTCAGCAGCGTTTTCTATGACGCATGGAGTCTCTCTTCCAACAAAAAATGAGAAATTCAGTGATGACTCTATACATTTGTATAATTTCGAAAACTTAGGAAAGGGCCTGCTCTCGATGAGCGATGATTTTACGAAAAGAGGGCATAGATGTTTTGCGATATGAAGAGGAAATTAATTTCTAAGACGGAGGATGGCGAGAGAAAGGATGAGGAGTGAAAAACTTCTAGCGAGAGAGCGAAATCAATCTTAAGTTCTCAGGGCTATAAAGAAACCATCTGTTCGAAAGAAGAAGGATTCTATGCCCTCACACGGCATAAATGAGAGCGGAAAATGATGAAAGGAACCTTTCCTGGTAAAAACTAAAAGAATATGCAGTTCAAAATTAAGCACGTTTGCAGAAAAACTTCTCCTCATTGCCCCCATCATGTAATCTTCCCACTATGCAAAAAGTGCACGAGTAAAATGAGCCAGTCCAACCACCATACTCCTCAATCCTCCCCCCCCCCCCCCGCCCTCAACTCTGTTCACTTCTTATCACCGCTCCTTCAATTCCTCCATTTCCTATGACTTCTCGATATTTATATGTAGCAGCGATTATAAATTCAGGCGGTTCGCAAACAAACTTCAAATTAGAGTCCGATCTCTCCATCGACTGCGAAACCTAAAAAGCGCTAAGCTGTGCTTTGACGGATACCATAATTAAGCAGCATCCGATGAGCGAACTAATATCCTTTTTCTGCTCCTCTACAAGTTGTTTTTCACAGCTGAACAATTACAATCGTATTCAATCATCGCCAACAACCGCCCCATTCACTTTCACAACAAACAAGCATTTCAGTGATAAGCGACTGGCTTCAGATGTCTAAGACGTGTTTCTGTTATCTGCCACATAGCATATGACAAAAACAAACAGATGTGCTACGATGACACATCTCAGTGTCTACTGTGAGTGAAGTGAATGTTTTGAAAGCGACTTGCTGCTGCAATGATTTCTTCCGCTCTTCGAAACCACTGACACATGCTGAATAAATGCTTGAGTGTTAACATGGCCGTGCTGTTGCTTTATAACTACAAACTAGTCAACCTAACAAAGATTCCAAACTGAATGAAATTTATTTAAGTATGAAGGAAATCAGTTAGCGCAACTTATTTCTGCATCATTCACAAAGCCGAATAAGCAGATTAGAAAGCGATAATGGTGACTACTGCTTAGAGGCTTAATCGTCGATATGCTTCCTGCAATGCAGTTTTACTTTACATGAAGGAAGATGTTGCAAAGATGCATTCTTGCACATAACGGTTATATGTGAAAGCCTATAGTAGGATGGACAAGAGCAACGAAAACGAATAACCATCGAAGAGAATATGAGATGACAAATGTGATCAAGTGGAAGGTCCGCTAGCGAAGACATATAAAATACAGCAAAAGAGGATAATACTTCCACATACTTTAAGAAGAGTTTTATTCGAAAAGCTATCAGTCGATCATCTAACGCTCCCTCATTTCACCTCTATAAGTCGGATAAACAATATTTGCGCCATTTTTGCATCATTTATTTCCTAATCGCAGTGGTTCGTCAACTATTAATAATAATAAATAATAAGTGAAGAAGCGTTCCATAACGGCTGCCATAATTTTGCAATTTCGTTAAGGCAAACTGTTGTCATGAACAGCAAGCAAATAAAACCTGCACAATAATGCATTTACGTTTCGAATGATATCACCACCCGCACAAATATACTTCATAAATCTTGCAGATCCTTATTTGCAAAGCACATAACGGCAATGTTATGCTCATACCTGTCCAAAAGGTAGCTCCGATTCAAGGACAACTTGAAGTAACAAAGTTGTGAAGCTAGAGTCTATGCCGCTTTTCACATTAATCTACCAACGTTGAAAAGAGTTACAAGTATATTAAGGTGCCAAAAAACTTGTGCGCATTTTCAGTCGATGTGGTCTAGCTTGAGCAAATGCCTATTAAAATGTGCTATTAAAGCGTTTCCCCTTCATCATTAAGGCCAAACACTTTCCTCGTGGGAAATAGCAACAAACATGCTATAATAATGCACCATGTCAAATGCAACACTTGTTGAATGCTACGATAAACGAAATTGAAGTTACGAAAAAGAAAACGAGAACGAATCCATTATTTAGAAGCTTTATAGCCCTTATAAGTGCAACAGGCTCAAAACTTCCACCTTGCTAAGCAAAACTTCTTTAAACTTAAACAATAATATATGCGCACTTATGGTACTATGACTAACAAGAATTGATAATAATAGCAGTAACAATAACTACAATACAAACAGTAATAATAACAGTGAAAATAACAAATAATAAATAATAGTGATAGGAAAATTAACAGTGGAAGAATAATTTGCGAATCAATTTCCATGAAATTAAGACCCACCCTTCATTTATGCAGAGACGACCTCTTAGTGAGTGTGAGGTTGGAAACAAACAGTCATTAATACGAAATCGTAAAGAGACCAACACATGGGGATTCTTCAACACAGGTCATCACCTAAGAGATTTATCACCTGAGAGATATGACAGCAGCCGTCACCTGAGAACAGACATCATTCGTCAACTATTCAGACAACCACCAACTGAGTTCATCTAAAATCCACAAGAACTAAACAATTGAACACGTGACAGTGCTTGAGCGTATAGGCTGGTCGAAAAGCATATTAAAAACATATCAAATAAAGGTGGGAAACTGCGATGGAATTCCTGAAAACAAAGGTATGAAAGGTAATCAGAGGTAAAATATAATTACAGACTCACCTTGCTAGTGCAATGCGCTCGGCTGGCGTCATCTTTTCGATTTCACTTAACTCAGCGATTAACTCCGAGTGATCCATCTTGTAGTGCTCTAGAATTGCTTAACAAAACGTTTTACAGCAGAATATAATACTCCAAATCACAAGTGCTTCTCCTTTTGGCACAGCTTGACTACAGAAGTGACAGCAGAAGTCAATAACTACAGCGAATATGGACTTTTAAGTAGTGGACACTCGGCGACGATGTGACAGCCGACTACAACATCAGCACATATGGAATAGAGGAGTGCAACAACACTGCGATCAGCACTGAGTGAACAACTGCGTCGATGGATCGGTGTGGGATCAAGCACTGAATGGAAGCGAAGCTCTTTTTTTGGAGCGCAAATTGCGCACCGGTCGATCACAGATGAAGTTTTCAGGCAGCGCAGATTGTCTCCTCTTAAGATTTGAGGATTACACCTGTGGATTTATAAGGTGCAAAGCCCGAGAATCGGCACCCTCCGTAAATATTCTGAATTTACCGACGAGAATTAGGGGTTGGTGGACGGGATGCAGTAATAACATGCATGGGATAACAGTGATAGTGCATGGGGATGGCTAGAAAGCTAAACGGCTAAGCTTGACGATAACACACTTGCGTGGTATATGTTTGCTGTAGTGCTGCAGTGCTGCACAAACGTCCTATGACAGCAAAGGTGCGCCGCATCAATCAATTAAAAACAATATGCGCTGCAGCGACGAGCGCGCAACCACACAAAGGTGTGGCAATTGTGAATCGCAAATCGCTGAAGCAACTATCTTGGCACAAAGCCAACGTACAGTAAATTACGGTAATGAACGTTACAAGACTCGGCTAAAAATGACTGAGAAGAATTTGAACAGTTGCAGCACAAAATCAACTTGGTATAAAACTGCAGAAATTCCTTCCGAAGGCAAGTTATTTCTATAGTAGTGTAAATTCATTCGGCATTGCAGAGCTTCTAAACCTCTTCAGAGTGCACTACTCTTAAAAAATATGGGACAAAGATGTTAGCAGAGAAGTTATATAAGCTGACTGTGGTTTATGCTACTCGAGAGCATTCACATCTTTCATTACATCAACACTAAAAAGTGGAAAAATATGGTTGTAAAGTCATCACGATATGTGCATTCTGGAACATCGTTTGCCTTGAATAACGCTGCAAATTGTTGGCAAACAATAGAGCTTACGCAATATCTACCCATGCTGCAGTCAATCGCTCGTTGCACATGCTTTCAACAAATTATCCATTTTTATTTAGAAACCTCGATTTTGCATAACTGTATTTGCAAATCGCATTATGGCGATCTTTGTGAGTGTATACACATGTCTGCGTCTGTGTGCCTGTCCGGTGACATCGTCTCAGGAATCATCAAAGAAGCTACAGCTACGAGTTTGAGTAGACGTTATCTGCACAACCCGGCCTAGTCTGCATGGATGTCGTGCTGTCTTTCAGCTTGTTCGATGCTTGCAGCTTTTATAAAGGAGACTGCAATCTTACTGAAAGCAAATGTGTTAACCTGAACTAGAAAGAACGTTCCTCTGCCATATCAATAGGTGATGCAATGCTAGACAATACTGTAAACGTTGTCGAGGAACGTGCTCCAGATTAGTTTTAAAAAAGCCCTACTAACTTTTTTATTATCATGCAAACTGTAAAGTGCATGAGCGAATTAAACTGTAAAATCACTCAAGGCCAACTTCCAAGTAACGACTTTTTTATGAACAAGGCATAAAAATGAAGCAAAAGGTTTGTTTAGATTCTATAGATAACCAGGATAACGTCCTCGGAAGCTGTTCTATTAGCAGATTTCTGAGCTATATTCGTAAACACACTTGTAGTGCTGATTTCCTTAAAATTAGTAGTGACCCCGAGACATTGAACACTGGCGTGCGGAACCTGTTCTATTCGGCTTTAACCCTGCTTGCATATTTGATGCTGACGACTGCCTTAGCTTGAATTTACTTTTATATTCCAACCTATCGATTTGTTACGTAACGATCGATGTTATAGAAGTTTCCGACACCCACTTAAGTTTAGCAGTGTTCTTGCTCTAGCACTCTTCTGACACCTTGCGGCAGCTTGACGACTGGAGTCGGCCTCATGGAAACATGTTAATGTGTGCAGTATTTAAAGCGTCACTTTTATGCTGGCCATTTTAAGCTGTATATCTTTTATGAGAACGCGAATTGCTAGATTTTACTTCGCAAAGTGATTTCGGATTCATTTCTGATCGCTGTTATAACATGTATCTGAAGGTGTTTATCCACGAACGTTAAATTATCAGTGCACTGAGCTCATCTTTGCTCTTCATTAAAAGTAATGTTCTTGATAAGGTGAGCAGTAAGAGATTCAATAGCAGTTGTGGATAGGCAGCACGCTGGATGGTGAGCACAGTGAAAGGGGATGAAAGCATAGAGTGCATCAAAGCTCGCATTTCAATTATTCAAAACAACGAAGAGCGAGTTCTCAACGGCCTGTTATAATATCAGACCACTGTTCTTCCAAATTTGAGTTATCACAGCTCGGTTCATTTTCTAAGAATTTCGCAGAATTTATGCCAAACTAGAAATATTCAACGACAATTTATTAAGCAACTCTTACAGTATCAATACATCTTGTTACCTATAACAACAAATTAATCGCACTCATTCATAACTTATTGCACTGAGATGACTTATATTCTATATGGTCGAAGTCTGCTAAATAATTGTGAATTCTCATACCTCAAGTGCTCTCAATTCTTTTACTTCTCAGCTAGTCGTAACGTAATGAAAATCAGCGGAATAAAGCTGCTGCCTGAAGAGTATGAAACTGACCTATGCAAAGTCGACTTTTGAAATCGAGTAATTAGAATGTAGAATCCGCTACCGGCAAAAAATAACGCTTATTAATCCTGTGATCTCAACGGACTCTATGAAGGATTCATTGTTTCGCAGTTTCGTCTTAATGATTTTTGCGACATGTCGTTTTTTCTCTGTGTCATTTCTATCGTCGCTTAATTATTGCTCTCATTAGTGCGATTCATTTCTCCACATTTTGCGCTCTCTATGCCTCCGTTGATTCTGTTCCTTTTCTGCGTCACGACAGCACGACTTATTCTCTGTCATACTGGAATTGATTCTTTTACTTAACTAAGTTTACTCATCCAACAAAATACTCCTCTAAATCACCTTGCAAGTTATTTTATTAATTTCAGAAACAATTTTGAGCACATAAACGCATTCAAAATTGGCATGTATCTTACATACAAATACTAATATCTCATAGTCAACCACAGTTGGAAAGTGACTCTTTTACAGCTGATTTCTACAAACGATCAGTTTGGTTTAATTCTAAACGCAGTATTGCATACTTACTGTTACTCCCCGTAGTTTCCTACACTGTACTCAATCGCTTTTCAGCTCTTCTAAAAGACCATAAGATGCAGTAAACTTTATGCATGCAACTGTTTGAAAAGTATAATGATTATTGCATCCTAGTCGGACAGGTCTCTTAAATCGAATAGAAAATTTATTTTCTTTTAGAAGTCAGTCGAAGCTTAATTTGCTTTTGCAGTTTCATCAAAACTTTATTTTCGTTGAGAAGTCGATCAATAAAGCAGAAAATTTTCATAGCGAGGTGCACTCTATGCTGTACTTTATATGCATAAATATCGTCACTCTCCACTAAACGGTTCTCAATACCCAAATCGTTACCGATGTGTACAAACCTGACACCTAACTGTTATGGAGATGTAATCGCAACATAAATAAAACCTAGGTAATCATCGTTGACGTTCGTATATGCTTGTGTGTGTGAGTGTTCATGTCTGCCCATTTGAATTGAATTAGCGTTGAAGCGAATGTGTTTTCTTGACTGTTGTGCTATGCATATTTATATATTTAGTGAGATTTCAGTCAAGTATTGCCTACTCAATCGCTTCGCCATCAAAGAAATTTTTGATGGATTCTGTACGTTTGTCATGAAAATCTTTGCTTAATCGCATTCTCACTTAAAATTTCTATTCACTTCTCTGTCGAAATATTCATTTATTTCATCCGTTTTTGATTGAGTCGAGGGAAGAGCATTTTTCATTGATCAAAATTTTTTCTCACTGGTCGATACAACGCACCTTTAGCTACCTTCCAGTAGTGCAGTGACAAGAACCAATAAGCTTGTGATAACCGTCAGGTTTATTCTAGCTCAAGTGCTGCAAGCTCATTCGGTTCCCAGCTTCACACTGACATATTCCATAACTGCATGTGATGCCAACTTCCTTCTTGCTGCTACTATCACGTGCTCATCACATCTATATTACCTGCACAGTGACTGAAGTAATGGCAAATGCCGGCAGCAGTCAACGATTAAATCACCTACGCGGAAGTACGTTCAGTTACCGTCGAGCAATGGTTATCACAGAATTCTGAGTTACGATAAAGCTTGCTTTACCAAGTACAAAAATGAGAGAAAGAATGGTAGGAGGGGAAGATGGGGGAGGGAGGAGTTGGCGTGACAGATCTCAAATATGGTGGATGGTCGTTTAACTGAAACGCCAGAATTTTAAACGGTGAGAGGATTCAGTGCGAGACATGCCATCGTCACTCCTCTCTCAAAAAATTGGTCAAGAGATTCGGAATCTCTTTTGAGGCCGCTGAAAACAATTTGAGCGTATGAGTGCCAGTACTTAAATTCGATCATCGAGAAAAGTTCCTCCCCGTGTCCGTGAAAATCGAAACCAGCACCAAAGGCTGGATCCTTGCAATTCGCTAATATCTGCAAACCAGTTGATGCAGTTAGTGATTCCTTCATTATTCCGCTCAAAAATTCATGCAGTGATTTCTAAGCGCAACTTCCTTCTGCGTCTTCAACGATCCCATGAAAAAAAGAATTATTCTCCTGCCTGCTTTTCTGCCACTCGTCACCGTTTTTCCTCGAACACGAATTTGCTGGGGATTTTAACTGTTTTTGATTCCTGTTCTAGCTGGTGCGTACGTCCCTATCGGAACTGAATCCCGGCATGGAAATCCTGTCGATACCACTGAAATCTTCCATTGATAAATGACCAGGATGGAATGATGCTATTAAAATATTGGTTAAAGTCCTGTCTTTTCAAGTTTTAGACTGCTTTTGCTTCGATGGACTTTACAAGCGTCTAACAGCAACGAGCACTAAATGATCATTGTGGATCGACGACAAAGCCTCGTCATTTTCCCACAATACCCTACGTTGTGCAGGTATAACCTGGCTTCATTCCTGATTGCCCGTTGCAATTCGCTGCGTATGTGATCTTTTCGAGAGGGGATGTTCCCCTATTGATATATTCACGTAGCACTGACAGCTTTAAGTTGGAGAAAAGTTTAAGTACGCTTAAGCTAAGCATAATTAATACCTCTTTCTGTTCACATGATTTTGTTGCTTCGAATTTGCTAGGGGTTATGAATCGCTTTTTATAACAGTTGTTTTGTTCTTCATTTTGTCGTTTTTCGTTGTTGAGTTGAGTTTTCTTGATCAGTTTTGTTACGACTCATTTTGCACTCAAATTCACGGCAAATATGCTTCGGTTTTGAAAGTTTTTCTGTTCACGCTGCTTTCCTCCAAGCTTCTAATTTCAGTGCTCCATGGAAACACAAGCCAAACTTCGCGGGACTACCCCTGGGGAACATTTCAATCAGTTCGCCTACTTCGGCTTTTTTCAACATGATGGCTAAGAAAATTAAGGGAAGAAAACTATAGAAGGGTTGTGATGTTGAGGCAACGAGATATACCTGGACGAAGCCATCCGAAGTAATTTCTTCTTTCACACTGCCTTTGATGCATAAAACAAAGCTCGAGATGCATGAACTTATCGAAAAATGGTAATGAAAGTAGACATAAAGGCATAAATATGAGAAATGTGTATGGCGGATCACCTTGATGGAAGTGGTGAAGAAAGGGTGAGAAATTGATGAGAAGAAAGGTGCATCGACCATTAATAAAGAACTCCATCATCGTAAGAGAGCAAAAAAATTTACTCGCAATTTCCCTTAAAAAGTGAGCGAAATTCTTTGATGCCGTTTCAATAAAGCGTAGAATCAAAGAATCTCTTTTGGTCTTGTCGTTGAGGTGGAACAACACCTAGTTATGCTGGGATACAGATTGAAAGTTTGCGTACGGAGTGATTTTAAAAGGTCACCAGATTTGCATTTTAAAAGGTCATTTGAATACGAAAGGTGTTATTTTATTTTGATATTCCTTTATAGTTTCGAATGTTTTCCTGAGTACATTTAGACAAACACAGTGGTTAAGACTACCTACATTTCAAAATGCTTAGCAGTTCGATTCTCTTTTTAAAAAAGTTTTTAGTTTATAATTCCTTACTATGGTGATTACGTATATCAACTTATGCCATTCTCCGCGTATTACATATCGCGTTTTCAATCTGAGTTCCTTATGTTAGAAGCATTATAATACGTTTCCCTCAGTCCATATATTTAGCACCACATTTCATATTGGCTTCGAACAATCAACATACGCTGTTTATTCCAATACTTATTGAATTATTAACATATAACTTTATAAACTTGTAGAGTAGTTTTGCCTTATTTACTAAGTAAATATGTATATATAAAAGTTTGTTTCGCGGCGATTTCATTATTTGATGATATCATCTAGTATTTTCTGTGCGTTTTTATTTACTACCTAGCTATACTCTGCTTACGCAGCTCTTATTTGCGATTTACGATGAAACTTTTTGTAGTATTAAAATGGAAAACGGCAATAAAAGAGGACCCAATTCAAACTCTGAAACAACGGTTGTGGAAAAAAGAAGGAAAACGGATAACAGTGACGAGCTAGGCTCCGTATTTCATGAACTTCTTGTTCACTACACATTCAAACAGACATTTTACCTACATACTTGTATGTTTCTTCTCTTCTTTATCCTCTTCTCAACGCATGCTTAAAATATCTATCTTATTTTCATCTACTAACAGGATTATGCGTTTCGTTGTGACGATGGCCCGCGCATCACTCAGGTGTACACGTCAAGATAAGGGCCGGAACGTGTTCACCTTTTATTCGCATATCTATTTCATTCATGTCTGAAACCTACATTGTTAACTTTTCATCTTCTAACGTCGACCTATTATTGCTATATTTACATTTTAGGCTTCTTATATCATCGTCTTTCTCTATAAAAACATAAAGAAACATTGTAAAAAAAGCGCTAAGCTGTATTTTTTACTTGCCCCGCCCCAGCAAATAAATTTACCCGCATCCTCACTTGTGCTCTCCGACTGGACATCCGCTATTACACCGACAGAGACAGATAGTCAAGAAGATACGCCTTTGTGTTCCACGATGCAACATCCGTTAATCCAATCAGTCACTAAACAGGAAATAAAGCAGAGACATTTATTTTCCGGGGCTGCTGAAGGTACTTACAGATAACGACGATGAAAACTGTTCTTGTTTACATGTGAACGCAATCAGTTGAACTCATTAGCGAAATAAGCGTGTCGTTCCAGCAACCCGGTTTCTTTAGCCAATTGTTGAAATAAGTGAAAGCACAGTTTCTGGAGTCAGCAAGAAGTGGTTTGCCTGCTGTCGTCTCTCTTCTCAACCATATCGTTTTGCTATGAATTAAACACTGCTTATTGAGGAAATAAGCTTTACTGACGCGCAGCTATTTGTTTAAGCAAAATTGTGAACGTCATGATAGTTGTGTTGGAAGGCCAATTGAAATGGGGGATGGCGGAGGAGGAGGAGGAGAAGAATGAGGGGATGAACGCTGGAAGAAATTTCAACACGCACTAGAACTGTGGTGCATATGCGGAAGTGTGAGGACGCTAAAAAGAGGCGTATTTAGCTGCTCGGTGCATACGTGTAGGTGTGTCGATAAATAAGAAGTCACGTTGCGGTGGGGTTGGTTGTCATTCGATCGAAGAATTGCGGTGTGCGAGAGACACAATAGAAAAACAGGCCTGCCGTTTCGCATTCCGTCAGCTACAAGCAAAACACCGCCCCCATCAATGGGTGTGCCCGAATTTGCGCCACTCTCAGCCGCACCACCTGCTGCTATTCTCTGTGTTCAATTTAATTTTCGATTATTTATTATAATTGCAAAGAATCGTTTAGTTGCAGCCATGATAAGCTTTAATCGTGAACAATATAACAATATAAACAACCTCAACTTCTGCAATATGAGGTTGTTCCAACGATTACAATCCTGAATTTCATAACTGCCCCACATGATTGCGATGTTCGCTTTAATGAAGTCACCCTTGAGCACCATTGTGTAGCGAGATTTCTCTCCAGAATTAATATGTGCCAATTGCATGCCTTTTGCCACAATACTGTAGTGTTGTTGAGGTTATGAGAGTGGTTTCAAGCTGTGTGAAGATACTGAGGACAGCATTCAGAACATCTTGCTGCCTGCACAGTCAATATTTCATTGAATTCTCTATGCTTCTTAATTAAGTGCAGTAAACCGGACATTGATCCGTTGGCGACTGGAAATGTAAGTAAAACATTCTTGTTAGTTCTGAGCACGATGAGTTTTCATGGTGTTTCATCTTACATGTTGCTTATAATTTTATCAGGCTTTCCAAGGCGCCATAGAATTCCCCAAAGTTTCTCAACGAACGGAACCATCAAGCTACTTTTACGGTTCATGGGCCCACCTATAAGTATTTTTAACAGCGGAAGTGCACACTAAGAGTTGCAGAATCTAGAAATCGTTTTCCTTACCTTTCCTGAACATCCACAGGAGTGCTCACCACTCATTTTGCCATATCAAACTTAAATGCTACAGGAAGAAACTTTGCATCGAAACGATTGCAAACATTATCTCTAAGCATGGCTCGAGCTCGAGGTCTTCTGCTTTCTGCGTAAATAGCCCGAGTGGCCGAGCTGCACCAGACGTTTCTGTTTGATGTAATTGTTTTCTTAGTCATATGGGTCCTGTGATGCACATATGGAGACTTTTTCTTATCAAGCATATTTGAAGAGGTACACATCCAATTAAATTCTTTGATCGCTAGCTCAATTTTTAACTTACCAGTAGCGCTCACTAAGTAGCGATTTTGTTTCCACAACATTGCTTTTTTATGTAGTTCTCTTCTATTTTTTGTGCGCATTTGCGAAGTACTTCCAAATGCGTATTTATGGCGATATGTGCATTTGTTTGTGTATAAATGAAGTTAGAGGTGCAGAATTTGGTGCATTCAACAGTGAACCTCCACAATGTTTTCCGTGTTGATCCCTCAGTCCTGAAAAGAGCTAGAGGAGTTTGAAGGTGGAAAAAAATTGCATTCGTTTTAACACTGGTTGGCTTTTTTCATGTAAATGGTCAGGTTGCAGTATAAACCGATCTTTCGTAAAAGATTTATGCGAACAGTCGGCTTAATTGATGCTTCAAAGTTATAAATGGTGGCTGAATCGAAAACACACATTCTCGTTATTGAAAGTAATCAGGATCTTTGCCGATGGATATGTTTGCAGTGGAAACATGTCATGCAGCTCACACTCCACGTAGGTAAAATACAATCATCGACTATGATTAATATGGGATCGGAAATCAAAATGTTTTTTATTTCAGTGGAAGTGCAATTACTTGTAAATGAAAATGAAAATGCAGAGCTCATTTGTAGAATGTAGACATAATACATGGCACTGCTCGTAAGAGATTTTATCGAATGGTTGTTATCTTCATTTGAAAGTTTTGACGAAATCAAAAAGAATAATTCGAATATTGAACAAAAGTCGTACTTGTGAGATAAAGAGAACAATTTCAAAAAATTCGCTTCCCGTTCTCCTTAAATTAGATTCATGTTTGCATAATAGTACATCTTATATTCAGTATAACATTACTTTTCAATCGTTCAAAATGATACATTGAGCGCGCAAATTCCTCTGCAAGAGGATATACGTGTGCTAGAAATTACAGCCGAAGTGCACTTAGATTGAGTTGCTTAGTAGCACTTAGTAGATTTGCCAGCAGTTGTTGGCATTCTGCTTCCACGAACGTGTTTTCATAATCCGTAGCGAATGCATCGGTTTTGTGCTTTCTGCATTGCTTCGTTGCTGCTGGCCATAAAGCGAGCAAATAGTCCTATTAAGTACACAAATGAAGCGATACATTCGTTTTTGGTATAAAACGAGTGGAACATTTCCTCAATTTTTCGGGGATAATTTAATCCCAGCACCATATCAAACACTGCTTTTGTAGAATGTCTAATATTATTACTATAGAACGTCAATACCAATCGCTCGTAAGTGCTTCCGCGTCGAGTTACAGTTGTTTCGCATTGAAGGCGCAGTCTGTTGAGCAAGCGGAAGCACTGCACTGCGACATGCACATAGAGAAGCTTCGTTGTTTAATTTCACTTCCTTGCTTTAACTGTTGGTGTTATTAATCGACGGATATTGGGCGATTTTTTTCATTAAGCGGTTCATTTTTACGTCGCTATTGGGTGATTCCTCTTTCGAAAAATACTTTATATTTTCAGCACTCTTTGACATCCACCATAGCGACATGGCGATGAAATATGTACAATCATAGATTTTTACAGTAAACATGCAGTCGTTGCAAAAGAGCTGTCGTGATTTTCTTCAAATTAGCATTCGAAGCTGAAATTACTTGCCGTTTTGTCGAGAACTTTCCCTGATAGTTGATGTATAGAGAAAGGGAAGAAGGGAACTCAGTTAAACACAGCAACAGCAGATATAGGAAGGATGTTTTCGACTGCTTGTCACATTTCACATGATTTTTCCTTTAAAAAGTGCCGCATCGTGTTTTCTTAATAGATGCTTTTCTTCTTGGGTATTCATGTCACAATTGCGCACTAATGTTGACAATCGTCAACTGTGAAACCGAAAGCGATTTTGAATTATACAATAGGAACCAATCCGTGTTAGCAATAAAGCACACCCATTTGATCGTTTTATTGATGTGACTTTCTATTTGCTTTCGAGCCCTCGTGTTTCCATATGCCTCACACACTGCTGCCATATAGAACGAATATGCACCTCATCGATGCGCCTGTTTTGCTCTCCCTTATAACCTTGAACGGTGGTGTAAAGTATAGAGGATCTTGCTTCTTCAAGAACATATATATTTTTTCGACTTTTATTTCGTCGACATATCTAAGAAATCTCTTTTTTTTTCGAAAATTAGTTACCAGTAAATACATGCTCAATGAATAGAATTATTTGTGGGGTACCTCTTTCTCACAGTGTAAAATTCGGAGACATTTTAATATACATATTTATATAAATTGCTTTTGTGATTATTTTGAGGAAATAAATGTGACATAATTGTTTTATTTCTTTATGCCCGACAAAATTTGTGTGGAATATGCTTTGTTGGCCTTGTGTTCATCGATTAATTGCTGCAGTAAAGTGCAATGATTAGTCGAGAAGGAAGTTAAAACACATCACTGGAATATTCTATTGAATGTGCCTTTCAGAAATATTTGCAAACGAATAATGGACAGAGTGCAATTCTAGGTAGCGCACGTTATAAAGAACGCCGAGAAGAATGACAAGGCCGTGAGTAACAGGTTTAGAGAGTCAAAGAACACAGCGAAATAAAACACAGCTAGTGGAAAAAGAAATTGTTTTTCCTTGTCTTCTTTTACGTTTTTGTGGATTATTCATTTTCATTGCTTTTTGATTGGGGGAATATCAATAAAAATTAATCCCGAGTAATCATTTCGAGTTTTAAATCTCTTCTTGTTTCTTTATCCACAACAAACTGTAGTACACAAGTTTTCGCTTACAATAAAATCATTTTGTTTGTTTTCCACATCTTCATATTGTGAAGGCAGAGGTGAATTCCAGCCGTTGGATGAATCTCTGAAAATTTTGTTAGGTCTTCGAAAAGTTCTTTATAGCTTCGTTCTTTTGAAGGAAAATGGTCTGAAGCAAATGAGGAAAAGATCTCTTGCTGAGGTAGTTTCGTTTATAGAAGAAATTGAAGCATAAACTCAGCCAGTCCATGTATCAGCTTAACCAATTCTTTTAGGTGGGAGAAGGGTACCTTTTTGTTGCTATTGCAGCATACGAGAGGGATACATTTGAAAATTTTGAGAGCAGTAGCAACAGTTTCAATAAAAAGCTTAGATTAAGCTGATGAAGATAAAACCGGGCTAATGAAAATCATTTTCATATATTTCACCAACGAAAATATTTTCTGTAAATGTAAATCGATATTGAAATCGATTTTTTAAAATACATTTATGCCTAGATGGGAGGACAATAAGCTGAAAAAACCTTTTGTTAAATCTTCTCAAAGTTGGTTACTTAAATTTTAAGGAACATCCGGTGCAAATTTTCTAGGCAAAGAATTGCTCCACTCGCAAGCCGTAATGAGCTCACCGACACGAAAGCTAACAGATGCTAGCGTCCGTTCAGCGTTCAAGTTCCGCTCAAACTTTCACACACTCGCTTTAATGCATGTCATTTGCGTTGGAGGCGTGCAAGAATAACGTGACTCAGGGAACTCTTCGGTGATTCGATCGCTAAAAATCATTGCGAACATTGCCCACTGTTTTCGCATCATACATTCGCTTGCAGTTCTTCGCTTAGAAGACCCCGATCAACCTGATATCATTTTCAGGTAGGCGCCAACACAATGTTGCTTGTCACTATTTATGACAAATGCATTCTTATTTTTGCAATTTCCACTCCTTTCCCTTACTCCATCCCCTCACATCCTCTCCTCATGCCATCTCCTCATTCCCTTCCTTCGTCTGCTAACCCCGATATGACAACTCCGAAGTACTGATGCACCCCCGACGTTCTGATGTCATCCAAAGATGTTCCACCGTGCAATTATTTGTTGAGAGCATTTCAGAGGCCGTTTTCTGAAAATTTTCGTCGATCAGAACGCGCGGAGAAACGCTTTACTTTTGTTGGATGTGACTGTAGGGCAATGAAGCTTCTCATCTCACTTCCCTCGATGGCGGTTATCGTCCTTTGAATATATTCTCTTCAACATTAGAGAGTATTGCTAACCGGCGTATTGTCTCTAAGGAAACGAATATTCGTCTCGATGAAATCAATCAGCAACAATTTTACCAAATGCCCGCATACTGCTGTTATATCAAAACTGTGGGATACTTCAAAAATTTTTGCTTCGCAAAATACAAAGATTTCGCATATTTCAATCAATTTAAATGTTCTCATATTTTGTCACTGTTCATTTACTGTTTGTTTTCTCTGCGTGTTTGGGGCTCATCATGATTACTGTAATCAGGATAAGGAAAACATATTGCCCTTCCAAGTTATTTGCACTGAGTCTGGACAACCGAACTAGAAGCGGCTAGCAAAACCCTTGATCCCTTTTGCCATTTGTGAGCTTCCTTGTTTATCGGAATTGCTAACATTTCCCAAAAATCTTTGAAAATGTGGTTTCTGAACTAATGGTTCTTCCTATATTTAGTTTCTACAGTAATTCTGGGACCCTCTTGCATGTCCACTGTCCTCCAAAATCAGGCCATGCAAGCTACGTATAAAACATGTGCGCAAGCGTCTTTTATGTCCAACTTTTCAAATCAATTGATGTAGTAATTCGTTTACCCCCTCTTAAGTCTTATTTTGTCCAATATACATCTTCAGCCGCGGTCGTGGGTATTTGCGTCGCTGCAGCATCTCATCAACCAGCGCCGTTCAAACCTCACAGAAACAGACGATCCGTCCAGCTGCGTCTTCTCAAGTTATTTTTAGATTAGAACTCGGAGATAATGCTCGCTTAAGCGATCTCTTACAGTTTGTGAGTCCGCGCTAAGCGCGATTCCTTCCATTTTGTTTTTGCTGAGTATTCAAACGGTCGCGACATTTGCAGAAAGAAGAATTAAATGTGAGTCTTCATCTAAAGATCCCTTTTTTGTGTTTGCCGCCAGCCGGATTCTTCAGTCGTATTTATTAATCTCATAATCAGTATTCTGTGCTTTTCTGTTGATTCAAAAATTGATTTCTAATTGGATGTGGCGAAATTTGACGGCAGATTATATTGCATGTGAGTTTTTAAAATACGCAAATTAACTGAAATCTCGGAAGAGTAAAAATCATTTTTTGTAGCGATTCTTCCTTCTTGAATAATAACTTGAAACACGTGTTATAAGAATTCGAAGTTTCCTTATTAATAGACGCCGGATGGATGCCCTATTTAGTGGGAATTTATTGTGAATCACTCCCTCTTCTTTTGCGTGATTTTTTATTTTCACTGCTTGATGATGATTATTTCAAGTTTGGTGCGAAAAATAAGAAGTTTGATGGGAAAAAAGAGAGACTCTCACTTGAGGAAAATGCGAAAATTTTCGATGCATTGAGAGTGCAACGTATCGTTCGCGATGGGGTGTCTGCATTTTAAAGCGTCTCGTACATATAGCGTTTTGTTGACGTGTGCTGCCGCTTTGGTTTGCTGCTGTTGCATTGCAATGCTGTGACTTTTTCGCGAATTTTTCAAGACAAGTTAGGCTACATTTCTATGCTTATATTGTGCTATAAACTCGTGCAGGGGCAAGATATTTCATATGTCACTCTAAATAAGGCCTATTTAATTCAGTTTATTTCAATCCAGTTGAGTTGAGTCGAGTTTAATCTAGCCGTAAGGTGAGGACAGAGCAGGGCGTGATGCTTCTAACTGTCGTAAAATTTATCCGAGCTCAGTCTCGCTACGTCACATGAAGAAGGGTTGTGCGTAAGGATGTTTGCGTGTCGCAGGATTCTCTGTGATTTCTTCTTTGCGAAAACATAGGACGTGGCGGGTCATCTGCTTCGTTCCGAATTTTTTAATAAGTTGTTTTAAAGAGACATTAACAACTAGCCTGAAGTGCCCACATCAATTCTGCTTCCACATTCCACTCCTCGCCGTCTTTTAGGTCTGGTGTGTCCCAGCATTCCTCCTCCTTCCTTCGAGGTATTATCCTAATGCAGAGGTTTACTTTATTCATAAACCATTTTTACCGTTTAACAATTATCCGGTATTTTGTACGGCAGTTTCGACAACAAAAAGCTCGCAGAATTTTTTCACCGTTCAACATCACTCACCGTTCAACGGCGATAATTGTCTGGACAAGAAGCACTTCCATCAGTATGTGAATTTAATAAGATAAGGCTTGATGAAAGAGCCTGTAAGAAAACACAGGTTTTTTCATGCAGAGTGACGCATAGCCCGGCCATTTTAACAATACGGCTGTGCGCTCTGGGTACCACTGTCTTTCCTTAATAGTTATCACCCGCGCAGTAAATGTGTTTCTTGCATAAAGCGCATATATTTCCTCAGCTGCAATACAAATGCCTGCAGAAATCAGTTACATTCATTGATGCGAAATTCAACCCCATACATTGCTAAAATCTTTTTATGTCTCATGAATAACTCCTCTCATCGATATGTTAGACACGAAGTGGCGAGCGTCCATCCTTTTAGAAACGATTTGAAACGATCAGCACGCTGAACAGTGAACATAACAGCACCATTGATAGGTTTGTTACAATGTCCATTTTGATTCTGCTACACTTTCTTAGAGTCGAGTATTCGATGAGCGGAAGAATTATTCTTTGTTTAAAGTCATACCGACTTGCTTCATAATCTTGAACACGAGCTGTATTATCAGTCTGCTTTTCTACAAACAATTAAGCCATAGTTATGGATCCTAGTGGATAATAACTGCATTGTTTCTGCCTGTACCTGTTCGCTGGGCATTAATTGCCTACTAAACTTGTGTTCAACGAATCCAGGTATTTATTCTTCATTACATTCATACTTTTTACACTTCATTCAACGATCGCTGACTTAATCGTTTCGCCACTTATGTTGTATACAAATTGCCAATCAAGTGAATGCTCATTTATTTGCTCTTTATTTCTGATACATATCCATTGCTGTAAGAGTTTACAAGTTATTCCCAGCTGTAAAACAGTGGATTTTCCGTTTATACCCCGTTCTTTTTTAGTCAAGACCTTCGGCTTACTATTCTCGCTGGCATCCGTTTGTTTGAATATATGGATAAACTGTATGATTTTTCTTGTAAATGACATGAGGTATATTTGAATTATGTGGCATTCATTGGCGATTTCTGGGCATTTGAGTTTTAGGCTCTACAGGCTCTCAAACTAGATTAAGCGGATTACCGTACTTCCACATCGATGAGACATTCTTGCCAAGGTACACTAATGTCAATCTGGAGTTAACGTCATAGTCCCAAGGGTGATTCGCTTACGTTCATTTCTTTTCTCATCATATTACCGTTTTCTCACATCCCACTGGGCTTTCAAGAGTGGAGTATTCCGTTATTTGTATGCACGTATTCTGCTTGTTTCAAAAGATGTTTGTTCCGATTTTTTCAGTGGAGTATTCGTTATCTCTGAAAATTAATCAGCCGAGAATATTTCAGTACATGAGAATATCAATTAAGGCTCACATAAACGTTTCATAGGAGGAATCCTACATTGCAGTACCGTTCTCTAATTTTCTCTTTAAGACGAAAAAGAGGCTCACTAACGGAATACTATTGCTTATGCTATATGCCTACTTTTATAGTAGTAGACAGCATTCCGCCCTTCTTTTCGTCTTTTGTTACAACATCGGTACGGCAAAATTAACTATTGGAATACTTTATTTATTGGTTTTATAGATGCATTTTGAGAAACACACGTCATTATATCACATTTATTAGGTCTGCAACTTTGAATGTCTCTTGAAGTTGACATCCGAACATAATATTCAACGCTAAAATTTGAAAAGAGATTTTTTTGAAGAAATACTCTGCTGGAGAATTTAGTAATATTTTTGAGGAATTTATTGGCGTTGCCTAATTTCGGTTCGGATGAATGAACGAATCTGATTTGAACGATTCTCGGAATCCGTAGCGTTTTGTTTGCGTCATGGAACTGCCCTATCGCGGGATCACTCATATGTCGGTTGAAGTAACTAGAATGATGGAGGTTGGGTACGCTAATAAGTTCCATCCATCCTTCACTAGGAAAGGCTGTTATTATTCGCTGCATGCATGAATGTTTTCTCCCTCAGATCTGCAAAAACGCATTTTGTCGACAACACTGCTGTACTCCTACACAGCATGCTGCGCAACATAGCACTATATATATATATATATATATATATATATATATATATATATATATATATATATATATATATATATATATATATATATATATATATATATATATATATATATATATATATATATATATATATATATATATATATATATATATATATATATATATATATATATATAAAGTCTGCTATTCCCTGCAGGTTTTCTCGATAACATGTAAAGAAAAGTGTCGTCTAATGAAGCGCAAAATGCGGTGGAAAAACGAGGAGGGAGAGCGTATACGGAGAATTCGCATAACAAAATCCGCGAGAGTGGAAGTATGAGCTTCTAACGAGATGGAAACCCGCGTCAGAACTGGAGTGGAGCAGTGGCCTCGAAACCGTGGGAGAAGGAGGAGTAATTACAATAAACCTGGGATGCATTTCAGATGCCAACAATACGACAAGAGACCTATACGACTGCAGAACCAGATGGCACGCTGGTAACCACCACAACAAAGACGCAAACGCGCTATGTTCGTGAACGAGAGCTGGGATTTGGCCGTGGTACCATCAATGAGGCGTACTGCTGTAGGCCAGCTGGTATTCTTCGAATACTCGAAATTGTAAGCTTAATGAGCACTGTCACCTTCCATCATCTCTTATTTCGCACGAAATCGTTGTGAACGCCGGAGTTCATGTCCATTTTATGCGAAATACCTTTTTTTACGTAGACTGTCACGAGGATCAGCTGTTATTTTGATCTAACATGATTGGCTCTTAAAAAAGCCTTGTCAGCGAAGATGTGTTTTTACTGTCCGTGGAACAAGTTTTGCAGGCTCAGCTGATAAGTGTACTACAACAGCACATTTATTTTTTATGCCCAACACCAGCGTTTTCCAACCTTACTAAATCGAGCTAGGCCTTACAGCAGGTGCAGGTAAAACTGAAAGATCACGAAGGATGACTTTAGTTTTCAGCCTTATAAAGGTTCAAGCAAAGCTTCTTTCGAATGTGAGGTTTAGAAGGATATCTTCATCAGTAGCTTTCACTGCTTCATTCCTTGGTCACAAAACTTCATAAATCAACCTTAGAAATGAAATTGAAGAGTAGACTCTTTTTTGCTAGCAACTCAGGAGCGCAGTTATACTGAATCGAGGTGACCATTTCCACATGCCGAGTTCGACTGCGCATGCAACATACATCCAATAATTCCGTTTCGTTATCATGTTATGTGTTAAAACTTAAACGATAAAGTCTTCTATGTGACCGAAGAATGTTATTTAAACTGTTATATAAACCAAGCATTTACAGATATTCGGCCTCGTCATTATATCGCTAATCTCATCAGTATATGGTCCAGGTCCCTTTAAAGGCGTTCTGTTTGGACAGACTTTCCTACTCATTTTTGCCGGAGTCGCGTTGTGTTTTTCATTTATTTTCCTCATTGTTTTCTTCTTCAACCTACATGAAAATCATCTCAACTTTTGGCCATGGCGAATAAGCGTAAGTTTTCATTTGACAATACGTGCTCTACTTTCAATGTAAGAAATCATCTGATAGTTGGGACGAAACAAGTGGAAAAATTCTCTAATTAGGAATGGGCAAGTTTTAAGCTCAGAATCAATTGTTACTGACGGATTAGCTACTCTTATGATCTTCTCACCATCTCTGAAGAATGGGTGGAGCAATCTTTCCTTCCCTTCCATTCCATAAATAAGGATTAGCGTAGAAGACTTTGGTGGAAAAACTCTAAATTATGCACCAGTGTCTCTTAAGCAGTGTGCCGCTCTAAAATGGTGAAGTGGAAGAGGACAGCAAATGTGGAGGGGAGTTATAATGTTTTACAGATTCTAGACTTTCAAAGACCATATTACAGCTAACAATTTAACTGCTGCTATAAATTCCTTCTTTTTCTGATCTATTTCTCATCGACAAAAGATTTAGTTTGGCGGGAGCAAAATGAAGTGTCATCTAAAGAAAAGAGTCTAACAAATATTGCGATAGTCCTTCACCCTTAGGTGATGATCCCTACGTGGAATCTTATCATCCTTTAATCTCACCTTTTATAAATGCTGTACGGTCGTCTTATTATGCTTCTGAGGGCTTCTTGTGTTACGTTTATAGCAATGACTCCTTCGATCATTTTAACGAGACCAGCAAAACGTAGAACGCAGCTGGCAACCTTGAGCTGAAATTGTGTCGTGGCAAACGAGCGCATCACTCTTCGCCTTCAGTTCGGATGTGTTAGGTGACACTATGTAATGAGACGTAATGAGAGTTAAATAAGGAAATCGAGTAGGTGACTTTGTTTGTAGAAGTTTTTCTTTGATGGATTGCAATGCTGTAGGAGAAAGTGGCGATCTCAGCCGCTTTGTGGATTATTATCATTTTTGAGTGTCATTATTGTTACTGTTTACTGGCACATTTTGCAATGATTGTTAAGATATTCGAACTGCATTTCATTTCTGCTGATCTTAATTAAGGCTTCAAAGGTTGATACTTTCTTTTATAGCATTGTATGCTAGTGACTCCAGAAAACTCATATTTGCGCACATCCAATACCTACCTCAATCATATACTGTGCTCCCAAAGATATCTAGCATAATTCCCGCCTATCACCCCTCCTGAACGCTTCATTACTACCAGTTTATGCACATCGTTTACTGCTTTGGAAATAAGAAGAAATTAATAAAATGACACAAAAGACCATATCACTTAGATATTAAATAAGTGAAAAGGGTGAGAGAAGGATTGAATGATGTTTGCCATTTGCCTTACCCTCATCTGACTAACCACTTATATAAGTTGCCAACAAATAATAAACGAGCCTCTCCACCTATTTAATTTTTCTGCTCGCAGGAACTTCCCATAAAGGATTTATTTTTCAACTCGTTCGGAATGGAGAAAAAGCAGGCAAGTTTGGTGCAACATCTAGTGCTTAATGTTGATTAATCAACGCGGCTATGTTAATCAAAGGTGTGCACTGCACTCTATGTGAAGAAAAATTCAAAACGTTCACTTTAATAGTTCCGGGAGTTTTTTTGCAAAGCGAATTTGCAGAAACGCGTAAAAACTCGAAGGGCAGTTTCCTTTGGCCTCACTATTCAAAAAAGCAGCATTTACATTGATCAAATGGAAGTCACAGTTGGATTCTCAACTCTGTGAACTAAATATGCTTATTTCAGTAACCAAATTCTTGTTGCCGAGAATCTTAGAATATTGCTCTTTCAAATTCAGCTCGCTAGCAGGTGGCAAAAATTCGAACCCCTCCTCCTCTCCCCTTCCTCTGCTCTGCTCGTTTCTTGGTTTAGCGAAACTGTCATAGCCCATGAGCTGAATTCGGAGCTTTTTAATATGCTGGAAGCGAATCTTTGCAGGATTTCATGTTTTCCATTTGTGCCTCCGTGGTGTATATAGTAATGGGCTTTGTGGAGGCATATTATGCGACTGGTGCATGGGCGAATAATTGCAACGATATTGGTAGCGATGGTTTTATACATAATGGTTGTCGAACCATTTACGAATGGGCATTTGCATCGGTTCGATTTCATCTTCGTTGGAATTTATTTCAACTGACGGCTTGAATGCAAATGGTGTTTAACATAGCACACTTTGGTACACAGCACGTCGTATATAGTTAAATTATTTTAAAAGGGCACATTTATAGCTGTATTGGTAATTGCAACGATAAGGTGCGATTTTAACTCTCTTATGATTTTCCATTCAGCTGATTGCCAGCTCCTAGCGAGGCGTATGATAAAGGTGCCGAGTGCACAGTAGAGGTGCATTTTAAAGCACCGAAATATGGCACGATATGTGTACATTGTTAGGGAATCCACAGCAGAGCAACCAACGACAAGAAATGCTACAATGCAGTTGTGCATTCCATCATGTCACATTATATTTTCAGAATATAAAAGGATACCATATAAGAAAGCTCAATCGTTGCTTCTCAAGAAGATTGTGCTGATTATGAAAGGTGCTTCTTAGCGACGATTGCTTAGTCTTCACAGGCGTTTCAGTCACTCGATTTTAAAGCATTCCTTCCAACAAGCAGCAGTACTAGTCTTACCCATTTCCGTTGAAATGTGATGTACAACCCGAGTAGCCCAATTCCTCTGGGATGATCTTTATATTTTGATTTTTAGTTCATCAGCCGACTTTTTCAACAACTGACTTCGATATTTAAGGCATCTCAAGACCTCTTAAACTAGCGGTCGTTCTGTGCAGATACGGTTCAACGTTTCGGTTTTTGACTTTCAACTACCGAAGTTAAATTGTTCGATTTCCGTCTGCAAAATGTGACCCCTTGAGATCGGTAATAGCCTGACCGGAGCTGCGTCTGATCTCTGAAGTGGGCAGCTTGAATGCAGCCTCGGGAACAACTGATAGAAGTTGGCCTGCTTTACGTGGCCAACAAAGATGCAAAAAGACGGCAGAGGGATCATACTTCATATGTAGTGGTTGAGCACCTGAAATCCTTTAACTGGAGCTAAAAAAGCCGAAATGATTCGGTAGTCACGTAATGCTCGATTACTAGAGATAAAATAAACGATCAATAAAGACAACCTTCAACGCACAAAAATTTAGCAGCTTTAAATACTGTTGAATTTGAAAATTGTATGATTGTGTGATAATCAATATTGTATGTTTCAGTTTTTCTGCTTTACAAACGGTATTTTATACGCAGTGAGTGCGTTACTGGCACATCGTCATCAAAGTCTCAACTAACGCTTGCTGTGCTCTATCGCATCCACTCATTTGTGCCTTTATAGATTCGAGCTACGCTTATGTGAACATTTGTTTACTGCCATCGATTTTAATCAGCCAAAACTTTTCTATTTTTATGCACCTATTCAATAAACATTTGCCTTTTTTCCTCCTTAGAAGAATCAGGTTTTTGAATTGAATGAGCTGCATTGCATTGCAGTGGTCACTTTGCTTCACGAAACTGCAAATTATCTTCTTGATGATTTGTTGTTTAACTTGACAAAGCCAATTTCTAAACGATGAGCTATTACATACAGAACAGCTAGTGCTCTTTAGAAATAAAAGTGAACTGGTCTAATGCGTTTGTTGAAGTTGCTCATAGATTGACGTTTATCACTTTTGAGCAGGGCGATTGATTTCTGACCTTTTTCTTTTTTTTTTGTAGCACGATTTTTGCATATATTCTTGTATATTGTGTTATATGTTCTGCATAATAAAAAATTCTCGAAGTTATGAAATTTGTGAGAGACACAATCAAAGATTTGTTTCCGCTGTGCCGAGTGTTTATATGAGATATGCGAGAAATCCATAAGCTTCATGAAAGGGATAAATGAAAGGGTATAAAACAGAGGTGAGCACAGTAGCGCTGCTCTGCATCCGCTCATCTGAGCAATCACATTCGTTAATTAATAATGAACGTGCAGTGCGATGGCTTATGTTTTAACTGATCCAGGCGCATTACGCAAATGTATGAAAGGTGATCTTTTTTGCAGCCTGAACGATGAATAATGAAAAAGAGGCTGGTGTAAAGGCACTCATTTATTCACCAGTAAATGACGCCCTGCAAACCTGATCGATCACTGTGAAGGATGTACCTTATACCTATCAACTTTCATGACGCCACCCACCTTGTACTGTCCTCAAGCTGAAACCACTTGGCGGACCGACAGGCACATCTACGCACAGAGACACAACAATGCACATGTTCTTTCCAAATGTAAACTTGGAAAATTACATTTCTTAATCGACAGTCATCTTTAATGCCTTTCACTATCAGAATTTGTCGTTTTCACAGAGCAGGAAGCAGATCAACCTTCGAGAAGCTGCAATTAACGTGAAGTTTTATGCTGAAAGAAAGAAATGACGGTCCTCAGAGTGACAAACATTTTGTTTTATGTTGAAAGTATTTTGCTGCGTAATATTCCGCGCGAAACGTTTGTGTATAATGAAATGGATGTAGCAATTAATATATTATAAATCCGTCGTTAACACCAGATTATTTGGTGTCTTAAACGAGAATATCCAACGTGAGAGCAGATGTGAATGATTTTTAAATGATTTGGTGAGACAGGGCCTCGGACTAAGAAATACGAAGCGAGCGTTTCGATAAGCTTTGGCTGTGTTCGAGAATAGACAGCAATGCTATGGGATCTGCCTATAGCAGATTGTATACAATGCAAAGTAACAGCACGTGGCGATGTGATGTGCATTGCTAACCGTCTCGATCTTCTCAAAATTTCATTTATTTCTTCTAGATTCCTCTCCACTTACACTCTAGAAGATTCGCACCTTGCTCTATTTGCTTTCGTTCTTTCGATGTTCCCCTACTTCTACTTCAAACGATCAATGGAGCCGTCACTTTGCCATATCAGCTTGACATTCTCTCTACCCGGGATTCCAGAATTTTTTTTTTTTTTGGAATTTGGAAAGAGCGCTTTCCACTTGTTTCTTCGCTTCGGTGTGCTTCACTCCTCACCACTGAAAACGAGCAACGATAAGACCCATCAGGAAAATTGTGAGCAAGCTACGCGATAATGCCCTTCTCATCTTTCTACTGTTCCCCGCATGTACTCATGGAAAAACTGATTGTTGAGGGAGCTAAAATTGTAATTCTTTTCTTTGAAAGCAACCTTTTTCAAGAAGTAGACAAGTATTTTTTCGATAGACGTGCTACTATGGACAACATTTTAAGAAGAGAGTTTCTATGGAGTGTTGGAAAGTGACGAAATGTTACTTCAGACCATCATAGCTTAAGCTCAAACTTATATCAACAGTAGTGCCACACGAATCCGAAGCCACCGTCCACAGTGATTTTTACACGTCGGTTCTTGGATGAACTTTCTTGACGATGCCTCATTAAATCCAGATAAGCGTTCCGTTCAGTTTTATCGATAAAATTACTTTCAATTTTGAAAAAGGTTATTGAGTTGGGATCATCGTAACCAATTCGTGACTAATGTCTGTCTTTTCGAATGGATTTCTCCACTCTGTTCGAAGCAAGAGGAAGCAGAAATAATTGGTACTTTGAAAGCGATTCTGATCATTTCCGGAATACAATCTACATGATTCCTCAACATTGTCATCTCCAGCCGCAGCATCCCAAACACATCCACAAACGATATGATAAAGGATGGAGTAGAGAAGCATATCTCATCACGTGGCGTGATATGTGCTTTTGCAATCCCGCTCATCAGAACAACCAGACTTCCAAAGTGTTAATATCACAATGTGAACAATAAGCCATCAATGTTACTGTCGAAAGAAGCGCTCTTACAAACACTCGGCGAGCTACAACATAGTTGGTTGTAACATGCGATCCTGCCAGCCGCATGCTGCTTGCGCATTCCTAGCCATAGCAAAGCAGCTGAAATTCATTCCACTGTGCAAAATGAAAAATGGCGTAAAGCCCCATCATGCACCAACAAACAAATACACAAGGAAACATCGCAAACATGCAGGTACGCCCGCACGCATGCGCGCACGCACGCACACGACATCGCCATACTGCATATGTGGAAAGTGCCAGTAGTGTTGAAACATTTATAACCGACGCCTAGGGCTGGTGCCAATTCTTCAACTTTGGCCATTTGTTGAGGACACAGCTGCTGCAGCATCATACGTAAGGGCATCATTGTGGCGTGGTGTCTGTGCGGATGTGAGTATGTGCTTCTTTCTATCTATTCAGAGGTTTCTGTTTGTGTCCAGTTCAAGCTACAACATAAAAGATAATGTCGCTCCCACATGCACCTCTTAGTCGATCCACTAACTTTCGGAGAACTTATAGACACTTAAATGAAATGCATGCATTTAACACTTAATATTTAACACATTTAACACTTAACACTTAATTTAACACTTAATACGTATCTTCCACTTAATACGCGACCTTATATCAGGTCCGTTCGACATTTCCAATTTGGCGGTCGGAAAACTCACCTCAAAACTTCTGCAACAAATAATATGGCATCCCCATAATGCATCATGCTTTAACCGAAAGGATCGCTGCTGTAAGTCTAAATGTCATTGTGATCAGCTTAAATTGGTTGCTGAACTTTAGAATAAATTAAATTGCGGGTAAATCTTTTCGAAATTAACAAATATTATTGATTTGCAGTAGAGATTTTACGCACATAACACCCACCACAATTGCAATTCGCTTCAATGGCTCAACAATTGAACCTATGAAGCAAGCAGACAGAAAATACATAAATAAACGCGGACACGACATTCACGTAATCCACTTTGCAAACGTATATAGAAGCCAAAAAAACAAATCTCTTAGAGGATTTCTACAAGCGGTTAGTTCACTTAAAGTACAACAGCACTGTCGTGCGCGCTTCATTATCTTTTAGCATTCGAGGATGTCGCTCGATCGCATGAGCGAAAGTGCAAAAAGGCATAGTGATGTTGGCTTTTTTGATACCTTTCTTGACTGTTTGATGAAAAAGAAAGATGCGTCATTTTTAGATCATTCTTAAGCATCAAGTGGTGGCAGAACTCTCAGGTGGAGTGGTGCTGGTGGTAGTATCCGATGGAGGTTCCTTGCCCCTGAAATTTGATCAAATCCCTGAACCTGCAATGCATGACGTAGTCGTTAATATCGTTTAATTTTAAGACTTCCAGCTTAACCATGGTTGCTGATTTTTGCAGAAATTTATGAAATTAGTCCAATTTTACTAAAGCATCACTTTTTCAGTTGGAAACATCGCTTGAGGCGTTCCCTAGTTATGAAACACACTTTAAAAAAACGGTTACCTCCGACCAGCCAAGAAGTCAACCTGAAATATCTTTATGTTTTTCCTTTTCAGGACACGAGTGCGACAATTTTCCTTCTGCTTCTTGAAGCATTTGAGCTGCGCATTGGTTTGGCTTAGCTGAAATTTATTCAGGCCTGCATTCCCATTAGTACTGTCGCGATTTTAGCAAGTACATGCCTGCAGATTGCTGACTTGCATTCTTATAGCTGTTTGTTAGATTTGACTAAGTGCTGTGGTTATGCATCAATCCGGTAAATACTTGGCAACATCAGAAGCTGCGTGATTTGCTCCGACACCTTACTTATACGTTCCTTGCCTGTCGATAGTGAAAGTCGAGCATGTGTATGTTGCTCCAAGATGGCAACCTCCGAAGATGTGGTGCACGAAGAGACCGCAAGGCAGTTGGTTAACGGTAGCGGATGAAAGGATAAACTGGCAATGTCAATAAACACCCTCAGCGGATCCTAAGAAAATTTGCAAATCTGATAGCTTCAGAAGACTTCACACACATCCTGTGTTTCAAGTCTTGATCTATATTTCTCCTTTAAAAAACACGTGGCCACAAATCCAAGACCGAGTGCCTTAGACGCGACGTTGCATATGCAAAGCCTGGTTGCTATGTGCAATTGTTCTTGATTCATATGCGTATTTTGCAACGCCCTCAGATCATCGCGCTTGTTTTATGTCGGATATAATATGCCAACATCCAAACTAAAAGTAATAATAATATTTATTCATTAGAAGACATGAAATCTGGCGATCAAAGGCACGACTTACAGCATTCTGTTAACCTTTCGGTGCACGAATGTTTTATGTGGGCTGCCTCAATGTTAGTCATACGCGTCAAATAAATGAACGTCGATCTCATTATTAAAAAAAAAGCTTTTGATATAAGCAGTAGAAATCCGATCACGGTAATGGAAATTTCCATGGGGAATGTTTCGAAAAACATGGACGAGAAGGGATTTTTCAGTCGAAAGTAAGGAAAATTGCACAGCAGATTCACATGCTTAGCAAAAACGTTAATTCAGCAAGGGAATGCCAAGCAAAATAGCCCACGAAAACACTAAAGGAGAAGAAAATTATACAACAGGATGAACAAAAATAAGAAGGAACAAAATGATTCCACGTCGATCCTATCTTTGGTTCATTAAGTTGCAGGAGCATACGAAACAACAAAAAAGAAGAAAAAACTGACTAGAAGAAAAAATGACAGCGGGTTTAGGTTACGCAGAGCCCCATCCTGGCCGCGATCAGAACCGAAATCGAGTTTAACCCATGGTCATATAGACATGGTTTAAAACCGACTCCCACTTTGGGATCGACTTCAACCCGACTGGAGCTGGACTTAGCTCATCTTATGTGGTCATCGGTTTAAATCGATCCCAGTCTTCGTCGGGACCAGGAATGGGTTCGCGGATTTGGTCCACAACGACGAAGCCATGGAATAAACCCGGTCTTCACTCTAAAGGACCAATCATCGTACAAGAAGCGGGTTTGATCCAGACCTTACGAAAATGCGGCGACAACGAAACCGTGCTCAAGGCAGCTTTGTAGCTGTCCTGAAAGAGGACCGTTTTCTTATTGTAGGTATTCAATCAAACTCAAATTAAATGCATGCGCCAAAGTTCTGCGGCCTGATCGAGTAATAAAGTTTTCAGCGGTAATGTTGCTCGATGGATGCACCTTGGGAATGAAAGTCAGCTGAAACGCGAACAACAAATGACACGAATTTTTATAGATACACATCCCCAGTCAGAAATTTACAGAAACATTGAAGAAATGGAATTACAAAGAAAAGCAACGAGTAATCAATCTGGTCACCAGGACACCAGAAAATTTAGACGAAACATTCGTCTTTGCATCTCTTTCCTGGCGTCATTTCACATAGACAGTGGAAGTTCCTTTTCATATATTGGTGAAGCAGCTAAGCTTAAAATATCAATAAGTGACGAAACAAAGCTTGTCATGGTAGTCGTTATTAGGTGGAATTTGTTAGAGTTCATCGGCAATTCGTTAGGATGCTCCTTTCCGAGATCCACTTGAATCGCTGTACATCACAATGAACGATGCACTAACGAATGAATGAACATAACAAACGAACAACCAATCAACCCGAAGATCGCTGAGCCTCACTGATGAAACCAACGGCTCATCTCTCAACTGATAGTAGTCATTTTATCAGTGTTTATCAATTGGAATAATGAGTAATGGGCAACACTCATAGTGGCAATCAAACACTACGTGAAAACACATCAATTTTTTGTGCAAAGTGTGAACGTTCATATTTCACTTTCTGCAGTTGCATTGATATCAGCGATGTTATTATGGTTTGATCGGACAACGCAAATGATTTCATCTTTCAAAGGCGTCCTTAAAACGCCTCAAATCTTGAAACCCTTTCTAAATGATGAGGCATTCTTTTGGACTACAGATAGCACGCTTTCACCGGTAAACGACCTCTACTGAAAAAAAAAAACATTTCGAATGGAACAAAGAAACGGTTTTGAAACAATTATATGCAAAAAAGACAGCCCCATTTCCGAGTGGATGAATTTCCCCTCGAAACCTGAGAAGTGAAGGGCTCGGCCTTTAGCTGGAAAACATGACAGTTCAATAAGGTAACATGAATATTAATTGCCAGTTTTTAATTGCGAATCAAAATCTCCATGTTCCAATTCCCAACAATTAGTGGCAGCTTATGGTGGGTCTCAAAAAATCCCATTCTTGTGAATTGTGAATATAATGGCAGCTGATTGGCAGAAGGATCACTGACGCTGCAGCCGTTGTGTTCGAGCGAATCAGTAACCATTACGTGAGCCGACTGGTTATTTGTTGACTGCTGACCGATGCTGCTAACGTTGATTCGGTCTCGAAACGACATTCTGATTTCAGGCGAACAAACTCACGAGCTATTTCATCGGTCTGTCGCTGACTGAGTATCCTGCAAAACTGTTAATTAGGATTAACTCATCAGTAGTCAGATCACAAGAGCTGAAAATAACTAGAAGATCAAGAGGATGCAAAACAGTGGTTTTGCTGTCACAGATTTCTATTTCTCTTTTATTAAATGGTAGACGTCGGGAAATGTTTACAAACTTCGGCAGAACAAGTCAGAAATGGTCAGACTGCGGCTGATACGTCGGTCGTTGTGAGTTTTAAAACCTACCTGAGAAGAATGAGGCCAGTTTCATCAATATGGAAGCGCCTTCCGAGTTGCACCCAACATGCGCATGATCCCTGCTCAACAACGTTAGCCAGCTGTAGCACTCCAACACCGACAATTCTGTCCTCACGAGCAAAACAGTAATCTTTCACTTGGAACATCAGTTCGTAGTGCTCTGGCTCGCCTTCGTTACCAAGGAAGCTGAAAACGTCGATGCAAATATCTTACATTAGTTTGGAGTTTCCAAGAAATTTCCCCGTTGCCTCGAGATCAAAACAGCTTTCAGTAATCGCACACTTTCAACACCTTTAGCTGCAAGTTCATATCAACATTTCCATCTCCCTTAAATTCCCATACAATATTAGATGAAAAATCACAAACGCTATGCAAGCTTGCTATAGCTGACTTCGAGTACAATTACATCAAATGCTGTTAAGGTGCTATCTTCTTGAGATAAGAACGACGAAGTGAAAGTATTTACGCAAAAATGCGAAAGTGCAAAAGGTTTTCAAACTGAGAAGTTTATCAACCAAACAACTCGTATTTTTCCCCTGTCGTTCAAAAAAAAACGGTCTTCCTTTAGCGCCGAATGCCACAGACAACCACGATAAGAAAAAAAATTAAATGCGGAACACATCACATGTCATCCATTAGACTTCAAACGACTTGTCCTCGCCAACTGGAGTCAAACGGTAAAAATAAGAAAAGTGAAAAGTGATGTCGAGCAATCTGCCAAGATAAGTTTACGAAAAGGAATTTCCGCCGCAGCATTTTTAGGTTAGATGTACTCAAGCGCATACAATAAAATATTGCTTCAAAATAGAAACCCAGCCAACACAATCAGTTCTGACAGCAATCTGTATCCTCCGAAACTTTGAAATTTACATATGAATCTGGCATTACCGGTGAGAGCGCTGCAAACCTGAAGTTTTCCCAAGTTCAGCAGACAAATATGGAAATGCAGTTGTGCCCTCCAGAAAGCGATAAAAATTGAACATTTCTGGCCGTTTTATTCAGTCCATCGAAGGAACTAGGGGCTGAACAGTGCAGATTGCTAACGGCAGATAATAGTTCGAACGATCAAGATGAATAAACAAGCATAAGTTGGTGCACTTACAAATGGAATGTCTCATTGAATTTTGGCGCCCAGTTGCCCGCTTTCGACTTCGTGGCCATTTTCCTCTTCTTATCGGCCAGATGTGGACCAACCAGATGCACCTCGACGAACGGTTTGAATACACTCGCTGTTTGCCACCTTAGATCATTCGCTGCCAAAACTGCAAATCATACTTCCTATGCTTCAGAAAGGGAAATAAAGTGCAGTTTTTACGCATTTTTTGGACCTCTTCTAAATCAGTCGTTTACACTTCGTTCGAATATACATCTTATGTGTAATTTGTGTATGACGTGCACGTTTACAGCCCCACCTAATTCATTTGAATACCATTACGTTTTTCTCAGGTAGTTTCCTGTGCTTAACTGATAACTTTACGAAGCAAACTTGCAAAAGGAAAGTCTCCGATCATAGATGGAATTATATGTAAAAAAGTTGGTAGCTCACTTTTAACGGTGACTTTTTGTTCTCCTGTGCCCGGATGGCTGAACAAGTCCACCTGAACGCTCACCTCTCCAACCGGTTGTTCCTGCGATGGCAAATCTGAAATATTCAATTTTCAGCCTTCGAAATCGATTTCAAAAACTGCAAAGGAGAATCTGCAATTTTCTTTTCCTTGGTACAAACATCGCTGCTTTCCACTTAAGATTCTTCGCGTCCGCGAATGCATGCCCAATTCGATCGTCGTTTCGAACACTCTCTTATGCACCATCTTAAGAAACTATTTTTTCAACCTTCTGACATTAACGCTTTCAACGAGTGAAACCCTTCTTCTTTAATCTATCCCAATTAGAGCGAGCTATGTTTCTTCTATCATGCACTATGAAAATGTTTGAAAACACAGAAAAAATAGGACACGCCACATGACGACGCCGACATGAGATTCTGCATTCCGCTCATCAGACCATACTTACTCAAATCGTGCAAGATTACAGTTCTATCAGCCTAAAACAAATGCAAATTTTTTGGGGCGTTTAATTTTGCTCACATGAATTCGTAGCACCATCTCATTTGACTTCAATGCCGGAAATATAACAGACGAACAGACTTACACATACACGCCGGCAACTTCGCCGTAAGATGCTTTCAGACATGCGAAATTCGCATAAGAGAAGGATAACATAATACTTTTGAATCATATTCTATCTGAGCATAAACAAAGAACCTTTTTAAACCAGCTTGAATGAACAACTGAAGTGGACTAGACATTCGTTCATATGACAAGAGGACGGATGCGGCCGTCTCATGCACAGTTTCCATTGAGCGCTTTTCTACTATATCAGTTAGTTAATGATTCTCAAAGTTCAAACTATAAGTAACGGGTGTGTTCCGCTGTTTGCGACAGAAAAGTCCTTCTTCATAACTTAGTGATATGGTGCAACTTGGGAACGAGTGCGATCGCAAAACTATTTCTTCAAAAATTATAAGCAAACAAATATTCGATAAAAATCATTAAGAATCGTCTTTAAATGGAAACACTATGAGAGGAGGCGATGAGAGAAACCTTGCTGCTTCTGAGTGGCGATGAACGTTTTAATGAGTTGCTCGGTGGTTTGTGTATAGAGTGAGAGTGCGTATTTCAGTGACTGCAATTCGGGCGATTTCTCAAAGAACGATTTCTTTAAGCCTTGTCCACCCGCATGGAAACATTCTTTGATTGCATCAAGAGCTGCATCCAACACAGTACATTGCTTCGGCGTCAATGAACGTTCACATTCACGAGCCATATCCTTAAAAATTTGCCCGATATTTAAACTTCTTGAATGAAGATCACAAGCATCAAATGTTTCCTCAAGAGAAAAAATTACGGGGTTATTATGCGTATTTTTCAACACAACTATAAACTTAACAGTTTATATGAGCTGTTTTTTCCGTTGCGTTCATTCAACATCTGCGTCATTTTGGAATTGCCTTTTTGTTTCATTTGCAGTATCATCGACCGTTATGGCAAACGGTTATGCTTCAGGCTCATTTTTATAATTCATCGAATGTCAACGATTATAGGAAAGGTGGTTGTTATTTGTTATTTAGGATATTTTGGAGAAGGAACAGGATGCAAAAGTTGTTGTTTCTGGGATTATTTTCGATACGAAACGTGAAATCATGATGATGAAGCGATTAGGAGAAAATTTACCATCATTTCCTTAACGGAACTCATGCTTTTAACATCTTTCAAATGAGTTGACATCAGTTTGGTGACGTCACCGATTTTCGCATTTGGCAGCTGCTTGAGAAGCTGAAAAGAAAGAAACTCATTAAACTGCTGCACTGGGAGACAAAAATGCGACAAGTTTCGGTGGAATAAATTGCAAATTGGGTGCAAATTACAGCCGTTAGCAAAAGATAAAAGGATTAGCTGAGAATAACGACCGCATAATATCAAGACAGACAGCGGAATGCAATAATAAACCAATTGAAAAAACATTACTACGTATAACTTTGCACCTTCCTAAAAAGTACCCTACCGGAAATCTATGAAAGCGCTAGTACTTGGTAAAAGATAAATCGATTTTAAAGAAATAAAACTGCACCTTCATTCCTTTTCGTCGACCCAATCCCCCTCTTTCTTCCTTCACCTAACGCTATGAGGACTTTATTGAAGCTAAACGTTTGTGACTGCTCCGCGACGTAGGTAGCGTGTTTGGAAAACTGTACGATTTTTGCATAAATGAAGAGACAGCCAGTGAGAAGATTTCAGTTTATAGCATCTGAATCACTACTACTGTCACCAGATGTGCTCTTACACTCAGAGGCATTTGTTTCTGGTATATTTCATGAATTTATCAACTGAATTAAAAGAGAGTTTGGAATGAGGCGAACCGCTTTATTGTCAAGAGGTGGTAGAACAACGATCTTCTCCATGCTCGTTATAGTAATCTTCCACAGTTCCTGTAATGTTTACAACTTTCATGAATCAAAGCAATACGAGGCGGTCTTTTTTCAGACATATGCGTCCAAGTTAAAAACTTAAGAGCACTTTTATGTTTTTAACTCGAATGTTTAATTTTAGTTGATATGAAAGAAGAGTTTGACAGCACGTCTATAGTGAAACAAATATGTCACGTGATAAGTGAAGTTGGAAAACAAGGACGCAGTTGGGAACAACCACGAATCAACAAGATTTAAATAAGTGGAGAAGCGTTGCAGTGGCGTTAACAGGATATGCTTTTCTGCAATCTTCTCAGCAGGCCGATTTTATATATTGCCAACAAGCAATAAAGTATGTGCAAAAACGCAAAAATATGGGCAACAGTTTCAAGTCAGCCGTCCACTGTACAACGCCAATCACCCCGTTATATGTCAATTCATTTCCCCACTCATCCAACTGCATGCAAGTTTTTAAGCGTTCAGGTATAATATATAGGTTCTTTTGAACTGATCACTCACTTGATTGCAGCAGTAGGCGGAAGCGATGAGCTCCCCCGTAGATTACCCTCACCACATTTCGTAACTTTAGCTTCAGTGATTCTCAAGTTTTATTTTTATTTGCCTCTACTTCATTTATTTGAATGTCTCACATAAAAAGCATGCCAGCAACAAACGTTCGCAAAGCTATCTGAACTGGCATACTTGAGCGGCAAATGGTCAGACAGCCACACATGTGCAGAGACGTGACTTGTCGTAACACACTCTGCAAATGCCAACTTGCAAAAGTACATAGAAAGAGCGGCTTAAAAGTGTCACCTTCAGAAGATATTTCAAGACAGTTTTCTCACACTCTGAGGCATACTGCTGAAGTTTGTCCTCGAGAAGTTCCATAAGAGGCTCCAAAACGGCATCAACTTCCTGAAATGGTACCGCCAACATAAGAAAATTACAAGCATGGAAAGATTCGACGCGACTGCACCCTAAAATAACAGAAAAAATCGCCGCAAACAATTGTAGACACAGCAACAACCTTCACATTTCTTCGTCGTGCCGAAACTCTTCCCTTTGCAGCACTCAAGTCGTGTTAATTACTTACTGTGAATGCGTTATACAACACGACGTGTGTGCATTAAAACCCCAAACTCGTGTGCCCTCGTCTGTCAAGGTTATTTCCGTATCCGTATGGGTAGCTAATAGTGATTCTAAGGCAAAAGAGAAGTCTTTTGCTCTCCTCCAGATGCAAAGTGACTCCTCTCCCGTGAATCGATGATATTAACCTGTTTCCTCTTCCAGCCAACTACGCTTCTCATGGGATAATGTTTTTGCGCTTTCATGAAAAATGGGATGCACAGCAAAAGCAAATGAAAAGCCGAAAGGAATCTAACAAGAAGATCACACTTAAAAAATTAAACTCTTATGGCACTGCTAATTCAAAAAGTTTCAGCCAAGGACGAAACGGCAAAAACTATTAAATCGAATGCTAGCTGCAGTGAAAGGGGTTTCCCAAAATCGGCAGAGGAATAAACTTCACTCAGTGACAATTTCATTTTTGCATTAATTCGTTTTCGGTGTTCTATTCATTCTACTCTTTGGTTATTTCTTTTGATTTATACCGCTTTCAATCTGTTCATCAGATCTTGTAACAATAAACAACAACTAAACAATTTATTGTATACTCTGAAAATAAGTGAGTGCTTTCGTATGTTTGACTCTCTGGAGGAAGCGCATTGCTTCAAATTGGATACTGTTTGCAGACGACGCATAGAACGTTTCCTTCATTTGCTGTATTGTCCCTCACTATACTGAACCTCGTTCTTCAACTTAAAGCATCCTTCAGCTCGGCTGCAAACCACACTGCACTAGATCTGAATGTTTCTTTCTGCACATACGGTGTTCCCTGCATTGCACTGTCTCCACGCATGTATACGTTGAAGATCACAGATACGAATTCATAGATAGAAGCAATTATACATTATAAAATAAAAAGATTGTTTTTGATGAGGCATACCCCAACTAGTTGACTCTTCTGCAATTGGGGTCCCTTAATCTTGCACAGGATTGATCCTAGAGTGTTCATTTGTTCGTGTATTTTTGGAATCAGACTTTCCGCGAATTGACCAGCAAGCTTGTCGAGTACTGTGTTTAGTTTCTTCTGAAGATTGGTAAGCACGGTGTTTGCCGCTGAATCGAGACTCGTACCGCCCATATTCTCGTAAATTTTCTCCAATTGAACCCTGAATACAGAATTCGAATTACACGCAATCTTGAATTTTTCCATTGGATATTAATATAGTATTAACATAGTGTGGCTGCACTATAAAAACTTGGTCATTAAACATGAAAACCTTTGCAATTTTCTGTATTTGCAAGAAAAGTATAATACACATTTCAAGTGACGATTAGCAACCAAAATTCATTCGAACCCTTCCTGTATTCGAATTTCTAGATTTCTTTGCTGTGGTCCAAGGCCTACGAATTAAATTATGTACCTGTACTAGCGACCTTTTGCTCACTATTCGTAAAATCATAACTAGCTCATTCAGAGCAGCAGAATGTTATCAAGACCACCTGCGTTCTTTTTTCATCTGCCCATCAGTCGAGCATTCAACCACTAATGAACTAATATAAACGAATCTGAATGACATTTCAAATACTCATTCACTCCATGACGCTTTTCTACACGAAGCCATCAGCTGAGCTTCTTTCTATACGTTTCTTGAAGAGCAGATTAGATCACGATATTAGTAGATGAACCTTCAACAAAAATAAAACGGTCATCGGGACATCAACTCATTATAGAGAAATAAAGATAACTGAGCGATTAGCGATTACAGAATCCTTTGCAATCTATACCCGACCAATTGAATGATAACCGACCTTCTGCTCTTGTGCGACATTGCCCTCATGAGAGTAACGAAAAATTGCTCTTGTGCGAACGACGACATAAAATACTCCAGCAGATACCCTTTTCCCCGCCCTGGAGTTCCCATCGTTCCAAAGATCTCGGATATCAGTTCCAGGAAATATGGTAAAGAGTGAAGTGGTGATATGTTGCCGGGCGAGACATACAAAATGTCCTCACAACGTGTACCATAACATAATGGAATCAATGTTTTCTAATTTCCTCTTCTTTCGGAAAAACGGAATAAGTATGCAAAAGCATAATGATAGCAATTACCTTAGCTGCTGAACGTTGTTCATAAGGATGCACGCAAGTTTTTCGTTGCTCACGAACTTGCCAAAATCCTTCTGCACCATATCAGCATATGCGAGCAGCACTTTATTGAGTGTTTTCGAGAATCGTTTCATCATATCAGCGTACACTTCCGGATTTGGACAGTCCATCTGTTATTTGTTCCAATTTTGTAACAGCGAGACTTATTTACAAAGAAGGAAAGAAGCATTAGCTTCTGGGACAGCTTCTGGAGTTTGTAGCTGAGACCTTCACACACAAAATTTAACTCTGCAAAGTTAGAAAGAGGAATGGAGAGCGAAGGGATCACAAGCACGGAAAAAACGATCCACAAAAGAAATCAAATAACGAACGGAAAAGATAAGATGGGCAAGAATAAGGTGGACTCATGAACCTTTGAAAGATTTTGATTGGAACGACCAATCAAAGGGGTCTTCTCCATTTGAAATTCAGTGCAATTGCACTCTAGGAAAGAAAAACAATGATAAAATTCTATAACTCTTAGCAAATATTGCGAACCTGTTTGAGAAGTTTGAGAGCCTCGTTAAGCTGCGTGAACACATCGACAACCGAATTCGAGAACTTTGTATGTTCAGAGGTTTGTGGGAAATTATCCGACTTGTCACGATTGTATGCATTTCGCAAGATGTCCATGGAATGCTCATCGTTCTCGTTCAACCAATCCATCACGAATGGAATGAACCATCTGAAGAGAATAAGATGGCTAAATGAAAATCCTTTTTCAATTTTTTAAACCACCTCAATTCGGATATTATCTAGAAAGAAAGAAAAACCAGGAACTAACGAAAAAGTTTTATTCCACAAAGTTTTGCGGACAGAAATAACAGAGGTGAATTCAAATCAGCTGAAATTCAGTTAGCAATAGAGACCTCGAAGACAACGAATCTGAACCTTTGGCGGACGACAGCGCAGCAAAGGAATATCGCACGTTCTTATTAGTTCTTTGTTTCCACAGGAAATGAAGGACATGACATCAAGTAAACAAAGTAATTATAGCCTAAGCCTCAGCTTGATATTCTCGTTTTCCGTCATCTTTCGAAAACCCTTTTGCAAATTGCTTCTCACTTCGCCCACTGAATGTTTCGAATTGCAAAGACAAGAAAACAGATTTAAAATATGTAGAACGTACAAAAGCAGTGCATTTAAATCAGTTGGCTGAATCAACAATCTCGAAATGTATAAACAATTAAGCATAAACCGATAAGTGCACAAACATCGTCCCCCAATCTTAGACCTCCCTCCTTCTTATAGGTGTCCGTTAAAAAACTGGAATTATAATGGGTGAACTCTTCTAATTTGGTATGACTTTAACGTCTCAAACGATTTTCCATTGCTATTTGAATATAATACATCATGAGACAATAACTACAGTTTCAACCAAACATTTCATTGTAACAAATATATGAAGTAAGGAAGAAGCAAGCTCAGTCGTCATAAGTTCGTCCATGAAATGGTAGGAACAGTTGAATTCATGCGAAATTATAAAACTTCATCGGCAGACGAAACATCTTTGATGAAAAATATCGCAGTTAAAACAACGAGCACATATAACGATATATGCTCTTAAGACCCCTTTCAGAGATCACTCACACTACGCCACTTACACGCTAATAGAAAGAATTTGCGCTATTGAATGCATTGTTGAAAATGGAAGCATTACAGAAAGTAGAGGAAAAAACGATATGCACGAGGAGGTGGGTGAATCGTATATATGTGCTATTTGAGTAGAACTCATCGAAACACGCTACTGACAGGTGTTAAAAAACAATAGCAGGTAAATGTAGGTGATGTTATATTGGGGGTACGAGGACGATATACTGGAAAGAAAAATACCAGTGTAATAATGAATCCATCCTATGCGTTAGCGGGTCTCTCCGTGATTGCTTTGTATTGGGATGAGATAAGCGAAAGCTTGAAACGGCGAAGCTCATCAGTAAATTCTATTTGAGTACTCGAACTGTGCGATGTAGACTTCAAACGCTAATGTTGACAGCTTCCTATGTGATGCTGTGAATATTAACAGGATTTGAAGAATTTGTGTTGCAAACGTTGTGATCAAAGCTGCTACGCTCACATGAAAAAAGGCAAACTTGCAGTTATATATATATATATATATATATATATATATATATATATATATATATATATATATATATATATATATATATATATATATATATATATATATATATATATATATATATATATATATATAATAAATATCGCTGTATTCTTTAGAAGCCATATGCTCATGTTTTTACCGAAATGTGGAATATTGTGCGAAAATTTTGTAGTGCTTACTGAAAACTTTATACACCGTGAATGCTCCCGAAATAATGTTCCGATTGAGCGCATGGAATTTGCTAAATTTGTACAGAATGTTCGAATACTGCAGAAGAAGTCCGTGAAAACGCAAAAGCACGCCCCTGCTAATAAGCCCGAGCAGCGGCCGTGACAACTATAGCCCCTTTAAGTGAACGAACAATTCCGTCGCTCAGCATGCAAAGCTAAATCTCGACAGCCCTACTCGGGACAAGTTTAGTCCTTTAAAGTTATATCAAGGACAAGTTCAAACCATCAAGCAACTGGTTGAAATCTTTAAAAAAAACGTTCGTAGCTCCACCAAGAACAGGCTTCAATCAATAGAGGACGTTTCAGATTCTCTCAAAAACAAGCTTGAGTGCTAACAGAATATTTGATTCTCGATCAAGAACAGGTTTAAATCATTTAGAACTACTTCACTGTCGACAAATAATAGGACGATCACAAAATGCGCAAATGAATAAACAGGAGAATGCATTAAAGAATCATACCTACATACGACAACACTGAGATATCAGCGAAGGATGGAACAAAGAGAAATATCAAGATTGTAAAAATGAATGCATATTTAGTGCATACAAAAACCCCCACGGTAAAAGTGCATTCTTTTGCGTCAGAGCGGATATATTTCTGGAGGATTTTGTGGCCCCCAACAAATGATTTAAATGAGAATTTGTGGCCCCAACCACTTAAACATCAAATTAATTCGCCCACAAACGACGTTTAAAGAATCAGTCGTGAGGCAAAGTTGAACTTATTCCATGGCATAACATCGCCAAATTGATTCAGTATCGTTTTAGCAGTTCGGCGGGCAGACGGATAAAGACATTGCAATATTTGTGGGGAAAAAATCCGACGCAGATATCAAACCTTATACGTTTCACTGTAGAGTTTTTTGCGAAATTTCTAAAAGAATTCTCCTTTCACTCAATTCCGATTTTTTTGAAACGAAGAGCACCTTTTGCTTCGCTGCGCGAAGTTTAGCAAACCTATAATTTAGAGTAGTGGTTCAACGCTAGTTCTGAGCGTGCTTAATTGACAGCCTCTGAGGTGCTCATTCAATCTCAAATTTCAATAAATTAAAAACGTCTGCATCTCGGGTGATAACTGAGATTTTTATGCACTCCATGACAACGTCTGTGCTGTCATTGTGATTTAGTTCGGAAAGAAATGAATGGTGGAAAGCTCTGAAATATTTAGAGAGAACGAACCATAATACTGAAACACCAAAATGAACACGGTAGCGCCATCATACATAGTGATTAAAAAGGAGAAAAATACTCAAAAAACAAACTGCAGCGAATAGGCTGCATCTCTTTATAGAACACTTTGGATTCAAACAGGATTTCGTTCTGATGGAACCAATAGGTGGATTGGAAGCATTGGGCGATTGCCGAGGACGCTGAAAATTAGTCAAGAAATACGTCTACCCATCAAATGGAAATGCAGCTTCTGATCAGGGAAAAAGACCACGTTATCATATCATGGATATCTAAATTCCAGAACTGAAATCCCTCTCTTCCCTTTTACTTTCCATATGTTGCTGAAACATCTTGATAGGAGAATATAAGAACTCACGCTGGGAATTCGGGGATGGACGCTTTGTACTGCGGCATATCAGCCACATACTTGAAGTAGAATCCTTTCACTTTGAAATAGAGATTCATGTACTCGGGTGTTGAGCATTTCTTCGATGCCGCGTGCTCTGCAATTGTTCCTTCAATAAACACTGAGTCGAACAACCATTTACCCTTTCCTTCCACTCTCTCCCTGCCCCCCTTTTCCTCTTCATCTATATCGTCCATCTTCCTATGACGGACGGAGCGTCGCTGATGTACAAAGTGAGTTGATGCAGACTGAATTCGTTTATGCCAACAAAGTCACAACATATCCTAACTGCAGATTATAGAAAGATAAGTTTCCAGCATACTGCAACTTAGATGACCGCCGGCGTGTCAGACCAATAAGCTGAACAAACTGAAATACACTTAAAATGTAATTCATTCAAATCAACTAATGAAGAATTTTTTGGTGAATGCGATAAGCGCATAGCACAAATTCTTCTACGTTATTTCTGTAGAAAATGCCACATTAATTTAAGGTTACAATGTACACGACAGGTTAGGCATAGCAAAAAATGTACTATTATAGCACATATATTGCGCTTTCTTTTTAGCTGTCGCATATTTCATGGCAAAAGCGAACAACTGCATAACAATAATACGACGCCATGCTGAGCCAGAAAATTTCCAGTAGCTTTGGGCAAAACGATGAATTAAATGCTCTCCTTATAAAGCAAAAAGCTGTAGAGATTTCAAAATGTGCGCATATGAAGCATTTCGACATCTACGATGAAGAAAGAAGTTCGGGATCCCGCTCATAAATGGAAATTCAGCTGGCTTGGAATTTTTTCCCAACAAGTTGTCGTGCCCTCCGCGTCCCTGTCTTCCTCGATGGACGCTCTACCTAAATTTTTCCTCCCTCACTTTTCGCCCTAATCACTTTTGGTGCGGTGTTGAGACGCCAGGACATGGAATGTCACATATTGACAAAAAATGCCTCACTGTTTACTTCCTAGGTTACCGCAGTTTTGCAAAAGAAGATAACACCAAAATTTTTTATCCAGCGAAACCACGATTTGTTAAAATCTCGCAGCGTTTCCACTCTCCTTACTGCTTCAGCTTACTTTACATGTTTTAGAATATTGACGCATAACATACCTCGTGATTTCATTTGACACCTCTTCAGAGTATTGCTTTTGAACTGTGCATTTCCGCTGCTTTTCGTGGAAATCTCTATGGAATAAGATATGTCACGTTTTTTGCGTGGTAATCATCTTCCTTGCTGCACACTAATGGAAGGTTTAGCAAGAGTCAAATGACGCAGTCACTTCAGACGTATCGATCAAAAAGAGGCTATTCCGTCTATACTCAGCAACTTCTCACTTTTATGTCGAAGTCTAGTTTCTTTGCACAAGTCAAAACATATGGCGATGCTGAAAAAAAGTTGAAAACCGCCGAGGATGTTAAAATGAGACTGCCTTTTTGACGATTAACTTGTCGCTTGGCCAAGAACAAATACTAACAATGCGCCAACCAAACGCTCGGCTTCCCTCCAAAATGACAACGCAAAAAAATGCTCTACCAGTCAAAATTGCCATGAGACACAAAAAGTCCATTCATAGTGTTTTAAAATTGAGATACTGAAGATATAAAAACTGAAAACTTCGTGGTTGTGGAGACGAAACCATCACGATCCCCTATCTGATCGTGAAGACTGTCACCAAATCTAGTTGCCAAGTTTGCCGTTAAGACAAATTCGACAAAAATGCGACTCGATGCAGTGCAGGTTCTATGCATTTTTGCAACTTGATTTGCAGCGTGCGTTTTTGAAAGCTTTAAGCATTCGAAACAACTGGCCAATGGGGCCAGACACAGACGGCCGCATAACACACTTGCGCCGAGAAAACATTGCCAATTATGAGTTGACAATGGCCTCCATGTGCAGATTCGTGAGCGGTGCGCGTGCACTCATATGCATACGGCGCTCTGCACTGTCGTTTCAAATAAGAAATCACTGTGTCTGTGCTATGGGATGAAACTTGTTGGCTAACATTTATGCCTCATCGAGGTTCCGTATACAATCCTTATCGTCGATAACTGAGCTTCTAAAGGGGTGAAAGATATTTGAAAATGAACAAAAATTTACACGCATTCCCGCTAAACGAATTTTTATTTCAGATTGTTCGAATCGGCGAAAAAAGTTTTTGATGGAAGATTTGAGTGGGCGTCCAGCTGCACGTGGGGACTTTTTCTCTTTGGTGGTAGCCTGCTTAGTATGGTTCATAACGTTGTTAAATTTAAAAACGATCGTCATTCAGCAAAAACCCCTCTCAATATAACAATTACGGAAACCTTAGACGGAAGGTTTTAGTCAGGAAAACCGATTGCTTAATCTATTCATTTCCATCGAAATTCCAACATTCCCCAAATGCACAGCAAAAAAAAAACACAAAACATTAAAAACATGAAGTGACCTTCGAGCGCCATCTGCAGATCAGTTTTGTACAGTTGCCAAAGAGTTGCGGCCGACAGATTACCGATGTTGAGTTCTTGAGGGAATTGGTTGAGAACTGGCGTGTAGATGTGCTTATCGTCCTCAATCACTCGCATCATATAATCGAGAAAATCGAACCAAAACTTAACGCTGTCAGCAGAAGGACCGCCATCCTCACAGCACGATTCGAACATCAACTGATATGTTGCCTATAAAGGGTTCACACTCTTTTAATACCACAAAATGAATATTTCTCACTCTTCCTCTTTCATTTCACATCTACGCGAAGGTGAGCATACTAACGCAAAACCGCCCATCTATGCTATCTAAGCGAGGCTTCTCTACACATACCACGCAGTTTTATAAGTTCGGAAGAAAGAGAAGTTTGGGATAGACGTCCACGGGCGCTTTAACAGCCGGTGCAGTTGAAAAAATTCAAACATCATTGTTCTAGTGAGAAGCCATACTTGCAGTACACGGTATACAAATGAATAGATCGTCGATGCAACCTTTATCAGTGAAGAAGGAGAAACTTATTAAGTTTTATCGACAAACTTTTTTTTTCAGCATTCCTTATAACTAGATTCAGCTACAATTCAGTAACTCGAGTATCAGAAGTTTCCTGGAACTAGAAGACTGGAATGCAACTGGAAGTCGAGGCACACGTCAGCGACGACACATTGCTGTTCAAAACACGAGATTTCTCAATTAGCAGAACAAACTGGTCGGAAGGATTCGTGAAGAATGCTTGCGAGAACTACGGAAACGCGTTCAGTGATAATTTGCAATGCATGAAGATGACCACAAGTAATGCAAGTGGAAATTAACTTATATTTGAAATTGAACCATTGAAATTGCTCGACTAGTCTCTATATTTAATCTGTTGAGACGACAACGAGAAATGAAACTAACGAAGGATGTAAGGTCATTAACGTATATTCACCCAATGATATTTCAGACGACTTTTGTACGGTTGAAGGGATCGAGATGTGTGCGGAATGGAGCTCGGCTCTTCGGGGATAGCAGTCTCCTGATGGGCAGGAAGGTGTTCCAGAAAAGGCCGCATGCGCGCGATCAAAGCTTTCTACTGCGATAATCAATGGGCGGGGTTCAAGCTATGCTGGCTGCGTCTCCAAGACGCTCGCTGTAGGCTCACTGACAACTAGTTAACAAAATTACACTGCTTTATCTACATAAGAAAATGCCATTCTAGTTTGTTTGCAAAATACAGTATCAACCATTACGTGCACAGATCAGATTAAATCGGAAAAGGTTCAGAGCTCGGGGTAAGCATCAGACTTTAAATACACACAATGAATAGAAATATAGGAGGGGCATAATAATTTTTTAAAAATATCTCATGTTCTAAAAGACAAATACAACGTGCTCTCCTCCTCCCCCTCCCTCCGTCCGCAGACCTCAATACACCCAAACCTCCTTTTAACCCTCCCTCGTCGGGACAGTTAACTTCCCAGCTCCAGCAGCCGGACACAGCCCTTGATTAAAAACCGAAAGCCCAAAATTACCATCCGCAAGAATGGCACCAACAGCATGGATGGGGAAATTTAAGGAGAGGGAGCTGGTGCTCGCGTGCTCACTTGTGTTCTGGTTGCAAAGAGAATAAGGAATTTAAATCATTAAACACACAGTTAACCAATCTATGCTTTACGATGAAACAAACTAAGTTCGCCGGTTATGCGGGTTTTGCCCAGTTTCCATGTTTTAAATTTTTTCAAATGGCCACTCCGCAAAGGAGGCAAGGAAGCAAAGAAGGAGGGGAAGAAGTGACCTCGCATCTCCGTTTATTTATGGAAACTGCAGCATCTCATGCCTGTTTGTGTCGCTGCTGATCTTGTGAAAGTAAATTCAATGTAAATGCTTAGGCTTGTAGTACTGGCTGTTCCAGCTGAACCATCACATACTAAATTTACTAAGTTGAAGTAGTGACGGTGCGATTTATTCATGTTTAACTGCAGACAACAGACCAATTAAATTCCACTACATACTGCACAAAACCCCATGAGCGTAAATCTGCCAAGAATTTGGAGAAGACCGATGATGGGGAATATGTACTTGGCCTCGGGACAGGAGCGATTCCATAGGAACTGATAGGGCACTAGTTCGCAAGATGAATTGTGTTTACAACGTCGGTCACAATAATTCACGTGCTGGATGAGGTGCCCAATCAACTATCTTCAGAAACATTCACTCTTCTCTATACACTTCGTGATCTCTTTAGAGAAAATTGATGAAAATATCTGCACATAACGTAAAATATCCTGAAGAGAAAGGAAATAATGTGTGTTAAAAATATTCCCCTCATTTCCCTGAAATTTCTCACTTCATATTAGCCTTCGAAAACCAAAATAAAAGTGTAAACGGAATGAGGGAAAAAAATTTGCAATAAATTATGTCATCGGAGTTTCACGGGAAGCATTTTTGCAAACTCCTTTTGCATACCGCTACGAATGCGAGCGGTACAACGACACTATGTACTGAGCTCTTAAACAATTCTTCGCATTGATCCATCAACTTCAGAAAGCGCTACGGAGACAGAAGCGAAAGAAACTTCCATGCATTTCACGTTTGCCAGGTTTCATTCAAAATCAATCGCGACATCACAGTGCGAATAATTTGGGGCAAATTTATGTGAGCAGTCGGTTTAACTGAGTACGAACGAAATTGGTTTGCATAACTAATTTTTTGTTGGTAAATTGTTGAGAAGATGAGAGGTATCTTTCGCCTCAGCCCACCTAATACACTATTTCACGTGCTTTCTTTACCCTTGGATGGGAAGTGAACATCCACTGGTGGTGACATCATGGGTGCAAATGGATTTTGACGAGTCGATGAGACGAGATTATATGTTCTAGCTTTAAGCTGAGAATTCAGACATACAAATGCGCGATGAATATCTGCAAAGCGCAAGCGTTAACTGCACAAAACTGAATAGTCACATTATGACTGACATCAATAAACTGCTGCATCACGTATTCATACTTCACGTCTAAACGACAATAATGGCATTAAATAATTCAATCAAGGGGTTTTCGTTAACTCAAAACGAAAATGTACATCGAAAGAAAAAACCGCATAGACTCAAGTTTAAAAAAGTCACGAGACATGTCCATGATGTTTTTGTTGAGGAGATAGAGTTTCGCATCTCTTATTTTCACGTTTTCGCTCGGTTGATGTGATAATATTTATGCAGTGAGGAAGGAATTTGTTACTGGTTGAGGATTATAGAATGAAGTTCAGATTTTCAAATTCCACAAGTGCTATTTCGGCATTTACAATAGCCAACCTAATTGAAAAAGTCTTTCGCAAAACCTCGAAACCTCTCTGATCAAGAAGGAGCACATTGCTGAAATCGTTCTAGTGAAGAGTCGTCCAAGTTCAACTCAAAAAAACCCATCTTTTAACCACTAAACGTTGACAATATCCACCATCAATTATTTGTATTCCCATGTATGAAAAAAGTCGAACTCGACTTGCATTTCCCTTTCCTTTTACCCACACTTTGTAAACTATATACAACCAGTTCCATAAAAATAAACCGAGGAGTGGTGTATTCTTTAACAGCAGAATACAGAGAATATCTGCGTGCAATGAAACGGATAAAGTCAAAGGTGAGAGTGACGACGCGTGGGAAAGCTGACAGAGCAAGTCAATTACGACGATGTTCAGATGCGACGGAAAACAGTCACTGCATGAAAAAAGACGACGGAGAGAAACACAGAAAATTCCTAGAGCATTTAACATGCAAATGCATTGTGCGCTAATTCAAAAAATCGTTTCAACTGCATTATTCTTATATACGCAGTAAGTTAGCATTACTACGATTCTTTATGACGAATAGAGACAATGCAGTGCAGGTACTACTAGCGGATAGGTTCAGGTGAGTGAAAGACGCTTGCAGATGCATCGCCGCAGATCCGTCTGTCTGATCGCAGTCAATGTTTGTCCACTTCCGTAACAGCAGCGCATGCGTTTTTGTTAAAGAATAGTGATAAAAGAATATTTATGTGGATCGATATTCAACAAACTGAGAGTACGAGAAGATAAATGTTGAAGCATTAAAACGTAAATTTTGAAATAACGCTGGCTTTTATGAGAGACAGTGAAGTGGTGGTATGGGAGACAACAAATCTGGTCGTTTAGCAAACGTTAAGAAATGAAAAAGAATTTAAAAAGCTACAGAAGGACATGAAATTGTTCACGACACTTTCCATAACTTAGCAGAAATCCCAATCATTCCAATTCACTAACACATTGAGGAAAAAATACTGTAGTATCAAAAATAAGCAGCCTTCAATTACTGAAATGGATCAAAGCAAACCTGCATGCAAGCCTTGGCGCATTCACGAACGACATTCGAAGCACGTGGTGGACTGGCCAGCTCGAGTACCTTCATACGAAAGAACGTTATTGAAGTCAGCAGGTCGACGGTCGACTTCAGATCCGCCAGCTTCTCACGTGATGAAGACGGAAAATATTTCTGAAATGGATTCGGCTGTAGATGTATACTTTAGGTTATTTATTCTGTTTCTACCATTGCAGCCAGCCTTTAGTGATTTACGGAGAATCGATCGATGCTGCCGCACCCCCGGAAGCGCAGAAAGTGCAGGAAAGAACATGCACTGTTCGCCATGAAAGCGCTGCTTATTCCAACCCCCTTGGTTTGATGGGATGTCTCTCAGCAGCCACATTTTTCGGATTAATTCTGAGTAAGTATTAATAACAAAACGAATTATTTTCGTAAGTATTCAACAAGTCCAGGAGGTGAAAAAATTCGTTTTTTCATTCGCTCGAGAAAAATTATATAAAAGTACCCGCAGCCAACGACTGCCGAACACCTATAAATCCAGCGGACAAAACAGACTTTATTCTGATGACTGCAAATGCCGAATTAGAGAAGAAAGAATGGAGTTTATTTTTGGCGCTATTGCAGGAGTGTCAACACTTCCAGTAGCCTTCTTAAACCGGGAAAGTGGTCTAGAGCGGTTGTTGATTCCATAGAAATCTGCTCCATGGTTTGCTGCAAATTTCTGTTTCCGAGGATGCAAAAAAGACTTTTAAAAAAGTCTCATAGATGACCGAAGCATTCCCTTAGTTGCAAGTGCGCAAGAATGCGGAAGCAAAGAAGTCGAATTTTCTCAAGGAACCGTTGAAGAGCAGCAAGATTTTAAAGGATAAAGTGAGGAAAAACTGGTAAAATCTATCTCGTGAAATGAAAGAAACTTGGAAATGCTTTCTCGGTCACTCACTTGAGGTGAACTGATCGGTGACCCACTTGAAGTGAGCTGAGAAAAAATAAACGGCGGATGGGAAAATTAGTTCAACATTTGAAATGTTGCATGAATCCGTCACAGTGAAGGGAACCTCAAACATCTCCATGGCGTTTTTCGCTCGGACTACTAAAAACTTCATTCACCGAATTTCATGCTATTCGCTTGATTCTATTAATGATCAATGAGAAAGTGCTCTTTGATGGACGGCCAAAATGATTCGCAATCTGTTCTTGTGCATGAAACTTATTTGCGACGAAAAATTGCATAAACTGCGTAAGCATGAGGTTCTCAACACTACTGCGGTTGAGGCGTCCTCTTGCAAATTTCCTTGCAAGATGCACTGTCGACTGCTTTTCTCTGAGTGCGTTGTGTGTGAACATGAACACCTCGCTGGGCCATCACAAGCCATAAAAGAAATTCGATACACACAGCCGTGGCCTAGACGAGCGGATGGGCGGACATGCTAAATGGAATTGCTGTCCAATGTATCAACTTCCTCGTGAGCCACACATACTCAAAATTTCTATATTTATTGTGGCTTCGTGTTTTCTGTACTTTTTCAAGCATTTACATGAAATCACTAAACGTGAAAACTCAATAACAGAAAATTGTAGTATTATCTAACAAAGAAGACTAGAAAATTCTTTATCGGTTTTCTCCTCGTCTATAAAACGCACAATTCCAGGCTCTTTTCTATCAACACCCTTATTGTATATCATCTTTATTGGGCAGTAATGAGAAGGCAAATGCAGAATTTCCAGAAAAAATGGACGACGACTTGTATGATGCTACTCGAGTTTTTTTTTTTTGAGCGAAAAATGCCTAACAGCGGATTTACTTAAATCGTTACCTGTCAGGTCGACACGAAAGAAGGAAAGAGTGATCTGAGGATAAAATAGTGACACGAATGGTTCAAAAAAGAAAAGAATACGAACAGAGGATTCGAAGGACAAAAAAAAGAACAGTTTTGCCTAAGAAGCATGATATAAAAAAGCGATAAAAATTAAAATCTTCAATCATATAGTTGAGATCGAAAAGTGCTCCGATGCAACCGGAAAAATATATGCGCTACCTAATATTTATCAAGGGATCGTATTGTTTCCTATAAAATAACGAGCATTCACCAATAAGCCTGCGATAAATGTTCAAGAACGATGAGAGATGTGTAATGCGAACATTTTAGGCTTTCGTTTTCTGCTTATATCGTTTCGATAGTTAGTGAAATTGAGTTAACAAATATAAGAATGTAAAGAGTACCGACCGCATACACTGCGGACACTCAAATTCGTCGCGTTCAGTGGTCAAGGTTGTGTGAAACTATGTTTTTTCTTGGTAATGAAAACGAACAGATGATGAAGTCATCAAACAAAAGAGGTGCTTATGAATGCATCAATTTTTTCGAATACGAGTTAATTTTAATAAGAATATGTTTATATCCGCCTTCAGCAATCGCCATTATATAAATGTCGATGTGTACACCTCGAGATCTAAAATTTTACAATATGGCATTTACTTGACTAGAACGAGCCGGATTTCTTTACCTCCTACCTCACGAATGGAATACTTTTCCACGAGGCATACAACAAGATCTACAAGGTAATACATAGGTATATAACACATCAGTGCACGAATGATCGTTTGTGCTGCGATCATCGGGGGCAACACACAACTTCCATTGAAGATCCTGTGTTCAGTGGTAGGAAAAGGGCAGAAGGATTATTGCTCCAAGAAAAATCATCCTTCAAAGTGCCATGTCATAGTGATCACGAAAATTCTGCAACAACTGAACTGAACAAAAATTATTTGCAACTTTCTCCCGAGATGGTTCTCAAATTTGCAAAAGAACAGCTGTAAATCCCCTTTCTTCAACCATCAAATCGTGATCCGCATAAACTACTTGAAGCACGAAACCTTAAAGGAGATAAGACAATGATGAAGAAGCGCTCTATGTCTAATTCTGTGTTGCCATTCGAATGCCCTCAACAAAATATTTTAGAATACATGAGCTTTAATTTTGACTTTCGTTGGGAAGAACATCGCAAGCAGAGGGCAGTACTCTGACTCGAAAACATCATCGTCACATACTACGACTTATGCATGTTACATGCAAAAAGCCGTTGAAGGAGTGTAGCGAGAGAGTTTTAAGCAAGAGGAAATGAGCATGTCTCCGACATCAGTTTCCCTAAGGAGCTCGATCGCAATCGCAATAAATCAATCAATTTGTTTGCGTGCTGCGAATTCCAGCAGAAAATATATAATCAATATGATGGCAGCTAGCCAACAAGGAAATAATCCGATATGTCACAAATGTAGAAAGAACCCAAGAAGTACATTATTTAATTTTCTTTATAAGAAAATGTTATTACGCAAGAGAGAAACTAAAATATCAGAGGAAAAGATCCAGTTAGAGTGAGCACGTACTTACATAGACATATGGCATCAAATAAAATACCCACCTTCAATAAACTTTGCCAATCTTTTATTTAGGCTCGTCGATGACATTAAGAATTGCTGTGCACTGAAAGTGTGCAACATCCCAGTGATTTAAAGATGAATGATGTGCAAATTTTCGCTAATAAATTGACATTTCAATTAAAAAACTTCTTTCCCGTCTCTTAAATACTGTAACGATGCACTTTACAGACGGATTTTCCCCCAACGCCAAAGAAGATTTAGGAGACAATTTGCAATCATCGAGAGCTTAGTCATCCTTCCCTTTGGGAGATTCTCATAGCCATTAGCCGATGAGTGCAGCTTAGGAGAGGGCGAAATGCCCCTGGTGATCCTAGGTCTTGCGTCCATCTGAAGCAACCCAATGACAGGCTGGTCGCCTTGCGACAACCTGCCCGTGCCGGTAGTATGAACGATCGGTATAATAATAGTTAGAGGGAAGAAGCATGCTATCTAAGATGTTAGAACGGATGTCAGAAACTGCCACTTGATTGTACCACGCTGCTTTGAATGATTTATAAAGAAAGCGAATTCTTAAAAGCAGCGAGGTGCACCAATCATGTACTTAAGGCACGAGCTGCCATCTTGGTCACGATTTTGGCACCCTATCACGAAGGCGGTCGTCTGCGAGTTACTCGCGGCTCTAAACGACGATGAGAATACCTCAGTGAAGACTTGCAACGTTCTTTGCTATTTCTCGAACCGACATTCTTTGCCGTATTCAACAAAGTAATACCTTAGGACGGGCCAACTTCCAAAAATAACTGGAAATTTTGCTTAGAAAGCGTCTTTATTGTTGAAAGAGTTTTAAACAGAAATCGCCAATGACGCCGAACTGCAATAGACTGATGCAGAAGTTCACTTAGGAGTTAGGAAGAACAGAAAAAGTCGATGACCAAAAATAAATTGCATGGACACCGTTACGAAGTGCATGGACTACGTTATCAAAAAACCAGAATGCATACATCTCACACGGAATCGATACACAAAAATTTACCATCGGAGAGAGAGGAAAATCTGTTGAGGGGATGAGCCGAATCCTGGGATCACTCCGAGCACCCGCTTTTGTCATCCGCTTTCTTTTTTATGTTTATAACCGAAGACTTTTGTTCTAACGAGTTGAAGAAATCATTGAATCATTTCATTACGGGGATATTTCTGTACTGATGAGCTGCAGATAAAGGACACACAGGCAACCAAGATTACAAGGAGAGGCATCGCAAGTACGTGATGGCATGCCTTATACTTTGATGAAATATGATCGCCATGCATTCCCTTTGCGTTACAAGCTTTATATTTCCCACGTCGAGAGAGAAGGATAAATGTGGATGTCAGCACCCCTTATTGATGGTTTAGTACTTCATCTGCTTTGGATACTGTTGCAGTTATTTTTTTGTAAACTAGGCGACTTGGAATGATAGCCATGAAAATGAGCAGAATATATTCGGATGCTTTCATTACGGCCAGAATACAACTTGGAGAAGCAAGATCGTTTCTTAAGCAAAAATTGAATTGGTATCTCAAGTGTTCGATACAAAAAGAACACTTGAAAATGTGGAATGCTAAAGGAAATTATGGAATGGCAGCCCGCACGGTCTAAAGAAAGGGGGGGGGGGGGGGGAGCAGTCCGTACCGAATAGTAGTTAAGCCGCCTTCAAACAATCGATCTCTGTATTGAATGGACACTGAAATATACGAGCATGAAAACTGATCTTTTTTCCAAGTTCAGAGACGGGGAACAAATCGTATTAATTAAAAATTATGTTTTTTAAGAACCATTTTAACTTCTTTTCTCAAAATAATCTTTTCTAATTTTGAAGTCTTCCGATTTCGATCGGTTTGTTAAAACTGTCCACATTTGAAAGATGGATATCCAAGCGAAAATGCAAGGAATCGTTAAAAACCTCATAGCACAACTAAATATCAGGTGAATAAGATAGCGATTGGTGCAAATTTGAAGGGTATGGATAAAAACTCACTGGCCACTGCTACAGTGGCAGAGGAAGGATAAATTCGCCGATTATTGTGAAAGAAATGGAGTCAGCATCAAAGATCAATTCATTCTTTAGGTATAAACAAAGACTCAAAGATCAATTGGCGCATGTTTGTTCAAGGAAACCACGGAAAAAAGAACTAGCAGAAAATTACGTTTGCTGAGAACTGCAGTGGAGAATTTGTTGCCTAGCATGTACAAGTCGTTAACTGTATTACTACGCAAGAAGTAGCTGCGTTTGCGAAACAAATCTGTTGAAGCTGCAAGATCAACGAATTTCGCAAAAAAAAACTCTTTAAATGCAAGTTGCAAAGGACTCAAATCTCCGAGATTTGCGGTGTTTGGATATTTTTGAAAAAAATAAACTATCATTGACTGCACTGCAATTTGCTGAAGTCTTCATCTGATGGTAAAATTCATTTCGTCAAGCAATTTTTTTTACTTCGCAGGAAAAAATAGGGGCAGTGAATGTGTGTATGGGAGGACATCGCAATGGATTCTCAAGCATTTGGTGGGACGTTATTTGGAAGCATGCGAACGGGTTTCCTCAATTAATTTAAAGAACTCGGAAAGTTCGGATCGAAATGTACTTTTCTTCGTTCTATGCTTACCTAAATAACCTTGAAAAAATCGCACTCATCGGCATTGATTCTCTATGAGGCGTTTAGTGTGCACTTTTCAACCGTTCATTAATGCCGAAAATACAATTCTTGCTCGTATTTTGGTGATTATGACAGAGGAATTCGTCCTAATGCATTAAGGGGCAAATTAAAATCAGCAGACATCAAAATTGAGCAGAAAATAGCAAGAGAAGCATTTCCCATCTCAACAAGTGAAAAAATATTGAGCAGAAATTTGTGCACTTTGAGTGGTAAGAATCGCCAAGAAAGAACTTAAAAGAGTGACTTTGAAAATGCTCTTGTGGAAGAAACACATTTAAAAGCTTCCAACGAAGCATAAAGAATGTTGAAGAATGCAAAAAGTAGGACGTTTGAGAATGAAAAAAAAAGGCATCTGCAAAGGCAAACACGATTAGTGAGGATTAACATTTACGTCAACATGCTAAAAATGGGTCTGCATATTGCACCTCTTCAATGAGGTAAGTGATATTAAAAGACACCATTATTGCCACTCATGACATCGAAAGAGACATGAACGAGAAGGTGTGGGCAATTTCTTGCACCTCACATGAGAAGGCTAATAGCTGCATTGATATTATCGAATAAACGATTTCCATTTCAGTGAGCGCTGAACTGAGCTAATCGACAATAACATTCATATGTCACCACTCTCCCATGCAAGGTTAATATTTTGAAATTTTATTTTTGAGGAGTAGAATGAAATCGCAAAATTAAACAGCGCTTAGCTCTTGCTGACGGCTCAAAACTGAACCGAACTACTCTTCAACTTACCGCTAGTTGTACAAAACATGCCACGCCTACATTCTCCATACACCTTCAGTCCACGTACCTTATCAGAACCGATTCACCCCTTTCACACCATGATCCTATTGCACAAGGTCAGGCCGGAATCATGCATGGTTTTTAGCCAAACGCCGCCAATTTACTGTTCATTGATGCTACTGAACTTGACGAATTCTAGAAAATGGTGAACTCTGCAGAACATGAACGTAGACAAAACGGCGCCGGCAAAATGCTGACATCAAAAACGCCGATCCGTTCAGTCGATGATACGTTTGCAGCAAAATTGAAAAAGCAATTAGGAGTGGGAAGAACGGAAGTTATGTTAATCGGTGGTAAAATTCAAAATTTGGAGTAGCTACGTAGCACTCGAATCTGGATAATATTACACATAATGTGCTATTTGCATTGTTGGAATGGCAAGTGAACAGACTTCGTTTCAGCATACTACAATGTGTTGTCTATATACGCTATTCCACCAATTTGCATAGAATGATGAAGACTGATGAACAGTATATCCACATGACAACTGCAAACTGAGCTGTCCTCTTGCACAAAACATTCAAAAAATATGAAACTTTTCTGTATGCAAATTAGCACAAAATGAAAATCGAGTTTCCTCAAAATGCATGCAAACTTCTCAGTATTAAAACTGACTCTAGCTTCTTTCCTGTTTTGTAACTCAATACTGCTACAGATGGTCACTGCACTATCACAGAAAACATCTCCGATCTCACAGTTCTAGCTTCGTGATCGTCGAACTGGAATTGCCGAACGAACAGACAAGTAAATCTATATATATATATGTGATGAAGTCTCGTAGGAAAGCTTCGGAAAAGTAAATATTCGGAAATGCTTGGCACTTATGTATGCAATGTAGGCGCAAAACTATCAGTAAATTTTGATTATCTATTTCACTGAAATGAATCATATTGGTGATGCGATATCGAAAAAACATATGGTTAAGCACTTTGATTATACATGAATGATGCTTTCGGGTGACTTTGAAATGTGGAAAAAATAGAATGGAAACTGCAGTTATGTCGTAAATTGATGTAGCCAAAAAGAACCTAAAAAGGTATTATGTGTTTTGGTGGGAAAGAAATTATACCAACTAATAGAAGGGAAATGAGAATTGCCGTCAATATTTTAAAATGTTTGTTAAGCTAATAAACGCAATCAGGGGCAAGTGTTATCCCGATAACGATTCTGCGACATCCGTTTGAAGAAGATGAAAGGATGCTTGCAAGTATCAACGCTCGTCAATGAATGTAACGTTGTTTCTGCAGCAATGATGCACAACACACCTAATCCGTATATTTCACAAGTATGTGAATAACAATTCCTCGATGAACACTTATTCTAATTAAAAGAGGACTCATTTTATGCGTATTTGAAAAATCACGTTGGCGCGCTATGGAAACGCTCTTTTTGTTTGCATGCACAAATATATTGGCCTGTTCGTTGTTTAGCTCAGAGAGCTATAAAAATTGATCGGGAGTGGATTTATTAGAAGGCCATTTAAAATACATAATAAAGACCCAGCAATTTCGGTTAAAAGTGCTATGGAGTTTGTACGCATTTTAAACCTGTTGAACCTCCATTTCACAGCAGTGGATCACCGAAGAACAAGTTTGGTTGAGTTGGATCAATTAAAATATGACGGCGTCATTTCGCCTAATTCACTTTTGCTGTTAACTTGTGAGCCACCGCTCAGCTGAAAGGGATGCAGAAGCTGACATCTTGCAAGCTGGCTCCCACACTTCCGCATTCGTCAGTGATATTGAGGAGCACTTTTGGCTACAGTTCATCGATGTAAAACGGAAAGATCTCAAGCCAAACAAAACAAATACCTCATGCACAAGAAAGACGAAAAAACGATGCAAAAAGTGGCGTTGACTATTTCTACCCTTTCGATGTGATGTTCAAAAATACCCACCTTGAATTTTTTTCACTCAAAACAATGCTAATTAAGCACATTGGCTCAATCAATCAGCAAACGAAGCCCGTCTCTGATCGTGGTCATAGCAACCAAACAAGACCTATGACAAGCAAATATGCCATTTGACGATTGGCCGCAAATGAAAATTCAACCATCGATATATGGGAGCACCAGAATGAGCAATCTTCAACAAAAACGGCGGCAGCACGCAGCGATCGCGGCAGATAAGTGCAAAAGAAAATTTCAGTGTTCATCTGCATTAAAAATGCTGCAACACGGAAACTAATCAAGTATGCATAGATACGGTGACACACAAATATATTCCTTTCTAATGAACATATTTCATATTCTCCACTACCTCACTTCAACTAACTCGTAAAGTATCGAACACTGACAGCCACTGAACAACTTTTATCGCGGAGTGCACTCCTGCATTTATCGCTGGCTGTTGTTCCTTTTCGCATCTCTTCCTCTTTGATTAATCCTAATACATCCGCACATTCCACGATAGCAACTTTCCACTTTCTAGATCTCCTTTCTCATCCCCTATACCTTTCTTTTGTCACGATCCCTTCAAGCTCGGAAGCTGTGAGCCATTATCGACTGACTTTATTAATAATGCTTATTCTTGCACGGTTCCATGCTTAGTGGAACACAGCAAAGATGAAGTTATAAAATCTCCGACTTTAATTAACTCGAGAAAAGAAACGCGACACCACTGCACATGTCTTTTTCTCCTTTAAGACGTATAGTATTAGGTTTTGAAAAAATTTCAAACGTCTGCTCCAGCTCTTCGTATAAAATTTCAGCGGCAAGAACGGAACCAATATACGGTGATGAGAATTTAGTGACCACACTCGAAGAAAACACATAACAGCGCCAGGATGCGTGCCGAGAACCTTTCCAATGCGGATTATTTTTCAGAGTGGCGCATTAAAATTTCCGAAGCATTAGCGAATCACTTACTCGAAGCTAACTGGTACTAAATGTTACTCGCTTGCTTCAAGCGTCTTAAAGACTCCTGGAGAGTGAAGAGGGTTTATTGACAGGGAGAGGATCTAGAAGGATGTACTGCTGCAATAATGAACTAGGCAGGCGAAAATGAACGAAGAAGTAAATCTTCATTAGAAATTTTATAGCTGAGAATGCAGAACAATGCAGAACGCCTTTTTCAAAATTACCGACTATGTTCTCCTAATTATGAGGCAAAAATTTACATATAACCTTTGAAACCAATAACATAACATAAATCAATGGAAACTGAAAACAATAAACAATATGAAAGTGGCAGTAATTGCAACTAATGACCGGATAACGTTTCGTTGACTGGCTCCCGAGGCATGCTGAAGTCCTATATCACCAATCTTTCTTCACATATGCGACCTCAAAGGGTGTAAAATAAGGAAATCGTGTGAGTAAAGAAAGGAAATATATTGCTAACATTAGGAGAGCAAATACAGTGCACCTGGATAGTATTCGAAACATTGGTCGCTGTGTTGCACCTCACTTTGAGCTTATCTATTTACTGCTACGTTAACAGATCAGATATTAGTGTACCACAGATACTAGCATTTTTCTGAAGCGAAGGAAAAATCGCAGCTAGCCGGCCGTATGCAGGCACTTAAAATGAGCAACGCACTTGCTCGAAACTACCCATAAAACAATAGGCAAGGTGTCGGTTTATTTATGGGACGGCTAACATTGAGGAAACAGGTGTGTGTGTGTTTAAAAAAAGCAGCTCTAGAAAATTAGAGGATTACTGATTGGAAAATTGTAGAATATGAACATATTTATAAGTCGATAAATAGCAAAGCCAACGTAATGTGAGGCAAATACAACAAAAAAAAAATGAAACGCATCGTTTATAATTAGAAATTGATTGGACAATCGGAACGACTGAAATTTGTTCGAACTATATAAAAGGCAATCGCACTGTGTTATGGCTCACTAGCAGAGATCACAGTGATCTCAAAATTTTGTTATCCTGTATCGATTCCTTAATAAAATCACAGAGCTGCCACCTGCATCAACATAACAATGGTACAACCTTGCCTTGCCTTGCCTTTGCCATGAAATTTCAAAGCGTATGCAAATTACACTCATCTAATTGAGAATTGAAATATAAGAAGCGCAATTTAGGATCTGAGGAAATGTTATCAAATGAGAACGATTAAAAAGGGGCAGATAAATTTATTTCTAGAAGGACAACAAAGAGAAAAATTCAAGTTCCGCCATTTTCAGTTTGCAGCGTAACTGAGACTGTTTTCTGTTGAATTTGCGTCCGGTTGCAACCAAAATTTTATTACAAACGTATGCCATCAGTTGGTCACTGACGGAATAGTGAATTTGACAGGGCTATAAACTATCGAAATAGCACTCGGCATAGATTCACTCGAAGGGTTTTCATTATCTAACGATGCTTTCAGAAGTTGAAAAGAAAACACTTCATTCCAGAATAAATTTTATCAAATTTGAGGCTGTTCCGTTCACAGGAAAAACTAAAAATCAGTTGAGGAAAATAGCACAGAAGGATCGCATAAGGAAGAGCACGAACTATACTATATGAGCGATGAAAATCACCTAAAAGAAACAACCGACGCAATGAAAAAGACGATCCACAGCCGGTGAACAGGGTAACGGTAAGAATTGTGCTTGCTCATTTTCCAAACACGGTGGAATTTGCGGAACGTGTTTCGACAAAGATCCTTCCACTTAGCTGGCCAAATTAGAGAATTACGATGCGTTCCTAAGCGGCAAAAATGGCGCTCGTGGCGGGGCATCAGCACTTTCACTTATTTCAATGAAAAAAAGTAAAATTGTTGGACTAGTCTTCTAACGGAAGTGAATTTTATTAAGGGTGACCTGTGTCCGAGATACACTCCGTAACCGTGCTCACTGCTCCAAAATTCAACAGCAAAGACAGGTGCGGCATGAAAATATTTAGGGAATGCTGTCATTAGCAAATGTTCATGCGTCAAAGTATTTATTATTTTAATGATATTATCACTCGTATTAACGATGATGCTGAAAGTTCACCTGTTCGCGAGTACTTTTTTGCCGAGAAGCTCCTCGATTATCAGGAAACGTCAACAAGGCTATTTCGAAAGATGGATTCTTGCACATAAGCTAACGGTAATTAAGCTATTCAACAACAACGCCTGTATTTCTTTTGAGGGTCTTCCCTTATGAGTTAAGCCTCAATGGCTTCATTTTAATTTGCGTTAAACTGAAACAAAATTGCGATTTAAAAAGGCGGTCTTTCATTCGATACTGCAACATATCGGAAAGAACAAACCCTCGAAATTCCAGCATAGATGCCAGTAAAACAAAATGAGACACACTCGCCTTAAGACTTCGCAAAACAATGCAAATCAAGAAAGCGTTACATTCTGGGAACAAGATTCATTAAAACTTTCAATGGCAGTCGCAGGAAGCAAAAACACGAGAAAAAGGTATAAGAAATTGGATAACAAAGAAATTATATCTTGAAAGAAGTATTCATTAATTCTTTAAGAAAGCGACCTGAACGAATATCATAAAAATTTGAGGAATTCCATCACACGCGTGTTAAGGGAATGCAAAAGGCAACGAATAAATAAGCAATGTGAGTTTTGCGAGAAGGATTCCTCATAAAAACTTTTGATTAAGGAAAAGGCTAACGGATCAGAATCAAAAGTGCCATAAGTGAGGCGTTCCAGCCAAAAAAAAAAACTAATGATGGTGCTAGATATACCACAAGGGATTTTTGCTATGAAGTTGCTACTGATGAATGCGAAGTTAACGATGGTTCAGCAGAGGACGACGGATGGACAAACTGGAGCAAGTGGCATCGGGATAAATTATAGCGATGCTCAAAGAGAAAAGGGCTGGCACAACGACGAGGGAGACTGCACCACACGCCTAATTTGGAAAGCAAAGCCAACAGATATAACTCTCCTTGGCAATTCAGGGGGCGCATGAAGCAGGGATAGAACAATATGGGATTGCTGCAACGTCTGTGAGGTATATGGAATGCCCGTTGGTAATGTCGGAGAAGGGAGGTTGTGCGCTGCCACATGAATGGGCGTGGAAAGGATTTTGTGCTCAGAGGCCCATGCAAAGCGACATAATATGCCATTTTCGACAGCTCATGCGCAGGCAGCAAATTTCAACGGATGGATCGATGCGAAAAGGTGGACGATATGTTCTCAACAAAGGTGCTTGTTCCTCTTTACAGCTGCTCATTGCAATGAAACCGAAACAAAATTTGTGCCGCATTTCATTATGCAGATAAGCGTGATTTTCGAGTTCAGTGAACTTCTAGCTGTTTTGTATCCCGAATTTGATGCAGTCATTCTATATGCAATCGTTTCCCTGTTGTTAATGATCGCTAACTATTGATTCCATGCAATTGCAAACACTAATCTCCTCAGTTCACCCAGTGTGCCGTGCGTCATAATAATTAACATTAACCATGATCAGATAGCAGCTATATCGCAAATTCATTGCGGATTACTGTTGAAATTTTTTTGAAGAATATGAAGACTGTTTCCGCTGACAGTCATCTTAGGGGTAAAAGCTCTTTCATTGTTGAAATGACGAGACTTCTGATAAACACTTGTGCTCTTTTTTCTAATGGGATGTCTATTTGCTCGCATGCAGTAGCACACAGTTGTGAGCCACAGTTTTAAAGGAGTATGAAAATGTTGCGAAGCATTAAAAGTTTGTCTGTGATGAGTCAAAAGTTTCCTATCTCTGGTTTCACGGTATTTTCCCTCCTTGCATTTCAAGCTGCCTGTCGAATTTTCCGCCTTGGATTTATTGAACGCCTTAGATGAATGATCAAAAGATATTTCTGAAATCTACTCCATCGCTCTTCATTGACGCTCACGCGTTCAGTCGCTTAACGACCAAAAGAAATCTCAAGTGGTTATGTTACTACATGGTTGTATATAAAACTTGATATGTTTCTGCGAGGGAATGATGCATGAATACCGAAATGGACGTCGGGACAGAGTGAAAATGGAAGCGTTAGGCGGATTTGTTGCAAATTAATTCGTTAAGTTAAAGCCGCATCAGAAGAAACTGCGTTAAACCCTCGTAATCAATCTCAGGAATTTGCGTTATCTCAATTCGCGAGGTGAGGAGCCTTAATTTGATAGCAAGACTGAACCTGGGAGCATGATTGCGCGAGCTGGCGTACCAGAACGTGAAGGAAATTCATTTCAAGGAGAGCTAAAGCAGAGGAAAAATTGTTAGAGAAGGCACCTCCTTAGGGGATGAGGATCGTATTTGAGGCAATTTCAATCTGAGTCTTTTGTGAACTTTTGTCTTCAGGAATGAAGCAGTTTCATGAGGGAGAGAGACATTCCACTGAGGGGGAAAAATCCGACGATTTATAGTATGGTGCAGAAAACAACATGGAATTTACTGTACAAGTGGATAAAAACTTTCCCTTAGTTCTTGCAAAACATAGTTCATTTGGCTAGAAGTCATAAACGAAAGTATGCGGGGAGACTATTTCCGAAAAAATCGCAGAAAAAATTGTGAGGTTTGCAGTTCGAGGAAAACAAAGAATTAGATGAAACAAGTTATGAAGAACAAACAGCACCTCAATAAACAGCCCCGAAAAAATTTCTTCTCATGAACATTTTCAATTCAGTAGAATACAACACGAATCTCTCACTGTTCCTCTCTTCGTCAGTAATCAACAGTAGAAGGTTCTAGCACAATCGCCATGAGTGGTGACTACGGTGGAAACCAAAAGGGAAATGAAGGGCGAAACAGCAAAGCTTTTATGCATTTTTATACATAATTACGCCATTATATGCTGAACAGGTGCATGAATTGGGAACAATAAAATAAAATTCAAATGAGTTTTCCTTCTAGCTTTACAGTAATTACCTAAGATTTTAGTTACCGTTGTTAAAACCCTTTGATAAAATAATTGAAAACTCGCGTTATTATTGAACTTCACTTACTGGTTTTTGCTAGTCAGTTCCATCATTCCACTGTCGCCTTGTAGCTGCGCGCTTTATTCATCCAAATATCACACGAAAGTCAAGTTGAGTGTAATAATTTCTAGCATGTCAGAACACATAGTCAAACTCAGCAGAAGGAAAACAATAAACACAAACAGGAGAAAATCTTAGATGTTCTTTCGATAATCAGTTTTAACAGAAAATAACCAGGTTTAAGAAAAATATATTCCCGTTGAAAGTGGTGCTCCAATGCAGCCCTCCCTCTCCTCTCTCAAAATTTTACGCCATATTTCACTGCCACCCAAAAAAGGCTGTTAAAGTGATGAGGCGAATCAGTGTTAATGTCGTATTCAGTGGTGATACACTTTGAAATTCTCAGCATTCGGCAGCGAAGCTGTAATGAGTTGTTGAGCTGCAAAAAAAACTAACGCGGTACATGGAGAGGTCGATACGTATTGAGTTATGCAGTTGGTCAAGCAGTTTAACGAAGCGATCTTTCCCGAAATTCGAGGCACTGAAGCGGTCGGAAGCAGAAACGGCCGATGTGGCCGTCGTATGAGCGTAATAGGCGTTGATGTTGGCCAACAAAGTGGACAACACGGCGGGCACTCTCGGACACATATAACGGGTACAAAGGCACGCAAAGTGTGTCATCGCCTGAAAAGGACATCTCGGCAAAACTGTCGCACTTTCAACAAAGAGGTGAAAGAAAGGTGGAAAAATACCTCAACGAAACTGATATAATATGAGCTTTAATGTTTTATTCCACCATTCCCATCACTTGCTTGAATTTAAAACAAAAGGAACAAACATGGTAACATTACGATTTTATGCGTTTAAGCAAACTTGCATATGCGAAGAACGTCACGGCGAGGTCTTGTCTACGCGCGAGTATGTCTGCGTCTGTTTGCCTGCCCGCTTTAAGCTTGGAACTATGAAGCAAAAGTTTTGAAGTTTCGATTAGTTTATTGCACTAGTTCTCCTTTTACTGTCTTATTGAGCTGGTGGATCAACCTGAAAGTTGCTGGATTGACTTGGAGGTTGCTCATGAGGTTATCCTATCATCTAAATTGCAACTATCAGAGGTCTTCAGCCCAACTTTAGGGGCTGGAAATTTCGTCTTTTAGTACACATGTGGAAAATATTTTTTTTCTTTTTGAAAGAGCGACAGGACGGGACAGATTGCATTCCAAACGTCAGTGTAAAGTGATTAGCTCCAAGCGTTGGTGAACGGACGAGGAATGGGGAATTATTGGACATGAGAAAGGAGGCTGGCGCGTACTCTCATCTCCATTGAGTGGAGTGAATCCGATAGGTGAACTACGTACCAGTGTTAGCTCTATTAAGCGAGATCCTGAAGCGCATACGTTCAACAAATCTGAGAACGTACGGTATGTTGGGAGGATTGCTTAGTAGTTTTGATAACACGTATGTGCGAATTTGATAGATTTGATGAAGATATGAAGAAACCTGATAAATGCTTTCGATGCCATAACGCATCGCAAACTCGTCGACAATTTCCTGTCCTGTATCGTCGAAATAAACCTTCCAACTATCGTCCCCTTTTGCTTCAGGCAGACGAACCTCATCTTGTTCGGTGCAGTGATGCTGTAAAAACAGCTCTTTATGAATTTCTAGAACGGGTGCTAGACTAGCACCGTTACCTCGAGAACTTTTAACACTCAACAATACATTTATTTATTGAGTTTGACGTCTCTTTGGACATAGTTTTAGGTCCAAGAATTGCAGTAGTAGACAAATTGTAACCAAGGACTTCTTTTAAACCCAGCAAATGGTAACTGACTGAAATGTTTTCTTTACATCGAGAAGCAATCATGCAGCAGATATCGGTTTCTATTGCGGCCTCATAACGGTTTCAAAATGTACTTGCCAAACCTCATTAACCAAAATTACGGATACGTACGGCACGCGCAATTTGCAAACGGACACAATGAAGATATTCCCGGGATCAATATCTAAATGCAAATGAAATCATAAAACAACACTGAAAACAGATAACCTGTTCAATGACTAAAGTTAGTGTCGTCCTAGGTGAAAATATTTCTACAGAAGATGAAACATGGTAGAAAAGATGGGAAAAATTACATGAGCATATCTTGCCTCACGAGCAGAGTACGAGTAAAAGTTCCGATTTGGAGAAAACACTCAAAATAAACCTGGAAGAGATGTTCATGAAGGCACGTATATTGTATATGATAGGGAGCGAGCTTTTCTTCGCCCTTGATTTCGACACTGATCTGTAACCTAATCGCACCACTCACCGCCGACTTATCGGTACGTTTCTCTAAAACACACAAAGGATCTAACTCTGCAACAAACATGGGCATGGTTGAAATTACAAGTGAACTATTTTTCAACAATCTATGAATTTTATTAATCAAATGAATCTTCCATGAGAGCCATAAACTGCGATTTAACTTTTGACGTCACGGGTAACTGCATTGAACGCAAGAGAGATGATGAATTTCATTGAATTATGGACGAGCAAAGGAAATTTCATTCGTACGATGAAGCTTTATCCCAGCTCAAGCTGCTTTCGGCACTTTTCTAGAAAAACACGAAAATCCTTCAAAGCCATACTACCAAAGGGGAAACTTCTGCACTTTCATCAGAAAGTACTTTAAAAGGGAGAATTACCAGTTACGATGAAAAGAATTTTTTCGCGTTAATAATTTGAGAAATAAAACATCATTTTTATATGCATTACTTGCTACTAGCCAAAAGACAAGTCAAATGTTTTGTTGTCGCTTTTATGAAGGCAGAAATATTTTTTATTGCAGATGAACAACGCTCACCAAGATTATACCAAACGTCCATTTCACCGCTAAGCGTTCGCACTTCAATAATGGCTTGTCCAAGAAAATCATCTGATTCTCTAGTCAACTTCTGCCTCAACTTGCTCTTCAAATCATTATCCTCATCCCAAACACGTACTTTCACGCGATCCGTTGAATTATGACATTCACTGAAAGAACCGAAAATTTAATGCTTACGGAATCATACAATATTCGATTATCAGGCATTTGAAATTGAAATTAACATCACTCGGTGATATGAGAACTTTTGAAGGATGAACACAACAACACTAAATAAATACGCATCAGTACTGGAAATAAATTCCCAACAATCACTTCAACTTTTGATCTGTTAGATTCCATTGTCCGCTTTCCACTTCAACTATCTCACTTCACTAGGTTCAATGAGCACTTATGATCTGAACAACTCATTAGATAAGGATGAGACTGGAAAACTCATCACCGTTGGAAATGATGGTTTCAGTAATACCAGCCTATCGCTCTTTGCTTTAATAAAATCGCTCCAATAAGTGCAAAAACTTTCTTCTCTACTATACGATCTAACAATCTAACAACATAAACATAGACTTTACCCAGAAAGCTTTTGTGTTGAGAATTCTTAATAAACTTAGCCACTCGCCAATTCCGCCAGAAAAATAAAAAACAGTGGAATTATATTGCCGAAAAAAATGGTCTTAACCTTATTTACACTGTTCAGTTTAAACATTATTTCGCATCAAGTTTTTGTCAATCCCTACCGATGATATGCCGATATCAACTGTCACGAGCATATGATTCGAAAGGTTTTTCTTCGGAAGGAAATGCTTACAAAAAGAACTGCTCGTTCCAAACGGGGTTCAATTCCTGATGAATGGTCCTCGTGCGTTTTTTCACTTTCCCTACCTGAGCGGTAACGTACGGATCGCTTTTACCCGTTTTATCTTTCGCTATTAAGCCCTGAGCACATCGAACTGCAAAAGACACATTGGCCGATAAAGGCTAAAATGGCGCATCAATACTCATCGGTGAATTACATGGAAATTTTTACTGAGAAAAGCACTTCATAAGAATTGATATGGAATTTTAACGCTGCTGTTGGGAATTGGGATTTATTCGTGGTGGGGCTTGGAGTTCAGGCGGAGAAAAACACCGCTCTGATATATCAGCAGCATCAGTGGCATGAGGGGACCGCTAGTTGTAGTCACTTTTCCCGCATTTCTACCACTTCCAAACAATAAATACTGATACGAAAAGATGGAAGAATGCAGTTTTTTGTGGCTTCTTACAGGCACATAGTATCTGAAACTTTTGGTTGGCCACCTTTATATTGCAAACAGACAACAGCACAGAATTAAACAGTTCATGTTTAAGACCACGGCAAAACCAAAGCAAAACATATCGCACGATCATCTCTATGCGATACGAATAAACGAAACACGGCTTGTATACTCTGCGGAGAGGTAGTGCAGCTATCCGTCGTCAGCAAAAGAAAGAATTCTCTTGCTGACAAAAAGGCAGACATATATGTTCCATTACGCCTCTAAAACACCTAGGAACCTAACTTCATGTCTTCATATATTTTTCTTCTGAAGTAAGCAAGAAAACTGAAGTTTGAGCTCCGTCAAATCGGTCAGAGATAATTCATCTTCAGCGGATGCACAGCCGTCTTTAGCCATAATGTGCTACACCACTCTCCCCACCCCTCCCCCTTCCTCATGTATCGTATGCACATGGCAACTGCCTAATGTTCTTGGTGTCTTACAACCCTAGGGATCAGATAAGGCTCCCTTACATCGATCATTATGGCTTATTTAGAATATAGAAAAAAGATGACGATCCTCTCCAAAGCAAGAAACAAAACCAAACAGAGGTCTCAAAGCGACGTATTTAGAGAAAAACTTTCCCTCGATGCACTATCGGAAGTAGTCCATCATCAGTACAGCCATGAACGAAAATTATCTGAGAATAACCGGCCGAAAATCGAGATAAAAATCACTTGCGCCTTCGGGTTGTTTCGATGGAAACGCTTTTGTAATATTCAAACAGCCAGTTTCCTCTATCACAGACACATGAAGTGCCGAATAATCTAAACAACTTCCTCCACATTAACTAAACTTTTGATTTATATGAACACTATAAGCACTTTAAAATATATGTGAAGAGGCGTGAATGAATGAAGTCTGTTTAGGAACGCTACCAGTCAACGCGATCTTCGCACTCCATTTCGAGCTCCCTTCGAGAATGCTCGTTTTCACTTGCTTCAACGTTTCTTGTTGTGTTCTCTCATCAATGTTGAAAATCGTTCTGCAAAAATATATAGTCAGCAGAGCTCTTCTTACGCCCCGGTTAAATAAGCACGTCTTTTAATGGATGGGCGTAGAAACAAAGACGGATACGGGGGATGAGAAAGACGTTTTAAGGTCTAGCATCCCCACGCAGTTACTTGGCTGCCTGCGATTGAACCACATTTGTTAGTTCCTGTTGAGCGAAAAGTGCACAGAGGTATTAAAACAGCAGGAACGAACTACCTTCATTTTTACGGTGGATTGTAAGGAAAAATGTGTGGATCAAAAAGTCGGCAATATTCAAGTGACAGGGCGCCGATGCAGGACATTAAAGATAAGAATGCTGATGAGCGACATAATTTCATCACTTCTTTCCGGACACCTCTCGTATCACCAGTGGATTTTATGAATGGAAAAGATGCAGTGAGCAATGCATTCAGTTGCCTCTTTGCACCTTTATCGAGTAATAAGCTCAATATTTTTATGGAATCAGAACAGTATCTGATGAGAATGATCTGGCAGCGATGTGCACCTAACGTGATGACCGTTGTGACATTAATGACGCCGCTGCGTGCGCTATCCTTTATTTGCTTTTCATCGACGAACAGCATTTCTGGAAAATGTTTGCAGATCGATTTTTCCCGTCCCTCTTTGATATTTATTCATGAACTAAGCAATTTATACGATCAGCAGTGACACTATATGACTGAATTTGTAAACTTTCACATTCTATAAACAACTATTATTAAGCCGCTGCGCGCTCTACTTGATAGCGAATGGCCGATCACCTAATGACTGCCAAATATCCATTATTTTGTTGTTCACTGCATTCTTACTTTTGAAATATTCGCTAGCCCGCTATTCCCCTAACCTTTTAGGATCTACGACATATCTGACCGATGCTATCTTTTCAGCGCACCTGAAAAGGTAAAGACTTTAGTATCTTCTCCGCACCAACATATACGGTGTGAAACACTTGCAAATTAAATATGTCGACGTTTTATGCAGCGCAGATGTTTTATAGCGCAAAATGTGCAGTTCAAAACGACTGCGGCACCACAGATTAATGGGACAGGGGAAGAAATGGTTACATGGAAATTTCTGTAATATGAAAGGCTGAAGTGAATCATCCTCTACATGCAACAGACTTCTTTGGCGGAGCAAGATCAGCCGGAAAACCTGAGACAATTAACTCTGTTTTGAGATAGCTGCCTTTCACATTTCACACTACGCAATGCGCCTTGCGCTTCGACAGACTGTAGTCACGTCAGCAACTTCGGAATAAACAAAATTGGCTTAAAAGTTGAACAACTCTCCATGAGAATTTTGGTTTATCGGTTATGCTCGATTAGGTGACACTGCATTATCCGTCTAAAGCGTAACTTTTTAAAGACGGATATTATTCATTCTTCGAGTTTCCAGAACAGGAATCGGCAAAATAGCGACAAAAATATTTTATTTTGGATAACGCTATGATCACAGACCTGATGCAGCTTCAAACTGAATGATCAAGTTTTTCTTACCGGATAGTCTCGAAGATTTCCGGCTTGTTCCTCTCCTGAATCTTCATTCGATCACGTATAACAGCTATCAAATTTTGAGCACGATCACCCTCTCCATGTTTTGAGCTTTTTTCTGCTGCCCCTACAAACAAACTCATTTCGTGTTCATATAAAAAGGTTTACATTCGGTCTCTATTCTAACAGTGATAGCATATTCTTGACTTACATAATCAAAGTACTGTGCTGTTCGCACCTCCCCATATTCCACATAAGTCCGAAGAAACTCATTTAGGAGGAGGTTCTTACCACCTGCAGATCATAGGGTCGAAATACATTCGGAAGGGAATTTAATGGCAAGGAAAGGTACATAAGTGAAGTGGGAGGCATACTGCAATTGCCTCTAATTGTCAATTTTGACGCATGTTCGAGGGCAGCATATGCAGAACAGCTTAGAATCAGGAGTGTTGAGGAGAATCATGCCAAAGATGGTTTACAGTATCCTATGCTTATTCGCAAAGCGCATCCTGGAGAAATTGCAGTTCTATTATAAACAACACCACGAAAGAACCTAACATATCAAGTTTTAAACTGATTCACTATATTTGGAAAAATTTATTGGCATCTAGAGACATTACTATATAAGTTAAACCTGCACATATTTGCACCAGTCGCATTTGGAGTTTACAAGTGAACGTTCAGAAAATCGAATATTTTGTTGAGAATTTATGACTAAAATTAAACAAATATAACCTTCTTAAAACATAGATTCGAAGAAAAAACTCACTTTGCAAGCAATCCGCACTTAGTAACTCGCGGCATTTATCATGAACTTTCACACCACACTCCGTACATTTCAAACCTGAAAACAGCATTTAAAACATTTCAATTCACTGAACTGTTCTGAAAGTTTGGCTTTCAGGACTAAACTCCTACAAAGAAAACCGAAAAACAGAGGGTTTGGGAGCATTTTCCGGTTATAAAGTTATTTAATCTTTTGCACCATATTAATTCCTAAAACCTCGTTACTCTCCTCGCACTCTTTCCCTGCCCCTTGTTCTTCTATCATCTTTTTTCCCAGCCCTTTGTTTTTCTCCCAGCCCCTTTTCCTATCTGTATTTTTTCTTCTCTAATCATTTCTATGCATATCCAGAAATGAGGAATTTCTATGTTGATTATCCAGAACTTATCCGAATGCCTGCTCGTTTTATATAGGCAAAAACCCTCGGGGATTTGACAAGAAGAATTGCAATAAAATATCAGTGAGATCAAATGACTAGCTTTGATGCGGCTCACCTTGACGTGCAAGTCCCCAGAGGAGTCCTTCACACTCGTAGCACCATGTAGGAGTTTGGAAGTTGGTCATTACAAAATTGTGCGGTGTTGTGCAGCTAATAGGATAAATAAGCGCTTGTAACGTCTTCCTGTAGACATGCATCTTCTGCAAACAAACACGGCCTTTCAATGCAATTCGCGAATCTCAGGTGGTACATAGGTTGCAGAACATCATTAAACAACTGCCTTTTTCACCTCTTTCACCTAACAGGTAGATAGAACATTAAATCAAAACTACATCGATCGTCGTATTTCGTCATGAATTATTTATATTTCCTTCACACTTGGCTTCTCTAATTTTTTTACAACAGGTCGCTTATTTGATTTCCAATAATTATCAATTTTTCATTGGTGATTGATAATTTCACAAGAAAGACTTCATAATTCACATTACAATAACAACAATGCAGCATTTATGTGACAAACGCACAATTAGTAATGATAACTTTCCTGAGAGTAAGTTGCAACCAAGAATATCAATGTGTCGATGCAGCAGTTTCAACTTCGAACCGATCGGTGATTCTCAACCACATTATGATGCTTCCAATTATGCCAACTTTTGCTGTCTCTTTTCAACATCTACAGTTTCTGAATACTTCATGAGGCTATTATATGCTCATATTGGCTGCAGCAGTTAGCAAATGCTAGATGTAACGAAAGTGTGTTATTGCAGCGGAGTTCTTTCTATGAAACACGAAATAAAGTAGAGGAAATGGTGGAATGAATTTTTTAAAAATATACTTCTTTGCTAAACTTATCACGTGCTGTGAACGCTGATGATAGGCGCGTGTGAACAAATCAGAAAAAAGGGACGCCACGTTTGCTTCATTTTTCATGCAATCTTCCCCTCCCCCTCCCCTTAGTGCGTTTTCGTTCGGTAGATGTGCACAAAGCACCAGTGAAGAAGAAGTCTCACCAAGAAAGTCACTTCTCGTTTGCTTTATACACAGCTCACTTTCACCTAACCTAAGAGATTAAGAAAACATACGAGTTCCTCATCGCCAAACGTTGTTTTTGCAGCATTTGCTAAGCCCGCTTGCGCTCGTTTAGTCAACATCGTCTGAAAATTTTCATTTATACCTCTGCATAAACAGTGCAATTATACACTATCTATGAGCAATCAGAAAACCATTCAGCCGAGCAGAACTACCTTCACGCTTCAGACAAATGGAATCCCAAACAAAAACGATGAAACTTCCCAAAAAAGGACTTATTATCACTGAAAAACCTGAAATTTCATCCAGTGCAAGAAGCGAACAAAAGCAAGCACGGCAATCTTGCAAAAAATTGCTGAACACCTTCGCGTTGTTTACTGATGCGTCTGATGTGAAACTCTAAATGTCACAGTAGGGATCAAACTCAGCAAAATTCACATGAAAACTTTTCTTGTAAATATTCGTTATCAATTTGAATAGAGATGTTAGAACGAGATAATCGAGACGGCAGACTGCAACTCGAGATGTTTCAAACTGCTAAAAAACTAGTCGGATCCCGACTCCCATGTAATCTTCGAGCCGTACGCTTACATATAGGACACTCACATGAAGAGGGGGAAGAGAGAGGGTGGGGCAGGGGAGGAAGCTACGACGAACACGGTAAAGGAAGAGGATAGACAAGGTTATCAAGAGGCGAGAAATGAATTTTGACGGGCTTTTAAGCTTCTGATAAGGAGTGGAACACTTTGGATTTACATTCACCCCGCGAAACAACAAAAATGGTGTTCAGCAAGGTGCTGCTCAATGAGAACTTTTTGCTACTTATGCAGGCCTTCAGTCTCAAGTTATAATGATAGGAGAAACACAAATCATAACAGATTTATCGGAAGGATCAAAAGGAAGTGAATCTGATGATAAGGAGCAGGACGCGATTTGATGTGCAACCCTTGAGGAGAAGGAAAACAGTTGGGGGGAGGGGGTGGGGGGGGGGGAGATGAATGAGGAGGGTTCTACTACCTCTGTTGCCTCACCACACCAATAATGACGTCTCATCATTGACAGAACGCACGCAGAGAACGTCACCGTGGCTAACAGAAACGCTGCCACCTTGACTCAGTTATCTATAGTCCCTATGGGTGAGTAGCGGATTGTGCAGTCATTAATTATTCCTATGAATTTTTCATTAATTTCAACAAAACTTTTGATCTTACGATCAAACTGGCGTGATTTTCATTTTTTAAAAAAAGGTGAAGCAAGCCATGTGAGCATTATTCCAATTTTCTTTGCTTTTCAGGAAGGAAATCAGTGAATTTATAAGAGACTTGAGGGCTTAAAAATCGTTTGGAGTATTGAAGCATACTTTTGGCATACAAAAATACTCTTACAGCTAACTACAAATAGGCGGCAATGCATGGTGCAAATTTTCTGAACGCACTACAAGACGGGAAAACATTCACATCGAAAGAAAAGCAGATGCCGGATGAATAAACCCTACCACGTTTGCATTCAAAACCACTACTGGTTGCAAAAGCTGTGTGATTTCTATATCCACCAAGAGTACAGAAATTGTTCTCAGTGCAACGGAAGACCAATCTGAGAATGAGTTGAGTGGATATTTCGAGCCGAAATCAAAAACGTTTTAAAAGAGAAGTGCTTCTCGAAATCGGCAAACTGCAGAACGTCTCGATGGAGTTATGGAAACTAGGTAAATTTCGTGAAAATGTGTACAAAAGCTCACAGAAAGTGTTCTTCCTCGTCTGGGAAAATGTCCGGCAAAACACAAGAACAAAGAACAAAATGACAGTCTAAAAGCACACGCTATAAAAAGACAGTGGCATTTGAACACATGCAGGGAGCAACTAGTGAACGCTGGATGAAAAGTTTTCGTGTTATCAAATTACACATTTCAACCGTCCTTTAAGCTATTTAAATTAAGTCTATGAAATACGAAAGTGAAGGTCGTGAGGAAAGAAATTTGCAAGAAATTTATTTTGAAATCAGTAAGCCAGACGCCCAAAGTGTCATAGACTGTTTTCCGCATAAAAATGGACGCCACCTATGGTACAAAACTGATTTCATCCTCTTTCTCTTCCCTCCGTCTCAATTCTCCATTCGGTCGACTGAAAGAAAGCAAACTAATGATTCACTATAGATGAACAAAAGAAACTGATGAGGCATTCTTGATGCACATTGGACTCATTCGTGGAACTTTTTAAGGAACGAATTTGAGTACTTCGCAGATAGTGACTCGGAATTAGAACCGCTCTTAAGGAAAATCGATGTGTTTAGTTTTTAAAGTTGGGCTTATTTATGGGAGACGGGCTAACAACGGAAACTGTTCATCCATAAAAGACAAATGTTCCAAACGCCATTGAAACATAGAAAGCTAATCGATTAAAAAACTTTGCAGCCAAATACTAAAACAGTAACAATTCTATGACAAGCGAAACAAGAGGGCATGAAAGATACATCGACTTATCGGGAAACCTTCACTCTCTCTTCGAAGTCCAGCCTCATTTCATAAGCTTTCTTTTGTCAGTGAAAAACAGGTTAAACTCATTTCTGATTAAAGAGAATAAAAAATAGTCATTAAACTCATTTCTGCAAATTAGTCGATGTTTCTTTCATTACCTCATCAAACCCATTTGAATCGCCTTCTGAACTGTCAATATCTTACCTTGAGAACCTGAAATATTGATTGAGAATTTTTATAACTCCTCCAAGTAGAATATCACTGTGTATTTGCTCTTAGCAGGATTATTTTGAGAACTTATCGAAAAAAAAGAAAAGAGAAGAGCATTCAGTGGGATCGCTTAAGACATGGTTAATTTGTGGGAGATTTGATGAATCAAACGTACACCGAATTCATTTGTTTTTTATCTCCCTGAAGTCTGGATATCACGCTGCTATTCGATTCTATAATCGTTTAGAAAATTCTAATTACGTGAACAGGTACTGTTCTCACATAGACTTTGTTTGCAAAGCACCAATTACAAACATGAAACTGGCGCAAGCATGCTCAAAGAGCATCGATAAAATTTGTGCACTCGAATCAACCCCATCACAACTCTGCATTGCCAAATACAATCAAATCAAATTGGTGTCTTTTCCATTACCTCGAGCAATTCGTTTCATTGAGTATAAATCGCACAATCATTTCATTGCTCAAACATCTATTTCAACTTCATTATTCAGTCATGCTTCAGCGTTTAAATTATCTTATTTGATTCCTAATGCATAGAAGATTACGACCCTCTAGAAGATTACTGCTGAAGCGTTCACTTCGGTACAAAGCGATAATGTAGACACAGCAAGAAGCGTAGGCGATTCTTCATTCAACTTAAAATGATCCAATGGCTATTAAAGTGGAATAAAATAGAGTAAATCGCCAACCAGCTCGCTGACGAGCGGAATGGTCTTCTTGGTGCGCGAGACATTCATGTTGGGCATCGCGTCGATGCTCTTGTAGAATGCACTCGACGCACTGTCCGTCGCACCCGCATCGAAGAACGTCGACTGTAATCAAAGAGGTTATGGTGCTTGATGCTAGTATTTACCGCACTTTGTGAACAAAACAATTGCCTTCGATGAGCCGTTCTTTTCACAAGGAAGCCTTTCTCTCTGTATTTATGCATGTCAGGAAGTCGCGTCCAAACGATGTTCTTCAAGGAAGACTTGTTTTTTGAAATTTGGTCAATTAAAGTGCGGTATGAAATTATATAAATTTAGTACTCATGTACTATATATCCATGAAGTTGGCTAAATCATATCAACTATATAAATTTAATATAAATGCAGAAACTCTATTCACGCTAGTGCCATATATAAAACTGCAAATGAAATATATATATATATATATATATATATATATATATATATATATATATATATATATATATATATATATATATATTTATATATATAATTATACCATATAAATGATCGAAATCATCGAGTCACCTTGGATGCGTAAACAAAAAAATATTTAAGGACCTTGAAATGGCAAACGGCTTCTCAATTCGTACTAATCATCGGCACGAGCATATGCAGTATTCTTTTTAGGGCTCATCATTCACAAAGTAATACGCAACAAAATAAATGCGCTTTTTTCTGCACTTCCGATGGACTTGATCAGAAGTGATATGGTAAATAAACTTTCACAAAGTAATACGCAACGCAAATTTTTTCTGCACTTCCGATGGACTTGATCAGAAGTGATATGGTAAATAAACTTTCAATAAGCGCAAATTTTCAGATCATGTGAGAAGAAAATTGCTTTCGGAAACAAAGTAGCCGCTTCCTCTGTTAACACTTGAGTGAAGCTTTTCTGGAGTAGAGAGGTTTTAGTGATTACTCCCTCAGGATACGGAAGACCCTCAAAAATAAGTTTGGCGTTAGTTATCATAATGCAGAACAATTTTTTAAAGGATTACAGATAATTTCACAGAATGGGAAGTTCTAAAAAACTTCGTTTCGCTGTTATTCGACTTTTTTCCACTATTCTCCACACAAACACAAATATATAATAGCAAGGAAGCATTACCTTTTGTAATAACTACACAACGTTATCACAGGTAGAGGATACAAATGAATTCAGAAGTTCGCAGCGATAGCAGTTGCAAATGATGCTGTTGTGGCAGCTTCATACTTTTTATACTTTCTTGTTCAACCAGTGCATCATTGCTCAATATGCAGCGATAGCAAAAGACGTTCAAGTGACGTATGCACAAATTTTAGCTTCCATATTACTTAGTGCCACAGGCCAGAAATGTGGTTAAATAAACATAAACATTGAAAAACAAAAAATTCCATCTGCATAAGAAACTGAAGAATCCATAAAGCAGTAAGAGATAGGTGAGAAATTAAAAGCGAAGCGAAGACACCTCATTCATACAACTAGCTCGATTGTAAAAGAGTTTTTGTCGCAGAGCGCTAAGATGTGGGTGTCGATGAAAATTTCAGCACTGACGTCGTACCTCATAGACACAACGGTCAGCTATCAAGAGCGCTCATCGTAGAAGTAATCTGTGGAACGAAAATATAATAGTGAAATTTGGTGAACGAAGCGAGTTGCGATTGTTTGCCCATATATTTTAATGTTGATATTTTAATGCACCAAAATGACACTCCTGCAATGCGGAATTGGCAACTCTACAATTTGAGGCTTCTATTTTAAGCGAACTTCAGAACGCTTTCGAAGTTCACTTATTCTGTCCAGTACACTCAAATTTTCGATTTTTCAAGCGATCACAACCACTCAATGCTTTCAAATGTGATTGTCCTCCATATATGTTGATACACTTGTCTTTGTTGCGCTAATAAATTCGGGGCATTCAATTCTGCGAACACCGGCACATAGTACCGACACGTACCTCACTGAAAGCAGGTAGAAGGGAACTGGAAATAATTTAAACGTGATGGCGATGGTACGATGAAAACCCATCGATTCATCATGAACTTTATTAAGAATTGTTTAGTGTAAGTGCGAAACGTTTCCGATGGAAGTTCCTCGAGCAGAATGTGGCTATAATCACAGCCTTTAAAAAACCTTCAGGGAGAACTAGCGTACATTCGACGATTGTTTGACGTGAAAAATACATGAATTATTTATTAGCGTTCAACAATCAAGCATTGTCATTCAACACAACATTCTATCGATCTTCTCGTCGGCTCTTTTTAGAATATAGGCGGTCATTCCTGAAATTTACTAAATGCTGAATGTGGGGGTAACGGTTGTATCGAAGGCTATTATAATGTTTCGCTCCCACACTGAGTTCAGAAGCAAAGGCAGTGTGAAGTGGAAGTGAGTTGGATGAGGAAAGGGAATGGAAGGAATGAAGGAGGATGACATGAGAAGCAAATAGAATGAAACCGTCAAAACAAGACTTGAATAAAAATTCAAAATTGAAAACATATCAAATCTAGAAACAGGTGGAACTCGCAAAATGAGCGACTTAATGAATAATGAGCGAAAAGACATTGGGAACGAAAATAGCGAAACCAGCAGGACAACGAGCGATGAAGCATGCGTAAAAAAGGTGTGCTAAACTGCTACGAGTGTTAGACAAAAGAGCTGTCATGAGCTGATCACTCGACCAATTACAGTCGTATAAATGATCATTGTTTATATCGAGAAACTCCTGCAGCAGTTTTCATCTAATGGCCTTTGTTTAAGGAAAACTGCTTTCAATATGCCATTGTCACATTCGCTACTGCATTAGTTTTCGTTGTCTTATTCGCTCATTACTCATTCATTCGCTCATTGCTGAAAGGTTTGTCTTATGAATTTCACATCTATAAACTTCAACTGCTTTCTCTTGTGAAGCACATTTCGGTTCCCTTCCCGATGATTTTACTCAAAGTTTTTGTTGTCATCAATTGTTGCCCAAAAAGTCTCCCTCTTCCCACGCGTTATTTTAACAAAGCATATAAATGTGCTCACTGCATTGCCTACATATGCGCTCATAATGTCATTACAGAGTAATATTCAGCAATCAACTTCCATCATAAGAACGCAGATTTGATTTTGCCTACATTGAAACGTCGCGCTCCTTTTGACCAAAAGTATAGTTTGCTTATCATTTCTCGTGAAGAACAATCATTTTTGCATCTATAAAACATACGTTTCAGTGGTTAAAGGACAATTTGTGCGAGCACCCCCTATCTGACTGCAACCTGCGATGGCCTAGGGGAAAGGAGGGTGGGGAAAGGGGAGGAACAGGGCGGATGGAACGAAAAAAAGGAAATAAAGGCGAAAAAACGCGGAGGTAGAGGTTAAAGACAAACTGCAGTCAGAATCCATACTGAAAATCATTAAGAAACCCGCCGAATTCAATTTTGCAACTTTCATTACAGCTATATCCTGTTGTGGAACTTTAGTGCAATAATTGAGCCATTTCTCGACATCATATGATAAACCTTTCGTGAACTGTCATTCCAGATGAACAAATCTCTGAGAAAAGGGAACTAAAAAATCTGTCAAACTGGGATATTTCTTCGCAAAAATTAAAAAATGAACGAGGCTCGAAGAAAGGGAAAGGCCATAGGATATGGTTGAGGGGGAAGGAAGAGAAACGGCTGAAAAATAAACTTCCGGGGAGAAATCCTGCCAGCCTGAGTAATTTGGTTTTTGAGGTAATCTTTCACACCCTCACGGCAATCGATGTTTCACTGAAAAGCACGAAGAGCGGCCTCGACTGTAACGAAGACAATTAAATCAGCTATTACCTTTCATGCACTATAATCAAATATTTTCTCCCCACTTCTTATCATTGAGTGCCGGTTTCAGCTAGCAATCACAAATGCAATCAACTAGAGCATCTTGTCGTGCTAAATCAGCAAATCTAAGCCTATTACAATGGATGATCACTGCTTAGACACCAAATTTAGAGATAGAGAGGGGGTAGACGGGGACGAACGGGGATTGAGAAAGAGTGCATTGGAGACATTCATTGTAAATAAGATATTTACTACACGTACTATTTAAAAATGAGTAAAAGGTCGTGCACGAGTAGCCGAATTGAAGAAGTGAAAGATTTATTGCACACCCCAAATCGAGCGGTTAACGAAAAACCAAGAACTGTCTTCCGCAATTCCCAATCACTTGATCGCTGCGACGAACCATTTCAAAGATTTCACCAACGAAGGGAGGGCGGGAGAAGGGCTTGCGTCTCCTAATTTGCAGAAAAGCAGTGCAGGAAGTCTAAAAAGGGAGAGGAAAATTGAACAGAAATAAACTGGCCTTCCCCATCTTCCTCCAAGCTACTGAAGTTAGAAGTTTTTCCAGTCGGAGCTTTCAGCTGTGACATACTTAAGGAAAAAAGAGCTGGAGTCAGCGAGAAGGACATTTTCACCGTGTGCTTTCCGACGGACAAAGGGCAATAACAACCACATCGAATGATTTATAAATCGCTTGTAAACGAAAGCGACAATTGGGTATAGTAGAAGTGATATCGCAATGATGACAATGAAGCGGACCTGGAATGATGTTTAGGGCATCTGATTATTTCGTAGGAAATAAGGAACTCTCGCAAAACATGGATCACTACAGCTTTCATCAACTGAACGGAATTAAAATATATAAGATATCACAGTTAGTGGCCGAATGGGACATTAGAAAATACGCAGCTAAATGAATGATGAAAATCTTCCTTGGAAAGGTAGACTGATATGGAAACCGGTAAAAAGAGCCGTTAGAAAATGTTGCAGGAAGAATCCAAGGACTGTTGACTTCCGTGTTTGCTTGGCATGAAAATTACTAAACAGATTCTGGCAACTGAATCCATGATAGTGATGGAAAACCAGGCCGCCTCAAATAGATGCAACTACAGGTAAGCAACCCTAAAGCAGTGAAAAGCAGGTGTGGAACAAGATGCTGCTGAGAAAGGTCCATATTGAAAGAGAATTTGAAATCCGAAGATAAAAGGTGGGCGGAAGAGGAAAAAACCATGGCCATCCAGTGAACGAACAGTTAACGCTTCAAGAGGATTTCTGCGTCATCTCAAGATCAACTTCCATCAGGCTCCATCACACCTCAGCAATCAGTGCAAAAGAACATAAAGTAAAGCGGAGCGAAACTTCAGTTCATGGATAAAAAAGGCACAAAGATGAAATGCGCAAATACTTTAAAGAATTAGTGATTGAATGAACGGTGCAGGAAACCAAAGAAATGAAAGAAAACATTGGATGCATCTCAATGATGTGTGGATGAAAGAGACGACTTCGCATATCGCAATAAGATATGGCTATGCAAACCGTGTTAAGGAGCAAATGGAGACGGGATGAAAATCAGATAGATTTGCGGTGGTATGAAGGTTGAAACTGTACAGAGCATTTCGGAAATGAAATTTTGGCCAAATTGGATACCCCATCGCAAAGGAAGGAGCAGAAATGCAAATTAAGTCTTGCTATTTCAAGAATGTGAGTGTTTCTGTCTGTAACGGTGGCTAATAACAAAGAGTACCATAAATTCCTTCAAAAAGTTATCAACCACCCATTTAGAGTTTTCCAGAATTGGCGAACGCCTGACAATATTGATGATCACACCGAGCAACGTAGGTCAGGAAAAGTGAGCAAGCAGAAGTCGGCCAAATTTTCAACACCTATAGATCCGATAGCATCAGGTTAATCGATGTGGTTCCTCAATGAGTGATTAACGCTATCCCAATGTAAAAGCGTGTTATGGCAGCATATAACTGATGCCACACAGAAAACGGTCATAAATGGCGTGATTTCTCCACCGAATTTGAAGAAACAAAATTGGTAGCAATTATTTTCCGGCTGTGGAATATGGACTTCAGTTCTTTAAAGTCACATGATGCCGCATCTTGACCAAAGCACAGTCTTCAGTGACATGCGATGAGAAGCCCGACCCATTTAGTCGGAGTATTTGCCATTAAAATCAGCGCTAACCGAGCAGACGTCAGGTCCAATCATCGCTGCATGAAAGCATTAAAATTAGCAAGGAAAAACAACCTAGACAGGTGAGAAAATATACCAGAGTGACCAACACGACATGTGATTTTGCACTTGTGTCAGTAAAAGTTGCCGGTTCTACAAATGTTACAAAAACGATGGTAAAGCATGGTAAGATGCTCTATTGCAAAACCGACCACTTATTTGTTCAAACTGCTAACGAAAAAACCGCAGTTTTCGAGTTTGCTTGGCAAATTTCCTCGCTTGTTTTCCTGATAGACTAGCTAGTTACACCTCAAGAAAACCGAAGAAATTCAGTAAAGAAAAAACAGCGGCACTAAACTAAAAATGAATGGAAACGCATGCTCGAGAGGATGGATCAATATGTGCCTTTGCACTTTGGCCCATCAGATCTACTGCTTGCACAGTGCAAAGCAACAATGAAAGGATGCCTAAGAATGCACGTCCCTGCGAAACGAATCGGTGCTATAAATCCTCAACGAAGGAAATTCGTCCGACTCAAACTCAGTCAATGGAAGAACACGTTCCCTAGCACATATCAAAACGTTTCAGTGCGTTCTTCATAGAATCGACGAACTCCACTAAAGTTGGGATAGGGATATTGCTGTATGACGGTGATTGAAGCAAGCTGAAGTTATCGGCGTGATTTTAAAACCGACGGAAAGAAATGAAGACAAGATGCAAATAAGTGTACGCAATGGTAAGCCATCGCCGTAATGCACTCTTGCAAAATTTTGCGAAAGTGGATAATAAGAACACAAAGAAAGCTTCAGCTCACTGAGGTGAAAAGGAAAGAGCGAAGAGATCTTTAAACAAGGAGGGTGGTCTTCAATTTCGGAGATGACGATACCTCAACAAAAAACTGGAATGAATGGATTTATGATGATAAAGATTTGAATAACATATCACATTCACAACATCTGCGGAATTATTTGCAACTGCACTTGCACTGACCTCAGAGTATACTGTCTATGGTTAAATTAAACTTGCAAATGATGCAATTTGCAAGTGGCACAGGCAAAGCTCTCTAGGAAATTTGCAATTTCGAGTTTGTTTTGAAGCATCGACAATATTCTTCCTACTGAAGAAATTGCACGAAACGACCAATAATTCGTACTCTGTTAATCACCATCTTTAAAAAGCACTTAGTTTCAAGAGCAGATAACCGTAAAAGAAAAGAACTTCAAGAAAAACGGAATCACGCTCTAAGAAAGACTGCACTTTTGACGTAGATTCCACCTCAAGATGAAAGAAAAAGATTTCACGCAACCTTTTGCTGGTAGACATCGCACACATTGATTTTGGACGATGTCTTGTTTTCGACACTGTTCGAAGCACGATGCGGCTGGCTGTCGTGCGGGAGATGAGTACCGATATGTAAATGAGGGCCACCGTTCACCTTTGATGTGTTATTCCGATGCACAGCCAAATAATCCTTGGCAAAATAGTTACCTTCTTGCAGCACAAGTGCCGAGGATGGCAACTGAAGTGCGCTTACAAAGAGGGAATTGTATCGTCTCCGCCGCACCAAATTCGAAACACGCAACACGTCCGGCGAACACGCAACTTTGTTCGCTAGCGATTCACTGAGCTCGTTCAAGTTAGGTAGGCTCCGCACTCGCTTCAATGTTTGACGTGCTACCAAAAGGTGGCGGCGTGGTTTTGAGGTACGTGTTCGACGCACTTTCTTAAACGAGCGGGAGAAAGCTAGGAGTGCGGCTCCAGGATCCGCTGCATTTGCGAATCGCGTACTACGCATATGGCTCGTATGCATCCTCACAGCGCACTTTGGCGAAACAGTAGGCCAATAAGCCGACCCCCACAAACTGGTGACGTTAGAATACTTTTGTATGTTGCTTTACATGAGTGAACATGAGTTTTGATTGTTCGCTCTATGCAAATGTCGTTTAAAGCTCGCAAAACGCCACGAATTTCTAAGTAACGCCCGGTGGAAACGAAGTGCTCCAATACTCGAACAAGAAAACGGCACAAGAGGAAAATTCCGTTGAAAGCAGTTCGCAGTGGTTGAACACTTTGCAGTGAATACTGACCGCAGATTCTCGACGTGCAATATAAATAAAACTCGACCGAAATAGCTCCCGTTAAACTGAATATCCTATATGCAGGCAATAGTAGCACTGGTGAATAAGAATGAATTAGATATGAAGCCGAAGAACTGAAGTGGAAAATTAATCGCTGGTAGTTTGAATATGCGTTTTCGGTGAGAGTTGCTGATATCAATAATCAGATGAAATGAAGTAAAACATTGAATACCTCACACAACACACTGCAAATATTCCATAAAGAGGAAATGAATCGATGACATACGAATAACGCTTCGGTAACTGGCATTAAGACGACGTCGGCAAAAATGCCCTGAAGAATTCGTTGAAATACAGTACTCATTTCCTTCATTTTCTTTGATGTGATCAATCATAGTATCCGAAAAACCTGAATATGACATTACAGTGATAATAAATAATGTGGAACTTATAACGCCATAAATGACCATCCCAATAGAGAACAGCATCGAAATGACTCAGCTCTTTGAGAAGTGGTGTGAAAAGCAGTTCCCTATTTCTACTTATATTCGAAAAATGACCTATGTAATTGAAGACAGCGGTGAAAAGAGTAAGCAATATGAACAGAAGAAAATCTGCATAAGTATACCTAAAACGCTCAACAAGGATCGAAGAATGCAGCGTTCCATCATTACTGAGCGCGTTAAACATCGCCACCGCAATGAGATTCAGTAAAATATTCCTCCGAGGAGTTCTGGTTCTGACTGAAATTTGCACTGCATCCGAGCTCGATGTCCAGGCTAAGCACAGTGAATCGCAAACATATGCGCACACAGAATTGTTTTTAAGCGGGTCGAATGCTGCTAATAGAGGTATTATCAAATGATGCGAGCAAATAGCCGCATTCTTAGAACGCATCGACCAGTGTGGTGGGCGTTATTCAACTAAACCACACATTGATTCATGGCATTCATATGCGGAAGTGCGTTTCATTTCCATCCAACTGGGGAAAACGCTGACCTGTTATCAATCAAATAAACCAAATATTGAAGCTCAAATCTCTCTCTCTCTCCCCCCCCCCCCCCTCCTCCTATACAGACATTAGTTAATTTCAGCCATCCCATTGCTCCCTTCGACCGTAACAATGTCCGCTGATAATGAGAGTGACAAATAAAGAAATTTGACGCAGTTACTAGAAAAAGCAAAAATTAATGCAACACTGCAAAGTTGCAGATACATTGTCAATTTATAGAGGAGAGAAGTTTCGTTGAGAATGAATAAAACGTCAGCGTGCTTGTCTCGGTAAAGCAGCCCCAATCCCCACCACAGCAAGCTTCAGGAGTAAACGCACAACAAACACTCTTTTGCTTTCATAGAACATAATGAGCAGCGTAGATGAGTGGAACAGCAGATTATCTACACAGTCGACAATACCAATGAGCAGTAACAAAATATGAGTTATAGCTCTTGTCATGTAATAGCAGAGTGATCACTAGTGCTCATCCGATGGTGGCAAAAGGTGAGTTTTCGTCGGTTTTTTCGATCCTCATGTCACTATCGTGGCACAAAACCCGCTAATGCGATACTGTTCTATTGAAGCGATAATTTTCACAGCTTTTTTTGAAGCTCGCAAAAGCATGGACAAAATTGCAGCAAACAAATAACTTTATGGTGCGCTGTAACATAGCAGAAAGTGAAGGCAGCAGCAAGTGCGCATGAAGGTTACCGAAGGTGGTAGTGAAGAGACCACCACTGGTAATTTCATAGGGACAAGCTGAAAGCAAAGGGGAGGGGAGCGGACAGGGATATAGTCACCGGATAAGGAAAGTGATAACGATGTGAAAGAGGAGAGCAGGTAGCATGAAAAGTATGAGTGACGAGGGATAGTGCAAATGAACAAGCGGCACACAGCCAAATAGAGGAAGTGCTCATAATGCAACAAAAGCACTCGTGACAGAAAAAAGGTTGTTAGCGGTGGTGAGGGGTGAATGCTGTCTGTCTCGATAGCCGTCTGCCCGGTGTGCGTGAGAGCGATTGAAAGGAATGTCGCGCTACTCAATCCTTGCCACAGCTTCTAATCGACGCCCCTTGCTCACTCTGATCGTTCAGTCATCAATTCAATGGCACCTCTCGAATGTCTCTTATAAACATTCATCATTCCCGAACCGCACAACTCGTTGTGTTTCCATTTAAGTAGCAATTTATACTTGCGACAGCAGCATTAGACGTGTTAGTGCAGCACAAAATGTCACCATCGTTACAGGTAGGAAAAGACTGTTTAGCACACCTGGGTCCAGCAGACCACCTTGCTGGTCATTACATCGAGATGCATTGGCTACTAAAGGGATGATCCTTTTATATGTCTGCATTACGATTTATTGATGAAACCGTGCTTATTTGCTGAAGAGCTGATGACAGCACGTTGAAAAGCATATTTTCTAATGTTCCGGCCATTTTTTGTCATTAAACAGGATCGACGAAGTGGGATGGGAGAAGGTAGAGGGTTTGGGGGTGGGGGGGGGGGGAGGAGGGAGTGAAGAAAGACCACGGTATTATACTTTCTATTCTCCGAGCCTGGCAAACCAGTAAGCCACCTATATCAAGGTGACATCTGCTTTCAAAAAATAACCATAGCAAGATGATCGCTCAGTACGCTGCAGAGTTAAGGTTGCTAACAAGAACTAAAATTTCAACATCCTTTTTCAAAACTCTAATCAAACAGCTTACGAAAATAAGTGACTATGATAGAGCCTATCCCCGGACGGAACAGGTTTCTTTGTGCTCCCCATCCATCAGCTCACTTATAAGCGTGCATAAAGCTGAAGTCACTACATAGTAATCGCTTTGTTCGTATATCCACTAACACTTAGATATATCTACTAATAGTCACGTCTGCTCCAGAATCGGTCGAAATAAACAGGCGGCGCGGCTTCTGACACCTAGCTTTCGCACTGGGTTAACCGTACACTGTGTTCTCAGCAAATGTTGTTTCGTATTACTTAGTTCTTAGTTATTCGTAACTCTGACACCAAAGGTGGTATTTTGAATGATACAGAAAGTAACGAAATGGCAATTTCTCTGTATGTTCACGTTCCACTGAAATCTTGGATCGAGGACAGCAGTTAGAATATAACGAAGGGTGGAAATTCCCATGAAATACTAATTAACGGATGTCAGGAACAGCGATCTCAATTCGAGGCTGTCGTTGCAATAAGCACAAAGACAGAAATTGCGATGCAAGAAAATGTGTATATCAGCTGTTCCATGGAATGTGCAGTACTCTGAAGCAGCCAGTCGAGGGGATACGGATACGGCCTGGCGCAATCATATTACGAAACAGTTTAGCCAATGCGAATCTATGCATTCAATGACACATCACAGCACTAATTTGTGGCAATAACAGCCTAACTAGGACAGCCATCTTAATAAGAGGTCATCGAAGCTATTGTACAGACTGCAGTTAGAAAGGTTCTTTGATATGACAACAAGACGATAGCCACTTTCACCTGACTATTAAGGGAACGAGGGCATATAGAAGTATTAATTAGTAATTAAGAGCACTTCATTCTTCAATAAAAACAAGCTAAACGTTGCTGAGAACTTTTTAAACGTCAGAAAATTAATAGCTTACTCAAGGGAATTCAGGTAAACTGTCTCTCCGGGAAGGAAAGAGTTCGTCTTACAGAGTGCGTTGTAAGTATATTTTAGCAACTTTGCAGCGAATTAAAAGCGACGTTGACTGGAGGCTTCATAAGCTCTCTAAGCTGTTCCCATATTACCTCCTCCGCGGTTAAATTCAGTACGTTTTATTCGATTAAGGAACTGATCACCAGCAATGCTTTAATCGAGTGAATGCAACTAAATTTTTATTTTTGGAGGTGTAGGCGGTTTATTCACATTAATGCACAACAAAAATTTTAGTCGCAATGCGCAGTTAGGTGCTTCTGAAATAGGCGAGCAAAGAACGAGGCGACTAGGAGAAATGTGAGCCGGGAGTATATCTTTTATATTTTTCGTTGAATTCAGTGAAAAAAGCAATATTCTCCAAAATTTGCATGTTCTCATTAACCTTTAAGCATTCGATGGAAGCGCTGTTTATTTCACGAAGATGAGAAATTTTTTCGACGACACTCAAAGTTGATAGGAATAATAGCGGGACGACTCTAAATCGCATTCAAATTCTCCTCATTGCTTCATCGAAACTTCTCAACGATTCGAAACGCTATCATCATTAATCCAGTCTTTACTCTATAATACCACTAAAATGTTTTTCCCCACTTTGCTTCCCTCAAAATACACAGAGAAATTCAACGGGCCGATGAGGATTGATTAGAGTTGAATTCGCCTCAAACAAGTTCACGATATCAGGCATGATGAAGGAAGGAAACGCATTCATATGATCATATGAAATGAAAAAATGCCATCTTGTTTTATAAGACAGCGCGTATTTTTCACCTCAGTAAACCGCTGATGAATCAATTATTATGCATTCGGAATCATTCGAGCGGTCAAAGCGACGACTGTCAAATAGACACAAACGAAAGCTGTTACATTAAAACAGCGAAGGAGTGACCTAGTTCATAGAATCGGCAACGCCATAACAAAACTTTCCAACAAGATTTGGGCATTCAGTGTGTGTAGGGGAAGGCACAACAATAGATAACAAGCTGTGATGTGCTATGTGTAAACGGATTCCGCAATCTATAAGCCATGATCGACTTCTCTCACAAGTTAGCCTTAAAAGTGAAACGTGCATAACGATACCTATATTTTGAGTGACTCAAGAATCTGATCGCACAAATCCCACAGCTTTTACACAAATATCGTTGTTTTAGACAGAATGAAGGTCCCATAAATATGCTGTAAATCTACATAACTTTTTTCATACTATATTAAGACGTCTAGAAGTCCTTCGGAGCTGATGACAGCGTTTCCAGGATTATCATATCATCAATATTGATGCATTAAATTTCATGAGAATAACTCCAGCAGTTCCATGACTGCGACTGCCTGACAGACAGACGGGCAGAGACCCAAGGATTTGCATAGATGCACAGACATCCTTACGATACACTTTCGCAAAGCACAGAAATGCACAAAAACGGATCAGCGGTTAGATATGAGGACGGCATGATAATTAGGTCAGTGCAAAAAAACGAGAGCAAATCGTTTGATTCCACAGAACTGCATAAAGTCTTGCATCAAGAATAAAACTGTTGCATTCGCAGAATAGAAATTAAAGAAGAAAGCGGAAACGACATTAGGCTGCGCCTCATCACTTCAACATATTGTGGATGTTGTTGAGGCTGTTGCCTCCTTAACACTTATCGACTTTTCTTTCACTTTATGTTTTTTTTGTGTGAGTCCATTATAGCCACGCTTTAGCTTACCTCATAACTGTACATTTTCGATATCTATAGTAAAAAGGCGCAACTGATGAAAGGTGCAGCTTAGGAATGCTTTGTAGCAGCGAGAAGAAGAAATTGAGATTAGAAAGCGCAACGTCTAAGAGCGTCTTTAAAAACGAGATGCTGCGAAGGCAACTGGATAAATATTGTCGGAGCCCCGTCAATTCCCTCGACGAACATAGATATGTCATAGTCTAAAGGAGATTGAAGCATCGGAACGGAACACACTAAGAATAACCATCTGGCAACAACCGTTCTGCTACACTGATTGAAAGAGAATCAACGATAAGCTACTCAAATTTATTCGCACACAGAAATCGTTACCGATCTTCGCCTAACCAATATATCGTCACTCTTTTCTAATACAGAGCCTTCTTCCTCAGACTAATGTACTAACATCCTTGACGGATCATGTGGTGAAGAAAAAATTTCAACTGCTAAAAGTGATGATGAATGGGAGGGCGCATGAGCCCTGCAATTACCATACTATCCACACTTCTCAAATCAACAAATGGAATAGACGATTCAAACCAGGAAGTAATTACAACACAAAATGATTGAATTTTTCACAAGTGTGGATTTTCATGCACAACGAGAAAAACTCGATACAACAGCGCAAAAATGCTTCAACAAAATTGAATATGAATGGAAATTTTGAAATATTCATCCTTTATTACTGGAAAATAAATAAATATCATATGCACAGTGGCAGTGTCAAATAATAGTATTAGTTCATTTTAACCGACCACCCGATCAGACTCTGTCTTCTACATTACTAAACCAATTAAGGTGCAAAATTAAAATGCTTAAACTGATCATTATTCTTCGGGAGATCACCATATCGTTTAAATGACCTACGATTTTAGAGAATTTCGTCGCAACTTTCGAAAATTCGTGCAAAACTAACTAAAAATGCGATATCGCCAACTGTCCCATTTGCAAAAACCATAACAGTTGGTAAAATTATATGACTTACTCAAGAAACTGTTTAATATAGTACGAAGTTTGAGATGTGTTAATCAAGAATTTAGCGATCAAAGTGGCATATACTAGCTGCTTAGCAGACATAAACAGCTAGCGACAAAAGATGCAGTGAGCCGATCATAACCATACAATCGCTGCTTTCAACACGGCAAATTCTCTATTCGACAAGCCAACTTTTCCACACGGAAATCGAAGAAAATTCCCTGAATTTACTGCAACTTTGTCAGCAAAAGCCGAAATCGATGAGCTAGTTGATTAATAAGAAATGCATAGAAATTAAGTAAGTAAGAAAAACTAGAGGATAAGACCAAAGCTGAAATGCAGTAAGTCGTTTAAACTGTACGAGGAACAGTGTCGTACTGAGCTCGCAAGAGAAAGACTTTCCAAGAAAAGCATAGCTGAAGCAACGTAAAATTTACTCTTTCCGTAGCATGAAAGTGAATTGAAATTCCAGTAGAATGCAGAAATACACACCTAAGAACGAAGCATACATAGTCGGAATTCCGCGATTATGGGAACCGAATCTCACACGACTCTAAATTAAAAACAAAATTTTTAATGCGATAAACGAATGTCTTTGCAGATACGTTGCAAGCACTACTTTACTAGATGAAACTTTCAATTAGTTAATCAACTTGAAAGAGGTGTCTTACATATGGCGGATATGCAATCTTTTATTCTAATGGTGCGCCATGGCGGATATTCAGTGCGATACTCCCATACTGGCGCTTTATGGGAAGCCTCAACATAGCACCGATAGTATGTCCGCTGTGCCAACAACGGTATTGTTTTCCGATCAAAATAACATTATAGAACTGTCAAGCACATTGTATTACGATGAAATCAAATGGTAGACGATTAAATGATAGATATTTCGAAATGAATTTCCTAGTCGATGTTTCGGGGCATGGAAGGATAATCGCTTACACCGGATTTCTTAACGGACGTAGGTGAGTCCGCAATATCTGATAAGGCGTGAATCCCAGTGGTAAACAAGAATACTCAGCATAATCATTATCAGAGTGCCCATTTGCATCAAATGCTTTGTTCTGATAATAAAACTAGTGCAACTTAGCTATTTTCTTTGACTCCAACGAATTTCCGAGATAAAATCGCATTTGCAACACAATTACGTCATTAAGCTTATGAACAACTGTACAGGTGCGGTGATCATTTCGAAATGACTGGACCGCAATAAAGAACGATTAGCAACAGACATTTAAAACGCCAAATAAAGCTGCTCAATAAAAAAATGTCAGCGAATCTTTTGTTCTAAGCGCGTAGTTTAAAACACTTATCTAACTTATCAAAGTACCGTAGAAACTTACAAGGATATTTATGAACTACGAAAGAGAGATACTGAAATGCCTACATATGTGAGAAATAACGTCATGACAATTATTAGGCAGAAAAAACGAAAGAGATCGTCGATTTGCGTGCAAGTCGGCAAGGGAAAACCCATTATTTGAAGATTTTCGAAGGGATCAACTGTTCAAATAAACAACTCTTTGCGTCTCTCAAAGCATTCCATGAAGGCTAAATTGCTCAAAGCTTATCGTTCCAAGAAAACATATGAGATGGAACTCATCCGAGGTAAAACAACATCTAATATGCATAGTAACAAGGCACGGGATATAAAAATTTGTGGTCTATCCCTGTGAAGTGAAATGATTGTCCCCAATAGCGGTAAAGAGAATGTCTTCTCGCAAGCTATATCCGCTTCGAATCACATTTCTAAGGCGACATGAAACAGACATCCATGCGACGTTTCATTTGCATCTCTTTAATTATTTCCTGTTGATGCCATATTTGTGAAAGCAACAGCGAAAAATGTTGAGACATTATGATATCCATTTCACAAATGACTACTCCACGGAAGCATCCATAGCGAACAAAGAGTGAGCAACATTTTCAAGCAAAGGCCATTCAAATTTACATGCTCGTTTATTCTATAATCTCTTAGGTTTTTTCAAAAGCGATTTGAAAATTAAAAAGTTTCGAAACGGCATTAGAAAGAAATCACTAAAAACAGCGAATTGAAGACGTTAAAAAATGACTCAAAACTATCTAAGTGAAGTCAGGTGGCGCAAAAATCTTACTGAAAGATCAATCCAAACCTAGACATTCCCCGTCGTTATAGACTCACGAAAGTTTTCCTACTGATTATGATAAGCATAAAAGCGTTAAATCTTTAATACGTCGAGGACAAATCGACACTCTATTCTCGTTTTTGACCACGCTTACGCAACAAATGTTCCCAACTGCTGATGAATGCATGAGACATAGTGGCCTTCTTGCTTTGCACGAAGAATTAACCTTCAAGGTCTTTCCAATGGCGGTGTCAAACTATTTGGTAGGATGAAGGTGGGAACAGAAACACCCGACTCCTCTCGCTCAGTTGGCAATCACCTCGCTTGATTTTTTTTAAACGGAAAATATCACCATAAACTTCATGCGATTCATTCGAAAGTTTAAGTGGAATAATCTTTCTCCTTTTACCTTCTACCTTCCTCCCTCAAGCAATTCTAGCTTGAATCACGCAGGAATCCTCATCGCAACTCTTAATCTCTGCTTCATGTCTATTTACTATTTAAGTGGATGCAATCCATTCACGCTGGCAAGTGTTTCGTTCGTCTCTCTTCTGACACGGATTTCTTGGAGACCCCCTTTGAAAATCCAGCGGACACAAAATGCTACTGACACTTTTCAAGGGTTTCAGATTGCAAAAAATAGTGCTCTTTGAAAGAGTATAATTTTGCATACGTTCCAACTTTATTGGGTATTTTTTCAAAGTAAGCTGGAATCAGCTGCAACGAATGAAGCAAAAATGTTCAAGTTCCACAAGACTAGAATTGGATGAAGTTTCCAGGTGTACTATCGACAACGAACTTGCAACCAGTCGAGTTCGCATAATCTGATAAAACGCAGACGGAATTTTTCAATTTAAAGGAGCGAAACCTCCAGCAAAGTACGGAGAAATCATATATAAATGCAGTAAATTTCTATCAGAAAAAGGCTAACATTTGGGGACGTGCTTTTGCAGTAATACCGCCAAAGTGCATGAATAGGCAAAAAATGGAAACCTTTTCTGGATATCTGTACAAAATCCCTCTTGGGAAAACTCCCCTTTTCCTATGCCCGTTTCTAGAAGTTGTAGTCCCCAATAGCGAGTGTTGCGTGTTGTGCAATCCGGTTCGTATGCTAACGACATCGAAGTTTAACGCGGAAGTTGCCGCCATGATTCAGTCTGTCACTGGATGCTCGGTTATTGAAGCAGTGTGACAATAACGATCCGCAGAAATGTTCGTCTCGTGCCTATTATAATCAGCAGATTTTAAGAGTAAGCGCTTCTGAGGTAGTGATGAATACGTAATTCGCATTCATGTTTCGTTTCGAGGACAACTGGATTGTCATACTGTTGTCTCGTAGCTTTCGACCTGCAGAAGGCTCTCATTCGCTGCTAAGCAAAGTTACCATCTTGTGACTGCTTGACGCTACAAATATCTCGGCAATTCCTAAGGCGCTGCAGGGCAATCTGCTTTACACGTTGATACGTTCGAGAATTACAGATCTTTAAATTTATTTTGGAGGAACATATAAGACGAAAGTTTTCAATCCCTCGAAAACCTAAAAATTAAAGGGAAGGGAAGTAAGTGCAGAGATCGAGGTGCGTTGCACAGATGCTCTTGAAATTCCCCCGCAGAGGAATGTGAACACCTCGACCGACAAACCGAACGACTAATATTTCTCGCATATAAGAACTTCACGGGAATATTCATTCACTGTATTCTGCTAACGGAGTCAATGGACTAGTATTTCCGTATTCATTTTCACATGCTCCAGCGTTGCAGGCACACCACAAAGTCGAACTGTTGTCTGCTGAAGCCATTGGTAGAAGACGATACAAATCCTTCGAGATTTGATAGAGATCAGTAGAGCAGGGTGAAACGAAAAGTACCTTTGGCCATTATGCTTGGGAGAGTTCGACATTTAACACCGATTCTGAGGCCCTTCTCTAAATGAAAAGAAGGCGAAGAGGAAACAAACAGGATACTGATGGAAGGCTACTTACTTCAAAATAAATGACTTGATAAATTCCTAGGTGATGATTGTTGATGGCAAAAAATCTGTTCAAAGCAGGTACATAGGAGTGCACGAAGCACACTACCTCGATGGGATATGCGGCGCACACGTCAACTTTCCAACTTCTACGCATTAGGACTTCATTAACAGGAATAAATATTGAAGGGATTCGGCATTTCCCTTCGGTAACATGATATCCTTCTTCATCATATTTGAAGTGATCCGATAAACGATATAAACCTCGTAAAAAGATTTTCTCTCCTGCAACCTCACCACTATAAATTAACATCCCTGCAGCAAAATAAGCGAAATTTTCATCGATTGGTCAATGTGTAGTTAGAGCAGACGGTCAGTCTATATCGTACATCATCCCTAGCAGCTTTCGTCGCCCTAACGCTAACGCTTCGAACGTCAAAAGCACCAGACACACAGATAGATACACACGCATAAGCAAAAGTCAGTGCTGTGGCAAAAACCTTAAACGGCAAAACTAATATCCGACAGCGCAGAGGAATGTCAAATATTCCCAGCTTCGACTCCATATTAAATCGTCAGCGCCCGCGGTTGAAACGCTTTAAAGTTAGGTGGGAAGGGAACAGTCTTAAAACAAAATTAAATGAAAAAAACCGTATCGAAGAAAAGTGTTTTCGATAAAGAAGCTTCCTCTCCGCGCATTTAGCACCCCTCACCTTTTTAAAAACTAAGCCGGAAGAACGCGGTAAGCGGCAAAGTGCAGTGAAACAAGATGGAAGCACCGAAAAAAGAAAACGAAAAAGTTGTTTCGCTGTTACTCTTGTCGCTACTGAATAACGCCTATTAAACGATCCTGTTCTTTTTACTGATGCTGAGTTTTGCAGCGGAATTTTGAAGCGTATTTGAGTCGTGAAATTTACTGCTGTGAAATACTGACCTTTATCTTATTATCACAAATATCCATAACGTTAAAAAAATTTGACGATCTCAAAAATTACGATGTTAGTGCGAGGTCACTGACAGAAATGGGTTGGAGGAAGAAAACTCCAAAGCAAGCAAGTTGAAAACAATAAAGAAGCAGAGAGACGTAAAAGCAATTAGCTACTGAAATTGCCAGAAAGTGTAGAATTCTTACTATTATCAGAACGGAATAAAAGCCGTTGAAAACAACTTCAAGCAACCAGCCAGTGGGGACCTCAATCACTTCTCAGCGCCGCGAATGTTACACATGAGATGCCATGAATTTGATAGCGAATGTGCCATAAACATATTGATATGTCTAATATAATGATTTCTGCAATTCGGGATCTATCCCTAAAAGAAAAGTTCATTCCCCTCAAAGGAAATTCTCTTGCATAAATATGTAAAGAAGCCTAGATCCCGCTGAATGCAGCAATGAAAATCGCGCATTACGTCATGATTTGAACGCATAAATGTGGATGGCTGTACAAGAGTACTTCATATAGTTTTATGTATTACTAAATACCTGGACTTAAACAAACAATAAACAGTTTGTTCGAAGCTAGAGTCGAATTTCTTCCTTCAAAAATATATGTTAGTCAATTAGAAGAGACTCACGTGAGATCCAACATAGTGCAATAATTCCCAAGAAACACTGCGTTAACTGTACCGTAGGGATATGGCTGCTATACGGTACATGCAATACTGTGCAGTGTGGTGCCGTGTAAACACGAAAACAATCTAACGTAACAATAACTAGGGGAAACGTAAGAACTATGATCAGTAGAGAAATATGACTCGTTAAGTCGAAATCACATTTTGACTCATGAGGACGTCCTATTATTCTATTATTCAATAAAGCTTGACTACAAATATTTGTGCAGAAATGACGAATATCAACAAAGGATTCAAGGCAGAAACGAACACTAGTGAAATCGCATACCAGTTGACTGGAAATCCTTTGAAATGAAGAAAGGAAAGATGGATTCATCAATGAGAAATAAATCCATTGCTATGTCTCGGAAAGAGCAGAATCGTTTTCTATCACTCTCGTTTGGAAGCTTTTGCATTACTGATATTATTTTTCATCCTTATGTTAAGAACCAACTTTACAGATCTTCAAGCTAATAGTTATCGCTCTCTTTATAGCAAATTTCTAAACAGCTGCGATTTTTTTTGTTCCTTTTATCACTTTCTGAAACTAAAATTTGTAACAATATAAACGTTTAGGTCTCATAGTATCACTAAACAACTTTGAAAGAATTCATGGCTAGCGATCTATTTCTCCGACGAAGAATGAATAATACTGCTAACGGCAGCCGTAACATTATAAACAAACAGCATTCTGCTAGAGTAATTTCAATACTGATTTACGGTTCATAGGACAAGTGAATGGACAGACGTGAAAAATTGCCGAGTTTGAACAAAAAGAAGAACGAGGTGTCCATTGGAAGTATTTTCCAGTGGTGAAAAAGGCGGATTTTTGTTCACACAAAGAGTATTTTATCTAATTCTTTGCTTGATATTTTCACGAAAAATTAACTTTTTATCGATGATATTCGTGACATTTTTGATGCATCAAATTAAAAACCTTGTAGAAAGCACTAGAGGAATTCGAAGGAGTAGAAGAACTGCAAAATCTATCGACGGGATAAATGAGGTGCCATCTTGTTGAATGATAAAAAATCTCACAAGAAATATTCGCCTCCGAAGCAAGTATTGAAAACAAAGACCGTTCTCAAATTGAGAGCACGTTAAAATAATAAGTACAAAAGATTCTATCTATCGAACGTTAAACTGAAACAAAATTGGGGAAAAACTATTTGATATGGTTCATAAAAGCATTGCTTGAGGGCCCACTCGTACTCAACATGCCGAAATCTCGAAAGGACTTTGGATCGTTTAGTGCAAACGTTGCTCTTAGCTTATGCGATATTGGCCACAATGGGGAGGAAGTTCGATGTTTTTCAAAAGCTGAAGAAATACCCGAAAATTAGCAGTCCACAAAGAACGGCGAACAATTGAATAAGTGGAACACTGCAATGCAAATGACAGCCAGATGATTTTATGAACGTTTGCAAACGAATTAACGTGCACAACGCGAGGTGAACCTTAACTTGCGAAATCAGTTTGCCACTCGTTGTGGGGTGAAAGAGACCACTTTAAAAGCAGCTGAAACCGACTCCAAACACAATAAAGTGCGCGACAACGATTTCAAGTTCTTGCTTCCACACATAGTGTTCGACAGTACCTCCACTCTACCCTCTTCCTCATGCTCGTCCCTTCCGCTGGTCACATCATACGCTAGTTTGACCAGCGAAGGTGACACCTAGTTTTGCAAAAGCTCTAGTAATGAGTGCAAGCGGATATTAGCAGATCCAAAAAAAGAAACTTTCCCTTTCATTCCACCGTCATTCATTTCCAATGCGCAATCGAATTCCATACCCAAGAGTTCATTCTGAAAGTGATTCAGCAATTAAAGGTCCTCTGCATGAGTGCATTCCAGGTGGGAGAGCGGAAACACCGCATGAAAACATCACTCGCGCCATGTATGTATGGCTGCCAACAGATCTACATATTATGCAAAAACTATGCGCTCAACTTTCCTCAGATGTATGGGACAACTGGATCATTTGACAGACGATCAGGCACTTTTGCAAATTTGGGGTTAGTTTCAATTTGCCGGCTGGCAAGAAAATGCATACATAAAAATCGGAAAGTACAACGGCAGAGAGTTATTTACAAATCGATTCACAGCCGACGAGGTGAAATTCGGGCAAAATCGCTCGAAAGTCACGAGGATGTTGGAGCGTAGAGAAACTTTTTGCTCAATACGATAAACAATCTTGAAAATTCTGGCTGATTAACGGCTGCCACCTCGAATATATCGACGGACGTGCAGTCAAGCCATAAGCAATTGTTATAAGCAAAACGCTATACAATGACAAAGATATGAAACGAGCGTAATAAGAAGAAACTGGTGAAGAAGCGATTTTCGTGACGACTGCATCCGAACTTTTACATTTTTGTGTTTTACCTCGGAAATATTTTTTATTCAGGGATTCTGAATGAAAACAGTTGTGATTTATGATTAATCGCTCTCACGGGATTCTGCAGTTATTGTAGCCCATCTGAACGCGGATGCTACCGTCGAATTCATCGGAAAAATTGACATTGAAAATGAGCAAAATCTTATAGCTGAATAAGAAAATGGCGGAAAAATAATCGAGAATGTGATACTGCATATTTACTTAAGGTGAACTGCGGTCAGAATGTGAAGATACCATAGTTCACTGATTAGAATGCCTATTCTCGCACGCACTCGTTCCCCACTCCTCTTCTCGAAAATAAGAAAGACAGAAAGTCTCATTAAATATATAAGAAATCTCTCACAAACTCAAGGAAAGGGGGAACTAAAACCTCCTATTAAAAAAAATATGGAAAACAATATATTTCTTTCATGAAGGCCGGTCGGTGCTGTCGAATGCAAGGAATTAGTTCAATGAAGTGCAGGAGTAAAATGATTGCAGCGACTGCTATGCACTGATTTACAGGAAAAGAACGCAGCTGATCTCGACGCTCAAATGATGGCTGCTCGAAAATGCGCACTTCGCATCGATGAACTGCACGCGCAATTACACCGTGCGCTTAACAATTACAATTTTCAACTGCATATGCATATCGGAGGGAAAAGCCTTTTTTTACGAGTTTCGGCTCACCTAAGGGATGCAAGGCGGGAATGGATTCAGCTTCTAATAGGACATGAATGGCATGGGGACCACGATGCCCTCCAATTAAAGGTGCTTCAATATGTATTTAAATGCCAAAATTCCCGAGCATAGAGTGCATAATGAAAAAGACGAAAGAGAAATTCAAGAGCTTAAAAATCCATCAAAGAACGTCCCAAAGAACAGCAAAGACGTGTGCCTATTGTAATGTGAATATCGCAAGACATTTCCGTTCAGAATCAAACATTTAAAGAGCTAGATGGGCGGTAGACTAAGGTGACAAGGAACTGAGTTTGAGAGAAAAGCTTATGAATTCCCAACTGTGTGCGCACGTCAAACATAGCATTATAAATGCCACAAATAGAATCTCACGCCAAGTTCAGAGGAAAAAAACAAGGTGAAGAAATTAGAATGCAGCGCAAGGCAAGAGCACCTTGTATTCAAGTTCAAGATGAACGTACGGCAAAAAAACCGTTTATTTCTCTCTTTTTCATGATTTTCTGCAATAAAGTGATAGGATAGATTTGAAGAACGTGACGAAAAGAGTAAAGGAGGGGAGCGGGATCGAGAAAGCAAAATTCGGCTACAAATCCTTCGCGCCGTCCTGATCGTACAGAGATCACATTCACCTATGGGATGAGCACCTTGATGTGTTACGGCCATACACTTTCCCGATTTACACATTCACTAGTGTGCAGAATACGAAATTTCTCGTTGTTTTGGCTTTCAGTGAAAAGACAATAAGAAGTGAAATTCATTGTCGCTGATAGGCTGTAAAAATGCCAATAAATAAGATGCTTAATGTCGTATAACTGTTCAATTGCTAAATAAAGCAACGAAAACTGAGAGTACAAAACTGCTGCGGATGTGTATACACTTTCAGAATTGCCGTCACATATGTGCTTTCGCTTATTTTTTTGAGTCTTCTAAGAAGACGCGAAATACAGCGATTATTGGAGAAACAAATCGCTCTGAGAATTGCATCGGCGAAAAAAAAAAATTCCGAGTGCAATAATTTTCGTTTGCAATGCAACACTGTCACACTTATAAAGGCCACTGCAATGAGGTGTTATCATTAATAACGTTTTAATTCACTCACCTTAGACGTCTTTAATCGATATTCGCATCGGAATACGCAGCGACCTATACTTTGATGCGCATTTTTAAATTGAGAAATGATAGAACGATATTGTAGATCACCAAGAAGCTCTAACAAGAAGACACCAATTTAATATCGACGTCTCAGGAAGTGTTTTAATAGGCAAAAAAATCAGAAATTTACAAAACTCAGAAGGTAGAATACAGCCGCAAATGAAATGACTTTTGTTACCATCACTAAGAAGACTCTTAGGCTAACTTTATGGGAATCAACAAAATGCTCGTACCGTTTTGCTTGCTGATTTTCTGCCGTTGAAGCTTTGCGAAATGGCAGTCGCATTTTGCTCATAAAAATATAATCATCTGTAAGGAATCGCAGTAAGATATGAACTAGAAAGCTTGACTTGCTTTAACCAATTCTGAAAACTTTTTCCTTCATTTTTTGAACAACATAGAGTCACTGTTATATCAAGACATTAATTACTGATTCTCACGCTTTGAGTGGAAAAGATAAAGCGCATTTTAAATTCGACATGATAAAGCAGATCGTTTCAAAAGGAGTAAACCAGTGGTAAGAAAAGAAAACAGCATTTCGATGAGGATAATAACAGCTATGTGGCAATAACGAAATGAGCGTTTCGCCGATTCCCTGAATCGTCTAACATAGAATGACTTCAAGCTCAACGAAGCTAATGAAGAGAAAATAAAGTTAACCAACGACGTCTTTGCGATTTCAGCAAAAAGAAGGCACTCTGCCCGCAACGAATTTAGCATATTAAGCGAAAACGTGCACAACTTCGCGATATTGTTAAATGCTCTTGAGAAACTAAACGAATGAGAATTTCCTTTTTTCAAATGAAGATTGAAAGTTTGCGAAACGATACACGTCGATTCCTATTATATCCTTGACGGAAATGAATTGAGAGGGAAACTACTGCTGAATAATTCAAATATTGCTGACTAAAGAGAAATTTCACGGAAACAACGATAACATACGTTCACAGTTAAAAAACTGCTAGTTTAATCCATCGCTTTCCAGCGCTCAGCAAAATCGAACATGTCGGAAAGCTTAGTGGAGAGGGGACAATTCTTGTTCTATATAACATTCATCTGAGTACAAGCTCATCCAGAGTTTTATTTGTTCACGGATAAACATATAAATAGTACACTGAAGGCAACATACTTGCAATCGCTGAAGCGAGAGGAAGCGTTGATGTTTTTCAGTGGAACTTAGCCAACTTACAAAAAAAAACACATAACTGCGCCAAAAGTTGTAAATCTTGATAACTGTCATATCTGATCCCGACCGTCAGCCAATAAATGCTCCATGAAACATACCGCTATCGTTTTTGTAACTTTTCAAGCACCTACAAGAGTGTAATTCAGCTAGGAAGCTTTCACTGAATACCCTTTTGAATAGTTTATTCAAATTCGAATGAACTGATCGGTACCATATTAGTCCATTACCTTATTTAAAAAACACATCTCGCTGCACCTTATAATAGTGTTGTATCCATTAGCAACATACTGCTGTCATAAGCGAGACGTTCAATGAACCGTTCAAAGAACATATTGACTGCCGGAATGTAAAAAGAAACGGCGAATATAATTGCAGGCGATTTTGTTAACTAATGACATATGACGAGCACAACGACTCAAATAGAATCCATGCATTTAGCAAAACAGGAATTATCCACATTCTCAACGCTTTCCAATAAAATAATGCTCATACCTCCTCTCCAGCTCACTGTCCCTCTCTTGTTCGACCCCAGTCCCAAGGTTATGCGCTAAAAAATATGCAAGTCCTCCTCAACCGTGAATATTAATGATTTAAACGATATGACGTTGATGTGAATACAAATGATACGTGAACTGTGCGACGTTAACAATATGGTTATTTTTTACTGTAATTTTAAATGAGGCAGATTCCGGTGTACATAAGCGACAGGCATTGTTTGTATTTAAAGTGCACTAATTACCGATCATATCTAGGATTAATTAATTTCGAATATACTGGACAGAGTATATATGGGAAGGCAAACCAATAAGTTTCCACTTCACATAAAACCATCTGGATTCAATCCGATTTCCGCTTTTATGTAAGGAGGAAAAACAACGCGCAAACTGAAGATGAACTGATAGGAGTTGACACTTTTTGTATGGAGAAATACGCTATATGCTTAGTTGTTTGCTTAGATGCTGACAGGTTGTATCGTGTTTATACTCTGTTGAGAACGTGAATGCTTTACTAATAACATTCGCTCAGTTAGAGACAACTCACGTTTGCAATCCTCCTCCTTTAAATATTAGACACAATAAATTCTGCACTCTATACATAATGCCCAATTTTATGGCTTTATGGCACAACTTTATCGCATTTTTTGATAAGTATATCATATTAATTGGAAGTGTTTTCACGATCCTGCTCCATAAAACCAAGCGAAAAAAAAAACGCGAACTAGTTGGGCAAATGTTGCTCGAAATACATCACAAAATTTGAAAGTAAACTGTAGACAGACGAAGATTTTCATAAGTATAAAGCCTATATTAACGGAAGTGGCGTGCGAAACTTGCAAAAGCTCATGAAAACATTGTGCAAAAGAAAAAAGTGAAAAAGCAAGAATGTGGGCGAATGAAAGTGGAAAGACGACTATCTTGTTAGGTTGCTCCTTCGTTTTCTCTGTCTCTTTCAAAGTCGATGTTGCGAAAATTTGGCAAGCCTATTTGTGCTTCAAAATAAACAGCCAAACATGGCGTACTCCGATCGCCGATGTGCATCGCATTTTGTTTATAGCAGCTGAAGAAGAAGCAGCAAAAACAGCCATAGCAAGAACCACTAAAGTGCTATGTGAACAAAAGAACACTTTTGCAGCATGAGGATCAATTTCTGAGTATCGTAAATGAGGCGTGGAAAATGACGAATAAGAAATTCGCAATAATAACAGCTTTTTCTAAGATATTTTAAGCATCTCAGGTGGCTATTTTTTTCTAGATGAAAAAGACATCTTGAGTATTAATACTCCTAAGTTCAAAACAAATCCATTTGAGGCTTCATCATGAACGTCTCAGCATACGGAAGTCACTGAAAAGAGAGAGATTGAAAACTCAAACGCCACTTGAAACCATGCGCATCGAAAAATCCAAAATTCACACACGTGGTATGGATAGCCTTCAAAGAATTCGTTATTCCTCATCGACTGCCGTATTTTCTCTAACAAAATATCTCCTTGGATTGAAGCGGTATCTAGAATGGAAAAATTCGTCATCTCTTGAATATCTCTCTTCTTTTGCAGTATATTATCTGAATTGAAACACAGAAAAAAGTGAGCCACGTTTCTGTTCTTCCGTAGCCCATCTGTTCCGGAATGTTTAAAAAAACGACTCTTTGGATAGCCTCAAAAAAACACAGCACTGAGTTCTTCTTTCGAAAGAAATTTGTTATACTGAGGACATATAGCACGTTGGAATTTTGAGCTCGGTAGCTGACACATTAAGTAACACAACAGGAAATTTCGAGGACGAAGTCGTCCCTGATTTCAGAAACTTCGTGATGACGCTATTGAAGAATGCACGAGAGATGCATAGATGCAACGAAGCAGACAGTTTAGTTAAATAAATAGTTTTGGAGCGAATAAATTCGCTAAAGTTTCGTGGTTATGGAGCGAATAAAATGCAGTAAAAACGCATTTTACTCGTTCATTTCAAAATGCACGTGTGTTCAGCAGTTAGCGGCTGATTACAGTACTCCGGAGGCGCTTTTTTTGTTTTCGAGAATAGCTGAGTACATAGGGCAATATTAAGACACTCAGTAAACTGCGTGTCGAATACGATCATAAAATACAGGATTTCCGAGGAAGCAATTTCTGAAGGTGGACTATGCCCAAAGAGAACTTCTTTCAATGCAGCTAAAGAACTACGAAACGAAACAAACGACTTTATGCAAGCGTTATTTCAAATATACTAGAAAAATGAAATTTGCTCGCATTCATGCACGAAATTAGAACAAAAGCGGTAGTTATATGAGCTGCACTTTGAAATGGAAAAATTTTTGAATGCCATTCACGATGCCTCATAAAACGACTCCCGCACAGGGTAGCGATTGGTAAGCATAAAATGAGCATGAATGAAACGGAAGGGAAAACAGTCGATTGGAAAATTCTATTACCTTCGCGTCAATGAATTTCGCCCTACCATGTGAACAGCACAACTTCGATCTGCAAACACGTTCGAATAGACTCCGAAAAAAAAGAGTCCTTCACATCGTTCCTGTATAAGCGCTTTCGTCTCTTTGCCTTCTGTATTCCCCCCCCCCCTTCCCTCCCCACCCTTCTCATTTCGCCACTCTTCACTCCAGTCTCCGTAAACTGTGTACGTGGATGTTGCGGGAGGCTTGTTGGAAGCACAAATACTGGAATTGATTCACAATCGCGCCATGTAAGGGGCAATTCACGCGTATCATAATGCTCCGGTAACCGTGCATTATTGAATAAAATTGGTGGCGATAGTGTTCATATCGGATGCTAGAATGTCATACATTCGGCAAGCTGTTTGTTTGAGCACTTTGATTTTTCAACTTCTTGAAATTTAGAAAAATAAGGGAGTGAAAAGAATTTTCAGACGCATAAGATGAACATCGAAACGGCAAGTGTTTGAAAACGTCACTAGTCTGGGAAAGGACCTACATTTATTGATATCAAAGCCGATTTGATGCCAACACTGGCATCGCTACGTACTACTGACAGTGCCTATGTGCTAAGATGTATGAAAGAGGTCGCGACCGGTACGCCGATAAAATAAAGCTAATGACGAGTGATCGCAACTTTTGCATTCAGTCTCTACTGTAAGATTAAAATTCAAGAAAGAGTGATTGTATTCACGTGTCAGATAAGTTCAAATCATGGAAATGTTGCACTTCAAGATTGATGATAATTTGCGGCTCTCGCTTCAACAGGTCATTTTGCTCCAAATACGACACTTAGTCTTTTGGACCGAGAGTTTATATTGGAATAAATGAAAGCAGGAAACTTTCATTGAAATTACTGTCGATATTTCGTGACCCACAAGTCCTTACACAAAATGATTCTATTAACGTCATCAGCTTGCAAGGACAAAAACGCAAACTATAGAATGTGGGTGTTTAAAACTCAAATTAATTCAATATTTCAGTCACGAGTTGGTAATTACAATTATTAATTCAACTTCGCAAGAGATTAGAATACTGTGCGAAATGCCATTTAATCAAAAGTCGTGTCTCCATGCAAAAAGTGTTGAAACCGTCCTGTTCATAGCGCGAAAAACTACTCAAAGCATATACGCAAGCTCACTTATGTTGCAATAAAATATGCAAATCGATGCGGTGAAATGCTGCCAAGATGAACGAAAGAGTTACCCTGAAGATACAAATTCATCAAGTAAACAAGTTGTTTACTCAGCATAAAATTGTTAATAATTACTCAGCCCATTTACATGCAATGTCCAAAGGCAGTTCAACGAAGAGTGATTGCTTGACTGAAATGCGTAGTTACGCTAGCGAATCTTCGGTGCCTTCATAGTACTTGGCTCCCTTGAAAGTATTGGTCCATAGAGTCGCTTGTAAATATTTTTTATAAAGTTCCTTGGAATGAACCTCGGTACGTTAAACGAGCAGTCGAATCCCGGTCGAAAACCGAAATTTCGGTCACTATCACCGATAAAAGTTTAGTTTTGACCTCCACCCTTTTTTCGACTGCGACCAAAATTTGGTTTACCACGGAATACCCTCGATATGCAGTTGACTGGTGTTTTTGAAATACGGTCGGCTTCAAACGATTTTCGATTACGAGCGAATGCTTTCAGTCGGTTCTGATAAAAGAAATTTTGATCGGTTGTCATCACGGCAGCAAACAAAACAAATGGAAACTGCAACGAGTCGCTTTCCCTGCAGAAATCTCGGAAACTCCCGTCCGTTTCCCTACCTCAATGGAAAATGCCAACCATTTGAACGAGCTTTCATCAAAAATCCAACATTTTAAGCTCTCGACTGCGCACTAGAAAATGCGCTACAAACTTCTGAAATACTGGACGAATTTCTTCTCATATTTCGTTAACTTTTCAAGCCTCAGCACCCATAAAATGTGCAAGAGCGGCCTCAGCTCACCAACAACGGTTGAAAGGTCTTGGCTAAAGAGACGAAGTCTCAACCTTTTGCACTGAGGCAAAAAGAATTGGCAAAGCAACAAGCATACATCCATAAATTTCCCACTGAAAAGAACAACCTTCAATCAGCGCCTCAGAATAATTTGCCGACGAGTGGAGCATAAATTACACGTCGGATTACAAGTGAAATAATTTCCTGTGACAAATAGCGGAAGAATTGGAAGCGATTTCTGCGGATGTCAGGACTAGAAGTGAACATTAAAAAAAGATCGCAAATAAACATCGCTAAACGTGGAAGAAACATCCTCGCTGTAAAGAACCTCAAGAAGACCTTTTCCTGGCAACAATATTATCGCACAATTTTGCTGTTATGCTTATTCACGCCGAAGATTTCACTCATCATATAGGTGATGCAACTTGTGCACCTGAGACGTCATCTGCTAATGAAGTCATCTGGATAGCGCACCTGTTTGTGCAGTATTTATTATTGCGCACACATCATCGCATTTGTTATTTCACTGTTTTATTGATATGCATCAGTGCAACAAGAGGTTCACTAAGATGCAACACTTAAAATTTGGAACACGAAAACGCGTATTTTATCGTGTCATGAGCCGAGATACAGTTCAGCTTCTCTTTCTGCTCTTTTATTTCACTTTGTTGAACAGTGTTCTCTAAGCGAAGTTCGCAGTTATATTGTTGACGTATTTCAATTGTGACACTTCTTTACGTCTTCATAAAGTTGGCGACGCTATGTCGATATGGATCTCTCCTTTCCAAGATCAGAACTAATAAAATTCGCAGTTTTCCTCGACCACAGTAGCAAAAGGTGAGCATGAGATGACTGCGGGGAGAGAATAGCACATAAACGAATATTCACAATGTAACACACAGAGTTGAAACAACCGACAAAGGGAGAAAAGTGCCACAAGGATGACTAGGTATTTCCGCTCAGATAGGAGGGGAGAAAGAGTAGAAGAGGAAGGGTGAGAGACACAACAGAAAAAAAAACGAATGAAGAGAGGAAGAGACAGGGAAATAGAGAGGGCAGTGAAGAGAGGAAGAAACACAGGAAAAAGGAGGGGAAGTGAAAGAAAGCGAAAAAGAGAAAGAAGAATAGGAAGAAAGAGAGGAAGGGAAGAAGCAAGAAAGAAAGAAAGGTGCAAAGAAATAAACAGAGAATAATATATACGGAGAAAAAAGGGAAATAATGAGAAAGGAAGTGTAAGTGAAAAAATATAACGAGAAAGAAAGTGAGAGCAACGGAAAGCAGTGAAAAATAGAGAGAACTAGTGAAAAATGGAGTGATCTCGTGCATTAAGCGGGGCGAAAACTGGTGGTTCAATATTCTCAAAGAGATACCACAACTTTCTACATGGTTAAAAATCCCGAAACTAACAACTATTGTGGATGTCGAGTTCGCACAGATGCAGAGTTCATGAGGTCAAAATGTGTAACATTGAACCGAAAGCATTTCCGGCGTCGCGAAAACAAATATCCACAAAAGAGCAATTTTTATTATTCGACCGATCCAACACGCTTCATCTCAGCATTCCAACAGTATGTCTATATTTTGCGTACTTTCTGTGCGCGCTTGCAAATCGGGATGCGACTGTCGAATTGCATAGGCTGCGGGTGGAGATTCCGAAATTCAAGTTGCATATCATGTTCAAATGGACAGCTTGAATGCGCTTAACTAGGGGTCCAATATAATGGCCACTTGAGTTAAATGCGCTTCATCAGTAATGTCTTTCTCAGGCAATTTTTATTGTAGGACGAATTTGCACTAGTGGGAAGAAAGAAAAATACTGTCTGGATGATTCAAAAAGCACAGCGTGCGAATGTGGGGCAATGATCTATTTGACGTTTATGAGCATATCTGACACACAGCAAATTGCGTCAGTAGCTCGCACAAAATATTCTTATGCAGTGATGATAACCGCTTCCGAGGTTTCGCGGTACTTCCTTGCGCTCATATGACTCGTTGTCGTTTTGCAATGCAAATGCAAATATTTACGAAACATTCATCTTTAAGAAAGAGTCGTCACTAAGCAGGTTTTCTAAGAGATGACTCATAAAGCAGAAACAACACTGCATTCTTTTACAACACATGTGCATGACCACATGAAGGCAGATACCAGAACTAACCAGAAGTCACACCAACTTATCCTCCATTTCGACCAAATCGGGAGGAGAAGGGGAACTAGTTAAACGCATAAGACATATGATAGGAAAGTATGAGGCAATGTCGCGTGCGCCGAGTAATGCACCGAGATCAGTCTGATGCGCAAACGCTTTCCGCAGTTGACAGATTACCGATAAAGACAACAGTTTACTCACTTCCGATCGATTAGAATCAAAATCAATTACAAGTTAAGCTGCATGCAAGGGTGTACGAATGCAGACCACAACACCACTGCCGTAACATCATTGGCACTGCTCTAGAACACGGCAAAAAGACCGAACAGAACTGCAGACGTTGCAGACCCACTGCGGGTGCTTATATGTCCTTACAGGATGCGAGCAGATTATAGGAAATGGCAGCCCTTCCACTATCCATTTGGTTACGAAAATTTGAGATCTCACTCATTACACCGATGACAATCCATAGTATCACGCATACAACCTAAGCACATGGTGCATATGTAATGACGAAACATACAAGAAATGAGTAGGTTCTTAATTTTGTCGAAGTGACATTGGATAGGCACTGACTTCTGATCATTACATAGGTAATGTGCAGAACTCAACAGACTGAAACTGCTCAGGTAACGCACTTTCGATCAATAATTCTCGATCATTAAATCGATCAATAATCAGAAGATTTTGAGATGGAATTTTTGAAGATTACGTCCGCCACCAGCCAGTCGAATCAGTCTGTGCGTAGAAAATGCATTGATCGAATTGATTCGGTTGGCAAGATTTTTCCAAAAGTGTTTTGAAGAACGGTGAATCCATTCAAGGGCTCAAAAAGAAACAGAGTTTTCTAATGGAACCGATCCATTTGTTGGAACCCAAATTGGGAAATATCGAATGCTTAAAATCTACTATCCTATAAAATCGAAGCTACCATAACATGAGGAGTGAAGTAACTCCAGAAAGTTTGAATAACGAAACGAGTGATATAAACAAACCAGTGACCATAGCTCCATACATAGGCATACATATCGCTCAAAGAGATTTTAAAAAGTATCGCTGTACCATATAATAACACGAAATTCTCAGTGAGCATTCGTGCGCTCTGATCGCGTGCACTCGGGAGCCTCGTTGAGGGTCGGTCACGCATTCAGCTGTCACTTGTTACTGACAGTCTTCAAAAACGTCAGTAGAATGAAATCTGCGGCGCAGCACCGAAGGCAGTAAATGAATATAGACTAAACAGAATCACATTCTTGCGTAGCTACTAACCATTTTTCCCTGTCGCTGGATATTTCAAAGCACTGCAATGCTTTGCTCCATATGTTAGGCTTGAGAACAGGTTCGTTCAGAAGTCACTGCGCCATCATTCAACGATGCGCTGCGATAAAGTGGGGAGGAATTGCACCCTTCTAAGTGGCACTTTTGGAAGATTCATCACAGTGTGCAGAGATTTGCTCTATAGCAGAACGGAATCTCTAGCAGTCGTAAATTTGACCTCTGATTTGAGTGGAAATCGCTTATTGCTTCTCTAGCGAAAACACATTCTTCAACATTTCAGCAAACTTAATGTAAATGACGAAAACACTTTATCTCAGTTTTTCTTGGTGCTGTTCATGAGGTTCAAAATGTCTTTATGCAGTAACAGTATGGAGACGATGATTTCATCATATAAGCAAGATCGGCTGGCTAGAAAAGTTTTCGCCTAGATGAGACAAACAGGTTCCATGAATCGCGCTCAATTTTCCGCTTTTCTGCGTCTTCATCGGGTTCTCTCACAAACGTAGACTTCGTCTCAAGTGTTAAACCAAATCAACGAGCGTTTTCCTCTACGCGCACTCATTCATTCCTATCCCATCTCTGTTGTTCCCTCTAAATATTTCGTATATGGCTTAAATTTTCACAGCCAGTCAATTATTGAATTCAGTGAAAGTCAACGAAGGTAACATTCAGCAATGACGATGCATTAAGGAATTAGTTCAACTATCAGTACATAAAATATAAAGAATTACGCTATAAAATATAAAAGTTATAAAAGAATAGTGACTATAAAACTATATGGTTTTAAGCGTTGCAAAATATAAATATTAAACTATAATATAAAGATATAATTAAAATATACAAAATATAATTAAACTATAAAATATAAAGAATTCAGTGAAAGTTAAACTATAATTACTCGACAGCAAAAGAATGGCTGCGCTAAGTTTTAGTTTCGGCCAACTAAAGATAAGAGAGATAAAAAAGAATTGTGACTTTCTGATGATTTTGGGGAGTGAATAATTCATATACGCAGCTGTTCGGAATAGCAAATAGAGCGCTAAGCTTTGTGCCGAGGGAATTCGATTTGCTCTCTTCGGCAAGACAAGTAAACGCCATGAGTTTGACAACTTCAACTCATATCGCTACACATCACAAAAGAACTGCTACGTCGAAGAAAAAGGGTGTCGATGGACAAATATGATAAACATTAGGACAGAATGCAAATGCATAAAAAATGAAGCATCGAGAAGGAAGCGTTGCAAAATTTTGTTGAGAATGTGGTGGTTTAGCAGCAATTGAGTATACTGAACGAAATTTTCAGGGAAATCGAGAACACCTGCAAAATTTTGCGTTTTATGTAATACTCTAGAACATAGTGCAGTTTGTTAGGAACATTCCAAGGCCTATAAACAAGTAGTAGACGTTGAAAGTTTTGCGATTTTACAACACTCTGTTATGACTAGTGATAATGCACATAGAAAGGCGTACAGAAATGTAGTACAACAGCATGTTTCTTTGTTAAGTCTGCAATGCTATTTTAGTCACTGGTAGACGCAAAGCAAGAAGAAACTCTGTCAAAAGTAATCCTGTGGACAGAAAAAGTTTTTTTCTCATCTCGACATCATCCATACGAAAAAGCAAGTATGAGACCTGACCGATGAAATTTACGTTCACTGAATGAAAGAAAAAAGGTCACGCTCTAAAAAAATTCTACACACGATCGCGATGTCGTGACTCAACACCATGTGACCCGCTTTCTGTTCAGCCGATAGCGCAGTTAAACAACTGGGAGATTTATTTAAAGCCGTCATAATAATAAATGAATTTACAAATTGATCACAATTCCATTTGCGCTAACATATTTGACAAAGGCTTCTTATAGGCAAGGAAAGCTGAATGTCCAACAAAACGATAGTGCTCAAAATGAGAAATGACCTGTGACTTGCTTGCCCTTATTACTTCTGGTGGTTCGCTTTCTCATTCTTTGCACTCTCTTCATTTGCCTTGCTATACAGAAGTCGATGCCACGACTACCTCCTTATCTATGAACCTCGGCTACCTAACACCTACTATTTTTAAGCAGTAACCCTAAATTGACGACACATTTAGGCGATTATATCATCCAGCAGACATGATGAATTTGCACTTCCAAGGCAAGACACTTGAACTCTTGAAGAGCAAGCATCTCATCAAGTATGATCTTTTTGGAAATTCACCTTCTAAAACATCAACTGCGGTTGTTCCTTCCTTGTAATAGCAGTCAAAGGAAATAAAAAACTAGGCAAATAGCCTACAAGTGCCTTACTTTATTCGTTCGGACTTCCTTATTTCGAAAAAGACATAGAAGTATCGCTGTTCTAATCCTGGTCCTCAGAATATCAGTCGAATCCAAAGTAACTGGTTCAATGGATATAGTACAGTGTTAGCCTCAACAGAAGACATAGGAAATCTCAGATAGGCGAGATTCAAGCATACTGAGCTGAATGAACCAAATAAACATAGAATATTCTTGAAAATAATAGATTCTGTATGGCATCCAATCCACGATCTTTTTTACAGAGGCAAAAAACAAGGAGCTAAACGAAGAAGCTGGATTAAAACTACTCATAAACTAATATACAAATGAAGACGTTTCAAGAAAACCATGGAATTTCGACTGCAGCAGTGCAATCTTGAGCACTGAACGATGGAGCATTAATCCATTCAGAAGCAAATAATATCGCAATTATATCAGCTTATTTCACTTAAGTTTCATAAATGAATATCGGATTTCCTCAGCATGCTTTCATTTACAGCTTGATTCAACAGCGCAGGCGGTTGTATTTTTGTGAATGTGATATTTGTAACTGATCTTGAATGTGCTCACTGAGTTTTGCCTTTCCGAAGCTGAAATGCTGAAAATTGCTAGAACGAACTGGCAACTGAACATAGATGCTTACCTTGATACCAAGCTCTTTACACGTTTCCTTATAAGCCCAATGCCACATTTCACGATAGTTTCTCTTCTCACTGACCGCTACTTCAGCGTTGTTCATCGTCGTTGTGGTGCTGAACGAGGAATTCTGACTGCACAACATTTGCAAAAGAGTTCAAAAGCGATGGCTGCCGCTATATTGGTCCACAGCTTTGATGGAATTGTTGTGGTGCACTCAAAAATGATGCTTGCTCACACTGCACTTGTCTGGTGCCGCTTCACGTTCGGCTCAGTTGCCGACCAACTTTTTTTCTCACACTTTCCCACTTTCACTTCCGCAAACAAAGCTTAATTTTACAACTCATTCTACGATCAACCGTTACATGACACCGAATTGTGGTGAAGAAATAGTGCGAAATAGATGAAATAAATAAAAAGTAAATAAACAAATAAATAAAGGCAAAGTTGCTTCGAACCAATGTTTCTTCTTAAAAGTTTGCCTAACTGAGTTGGACTCAGCAAAATTTATCGCTTGAAGGCGATAAACAATTTTGTGTGCAAATCCACAACAGCAAATCCAAAAGGCAAGTGCCATCTATCATAAGCAATTGTTCTGTTTGTGAACACCTACGAAAAAAGCTTTGAGAACAAATGTTGCTCATATGAAGGAAAGTAACGTTAAGAGTAAGAACGGCACAACTCCCTTTCAAGACTGTACACTTTTTACGATGACGTCATTCAAACTTCAATGGGAGCTACTATCTTCTGCCCGCAATCTGTCTGCTCGAATAGCGTAAGCTCACGGATAAAATCTCATTTACAGAAAGGTTTCACGCATGTTGTCTAGTCATTAATTGTCCAATTTATGTTCCCTATTGTACATTGTTCTTATGTTTGACACTTCCATCATTAGGCGCCTGTTTTATTTATGTATAAGACGCGAACCACATCCTGTATACCATACCTTTCGGGCTTGTTGTCCAGTGGTCTCTCATCACGCTTTTGTTGCTGTTGCTGAGGTTGAGACTGCCGACATTCGAAGGATTCGGCTGCAGAACTTGTTGGTGTTCCCAGCGTCATGTCTTCATCTTTGAGTTGGTGAGCGGTTGTCGGTGGTGGCAGGATATCAGCATTTCCTAGTGATTCAGTTGGCCTCTTTTCTAAGGACTCGTTCCTTTGTATCTGCTGCTGCTGTACGTCGTGTCGCTTCAGGTAGCCTCCACCAACAGAACCATTGACGAGTAACGTTGACTGATTCGAACTCGAGACGTGGCTATCAGATATAAAATGCGTTTCATCGGATTCCGCAGCATATGTGTCGCCATGTTCACCGTGACTGTAGGTGTCGCGCTCAGATTCAGACGGTGGGACATCGTAGTGACTGGTGACAGATGACTGATTATCTCTGAATCACAAATTCCGCTAAGACTGCTGATGCAGACATGTGGACGGTTCTTTTCTACTGCTGAGGACAGTAGGAAGCAACAGAAAGACTCCTTGGAAATTACAAACCATGACGACTCTTAGCAGATGAGGTGAGCGTTTCCCTAGCTGAAGCAGTGCCAGTCAGTGATGGGCGTGTATACATCGAAAATGGGAAGCCGATAATCGCTAAAGATTACAGTCCTTGGAAGCTTCACCAGGAGAAGATACAACTGTGATAACCATTGAAATGTTGCTAAATGACGTGCACTTGGTCTGTCCCCTGTTCAGACTACCAAGCGCCACTCATAAGAAAGAAAACGAAAAGGTGACACTTAATAAATCACTCTCAAGGAAGCAAACAATGGAATTTCTGATAGCAACGAAGATATTCAGATAGCTGCACATATGAGACGCAAAGTCTATATAAAGAAACAAGTTGAACTGAGTAAATAATATTGATTGAAAGAAACGGAGCTGAGACGACAAAACGAAAGAACAAAATAAACTTATTAAATAAACAATTTGGGTAACTGCAGCACGACTGGACCACAGTATTCGAAAACGCAGATAACGCAAAACAATACGGAAGGAGCGAGAATATTCTTCCACGAAAATACTTTCATTAGAAATAAAACCTGCGTCTCGAAACAGAATTCTGGAAAACAACCGTCCAGTTGCTCGAGTTCTGAACTGCTCAAACTGTCTAGCCATAATAAATTCAAAAGGAGGATGGATGCAGGGCGAGGGGGTGGGGATGTCTGCTCGTTCGTGGATGAAACATCGTCATAAATGTAAATGCTATAACCGGTTGCCGTTACGTGTTTTGAAGAAAGTTGGATGGTAAGAGCTGAATAGCCGAGTTGTGGCAGAATAAAAACGAAAACTCGCACCTCCAGGAAACCGCTCTTTTTCTGATTATCACATAATTCTAAGCCTCATCGCAATTTTAGCAATCGATTACTTACTGTTGTGTCGTTGCGGGCCAAGTTTGCTCGTCGTCTTCATCACGAAAATGACGACTGAAAAAATATCTTTGCATTTCAATTAACATAACTTTCATGCTGGTGGGAGATAAAAAGAAAGCGCTCATTTTCATCGGTAATGAAGTATAATGATCGCAATTGTGGGGTTTTTTTTTCGTACTTTCCATATTATTTCAATTGATGTTCTCCTGTTGAATTTTTCAGCCTAGTTGAACGATAGGCACTCAGTGCCATAAAAATGTGGGCTGATTTTAAAACGCGAACGCATTTCTGAAATTTGGCTAAAGTCTAGTCTAGTTGAAACCAAAGTGGGCCTCATGCGCCAAGGCGTGGAAATGATCACGATAAGATAACTTTAATATGCTGGCGACAAACCAACGTTGAGAATTTGTTTTCACAGAACTGCCAATGAAGACATATGAGCTCTCAAACAAAAGTGCTCGTAAGAGATTCTATGAGAGTAGCAAATGTCATTCATTCAGTGGGCATCAATTCTGCTAAATTGCGTCACGACGAGCTTCATGCAAGCACAAGAGCAAATTAATGCAACATTCAGCTGAAAACGATTTTAAGCACAACAAAACAAGCATAAAGCAAGTAACCAAAACAGCCTTTCTTCTTCCACTCAACGTGGAGAATGGATTTAAAGCTAACAGATCGGTTTTTTAACTGTTGATAAGTACGGTTGATAGAAGGTACTTATTTGCTCCAAGTTCCTGTGTTTTCTCAGCTCGCAACCGTTCAACACCTAGAGGAAAAGAATACGGCGCTCTCAAATTTTCAAAAACTGTGTATTTGACAGAACAATCAAAGTGATTCCATCATATTCAAAAAGAGAATGTTCATATACGAGATGGAACACATATTCAAGCAGAGACTCATGATGTTCGTCGCTTCTCGGGAACTGAAATCCCGTAATTCGAAGCACTTTACAAACCGGGAGGTAACGACAAATGCGCAAGCATAGTACTCGTTAAATGCATTCCAGGACTTGAACTCATCTGCATTTTTCTTATATCCAGGCCTATATCCAGAATGGGCCACATTCAAACAAACATATTCATTTTTATGTACATCTGCAAATTTGATTGCAAGGTTGTATTATCGCAACAGCGCTTCCATGCCCATGAATGTTTGTGTATCTGTGTGTATCTGTCTGTCTGTCTCCCTGGTTGTTTTAATTAACTACTCAGGGCAGACTTAAAAATCTTCATACGTAAAATGCAAGCATAGAGTAACATCATATACGATTCTCCATTCTGATCCAACATGGACTGTTCTACGTACCTTATTTTTTGTTTGATACCATTGAAACTAGACTGCAAGATCTGAGGATACGAAAGCACGACTCATTCCAGTCTACCTGGCACACTCTCCGCTTCTGTTGGGTTAGTCTCAACTTTTTTGCCAAATGTACTGTCCTCTTTAATGGCGATTTCAAAGTACGCTTTACAAATTGTTTGCCCGGTTCTCATAAATTTTAGTTGTTGCCAGCATTTCTTCACTGATTTTTCTAGTCGGCACTGAGAACGGATAGGAAATATTTTCTTGCAAATTCTAGGAATTTGTCGATACCCTCACCAACCCAATGAATATTGACGCACAGACATCCGAACGCATACCTACAGACATCTAACAATGTAAGAAAATGAGCGATATGGCAAAAATGCTGAAATATTGAAGGAAGGACTAAACCTGGTTGAAGGAGAAACAATCGGGTGAGGGGGTTGCGGACGACTGTTGTAGGACAATGGCTCCTGCTCCTCTGTCCAGTCGCTGTTCTGCTGGTCCCAGTCGGGCCTGAAGAGGCGACTGTAAAGTATAACAGACACAGAGCAGGAATAGTGCGAGAAAGCTGGTCACTGATAATTGAATAGCTCATTAACCTATACAGCTTCGGTAAGCACAGTAGACGGAGTGGTTTACTGATGATAGGACATGCCCAATCCTGAAGAGAGTTAATCGCCGTTGACACCATTTGCTTAACGGCGTGAAACATCGAGAATGATGAGGATTATTATTTGAATGTTGTAGAGCTCTTCTCCATGAGGCATCTGTCTCCTTCGAGAGGTTAGAAAGCCTTCTAGATAAACCTCCCCGGTCAAGAGAGACTCAACTAATTCCGGTGCATTAAACAAATCTTCAGATTACTTCAACGAATTCCCTCCTGAAAGTTATTCATCTAAAAACAGACATCCATATAATGCTAAATACACCTGTGCAAAAGCATGTGAAATCAACGCAACCTAATCATTTTAAGCAATAAATGGGTGCTTCCATTTGTACGTTCATTCCTCTGCAAAATCATGATTTAACCCTTTTTCCTATCAAACGTACCTTCTGAAACAGATCCTAGTGAATGCAAGCGGCGTACAAGGAGGCTCGAAACTCTGCATTTGGTTGAAAGTCCCATTAGTATGATATAAGCAAGTGATTGATGAGATGTCAACTAAGAAGCTGCTACTTTAGTGCCGCTAACCTTTCACAAAAACGGTCTTCATGATAATGACGGCCATCATAGTGGTCGTATGATGTGCCAGCATGATAATACTCATCGACATGTGCATCTGTATCGTAGCTCACTGGTTGGTAGTATTCGCTATCGTAACTAAAAATTTTGCAGCGTTTTCTTCGCGCATACGCTGTCGAAGTATGTGACGCATCACTAAAAGAAAAAAACGCGAGTGTAACTGCGGACAGGAATAAATAAAAGACATTTGCACAGACCCCAACGGCATGTTTATGCAATGAGCCCATCAAAGTGCTGCCTATGGCTTGCTGCGAAGAATAGATTAAAATTGAATCGGATCTGAGAGAAAATGTTGAATTTGCTTTTGAAATAAAGAAGGCTTATAATACTTCTTTCTGAACAACTTTTGATACTTTCATAATTGCATGCAAATGATTAACTCGGATATTTCTTTTTATAAAAGGTTAAGAAGCAAAGGTTTTGAGAGCCAGCCAAATGTAAGCCTACGAAACGAAGCAGTAAAATTTAGCTACCACTTGCACGGATCAGTGATAGTAAGGAATATCCAGAGACTATCGCGTTTGTGCCTTTGATGAAATTACGCAAATTTGCACTTGCAAGGCACATTGAGTCCTTTCTTGTCTCAACGAGGTTCCCTTGCGTATATGCGTGTATCTGTATGACCGTTTTTCCTAATCGGGGACGAAAATTTTGTGTGTATAGCGATTACTGTATCGTGTTCATTTAAGCCACCTTGTAAAGTGCATTGAGATCGAAACAAGTTGCGGATTCTTTAAAATTTCTGGAAAGTTGATTGCGTTTTGCCACTGATCGGTTCCGCATTGTATACTAACCAACTGTAGATCTGTGACGTTAGCTGGATCAGTTAAAACAAGAAGGCAGTGCTTCGCATGTTTCATTATTTATTGGTGCGTGTAAAACTTGTTCTCCGTTTTTGGGGAATGCAAAAGCGCAAACTGTGCCATCTTCTCTTGGAATCTTCTCTTCTGGTTCTAGGAGAGGCTGCGCCAACTGCTTTCGAGTAAGTAGAAGCATTTCAACAATAATATTTCCCTACGGTAACGCTCTCATTGGCTGGATCTTCTCGGGAGTAAGGATCTTATCTGATGAAGACTGAGGTTTTCCTCGCTGGTCAAGTTCTTTCTGCTGAAACTTGATAGAGGGAATCGACATAACTGCATTCGGCTCCATAACACACTTTGACCGTGTGCACACAGAGAGTTAGTGCGAGGAAAAAAAATGAAAAAAAATCACAGCGGTGATTTTCATTCCAAGAGGAAAGCAGTGCAGTGGAGTTAGTGCTCCGGTGGATTCACAGTCTTCCGTTCTCTCCACTACACTTCTCAAATCGCAATCTTTGTATGAATCTGCTCGTTCTCGTGAACGTTATTTAAACTACGGGAACCTGTATTAAGGGCGACGCTGTATTTATGAGTTATATTTCTGTCAGCTAGCTGAATCGTCAGTCGGTAAGAGTATGGCAATGAGGCTTGATGGATCCAATCTACATTTTAGATGACTTCTACAAATCAAATTCCATTCGTCTATTAAAATTCCTAACGAGCTGTAAATATTACGTCTAAGGCTACGACATAGCCGCGAACTTTTTGACTTGTCTACCTGGGACTAAAAGTCTCTCCACATAATTTCTTGATGAAATAAAAGACGAAAATGAAATATCTTTGGAATATTTTGCATGTTTGGTTCAGCGTAAGGAGAAACATGATATGCTTTTGTTCAAGGATCGGCAAAACAAGAACTCTTTTCGTCCGCATTGTTTCTCTGTGTTTTGAACGGTGTATAATAACCATTTGGCCTGACGGGTTATATAGTTAGAAGCACATATTACGCCGGTCTCGGCTCAGCGATCCTCATGCTAGTCAAGCCTTGAGAAATTCTGAAAGCACTCGATTGATCGCACTCTCGAACCCGTGCTTTCAGTGCAGTGCCTCTTCCCATCCATGTTTTAAAAATGCCACCCTCCTACAAGCTGTTAGGGACTGTGGAACCTCAACGGTGACGAAATGCAATGTTGAGTGTAATGAGCAGTGATTTCACGACGCATTGCGTGAAAAAGGAAATAATGTAACAGGGCAATAATCGTACCTATCCTGCTGTTGTCTCGAGCTCGATCTATTTTCGAACTCGTCGTAGGTGTCAGTGGTGTAGCCGTGTTCATGCATCGGCTCGTATTGCCTTAGCGTATTCCTTGAATATTGCTCGTGGCCGCGTGAAGAACTTCGAGATTCGCTCGCATAGTCGTGCTCATTCTCGTTATACCCTTTAAGACATATCATTTAACCGGCACATGACAAACACTTTCAACCAGTTATCTTCGTAATGCGAGCCGCAGCTAGGCCTACGCATTCAGCAATGCCAATCGAATAATCTCCTAATACATCGAGTCTGTTGCTGAAGTCCTGCCAATCTTAGATAGCCTCATCTGCACCGTTACGACTAGAAGAATTTCATCAGGTGCCCTTTTTGAAAAAGGTTCGCGTAGTATGCTGATGCTCGACAAATACTGCATATCAATGAATGCAGATCACTTCAACAGAATCGATTTCTGAATGTAACCTCACTCCAATAATAGCCGAAAAACCTTTCGTCCGAAAGTGCTTCTTTGAGTCTTCGAAACAGTTAGAGTGGTAAACTACAATATGCAAAACAGATGCTTTAACCGTATGCATCGTTGTTGTCATCAGCAGCCCGTTGCGTAGCGTCACTCTCGCCGTCGTAATATCGTTGATGATATGCATCCTCTTCATCCTCATAGCTTGCCTGTAAAGTCTGTTCATGGGTACTATATGCGCTGGGTTTGAAAATATAGTCTTTGCGTCATATTTTGATACCTCATTAAATTGTGACTATCCTCATCCTCATATTCTCGAACTTCACTGCAACATTTCCGAATTAAAATATTATAGATCTATGTCAAACGTTTAAATGGAATTTATGCTGTCTACAAGAATTGCACCAGATAATTGTACCTCTGGCAAGGATGATAGGGTATTTGGCGAATTAAGGATAGGAGGTGGAGATATGGAAGTAGGGTGTTGAAGGAGTTTCGTCACAAATACAGCAAGCGCAAGGGTGGATGGAAAATTTTCCGACTGAAGAAAACTCTTTGGTGACGTCATGGGCAAAAAATATACGCATGGACCGCCGAGATATTAAATAATGGAGAAAAAGAAATGCGTGCGTCAATAGAAGGGACAATAACAAGAGACATTTAAAAAGGTTTATATGAGAAAAAAATGACAAGAGGAAATTGCAGTGCGCAACTGCAAACAATTATGAAATAACTAATAAGTAGGGAATTGCAAAGTAAATCGAAACTACAGATAGAACGATGAAAGAATAGGTCGTACTCTATCGAACTGCTGAGGCATATGATCGTACTGCCTGGAATGACGATTCGGATGCAGATGACTGTCCCATTGATGCACCGAACTGTTCGGTTGATGGTGGATGGGAAACGATACGTCGGACGTATAGTCGGAATCTTCAGAAATACCCGCTGAAAATTCATTCGCACATAAACGCAAATGGAGACATCCGAACGCTATGATCTTTTACAGCTGTTTTGTTTTATTTCCATTTTTGTGATTCTACCTACCTCTCACTCTTCCCAGATGGCTTCCAATGATATTAATTTAGAGCACTCAATCGCGAATAAAAATTGCTAGAGGCCCATTTCTGATCCGCTGCTCACTGAAACTCGCAAGAGTTTGGAGGTACGACAGACTCCCAAGGTCGAAAGTTCAACTCGGGATCCCTTTGGATCCTTTATTTTGTAATCCGGGGAGGGGTGAGTTCACGCTCCCTGCTTCCTCTCTCCGGGGCCTCAGACCTCCCAGACCATCTGTCCTTTAGGCGAGCATTTCTGAGCTGGGAGTACCATAACAGAACAATGATATTATGTTTCCTTGACAGCAATGAGATGCTTGTCCAACGAGTAACGTAGCCATCAGTAGAAATTTCTACTGCATGCCATCGCATGCAAAGTTCTTCGGCTATAAAAGCTTTCGGGGGATCCAGCGTCTGCCTACAACACAGAGAAGCTTACTTTGTGAATTTGTGCGACAAGCGAGCAAACAGAATAATTATTAAACAGTTTGCACAGATTAAAGACACTTGAGATACTCCGCAAAACTTTCGCTACATCCTACCGCTCAACCACAACAGGTGCCCAGAGATAAAATAGTTGTTATTTTCGTCTAAGCAATAAGTCAAGAGCAATGTGATACTATAAAAGTTACGTATGCACGCGAAAGACACTGATGTAGCCACCAGATTGTGCTTCCTAAGCAATATTCGATTTTAATAGTTCAGCAGATATCGATTTATACTTTCTAAACGTCATGGGTGAAACAACAGCGTGAGGTGTTAATACAATCTAACCTACAGTATGAGAAGACTGCACTGAGTAAAACTTCCCAATAAAGCCGCTCTTCATCCCTAACACGCGAATATTCGGGTTTACCACTTCCGTTATCGAAGCACCGAGGTCCGCAAACTCGCTTCCTCACTTCCAGGCCGGTCACACAAAAAATGAGTGTTAAAAAGAGCACCTATTCGGTTGGAAGTGAATCCAAAGCACGTTTTCTTGAATGGGTAGTAAATAAGCTGAGAGCGACCGACAGAAATGTAATTGCGGCACTTTATAGATACAAAACTTCATCTATATCTCCCTCTCCCCCATGCAACGTGACTGTGATGCAAAAATTGCTGACTCGCAGAGTGGATCGTTAATTTCCGCGTCAAATAATCACGACTTCTTAGTGCAGTGTTTCAAAAGTTTAGAACATTTATAATTGTTAGTTTGGCGCTTATTTTCTCATCACGCTTAAGCTTAATGAGAGCACTTAACAGAACATATTTTGTACGCGAAAGAATGGGAAAATTAGAGGAAAATTATAGTAAATATAAATCTAAAAGGATGTAAGGACTTACAGTGAGTGAAAGGCGCGCGAGGATGAGGCAACTGATCCTGAAAAAGTTCAAATAAATCGTATCGAAGAAGAATAAACACTCGTGAGATGGACATTTTTACGATCACTCTTCTCAACGCAATCAGTTTCTCAACTTGCAAACAAATAGTTAAGGATGCTCAATATCGCGTTCATTTGATTGAATCCCACATCTACGAGTTTTTATGGTATTATGGATTTTCCGAGCAAATCGGCTGTCCAACATGACCCGAGAAGTGCAAAATTTATGCATACATCTAGACAAGTTTAATTTTCTGTAACTGCTCGTAGCTATCAGCTATGCTGAAATTTATTAGGTCGGCATAGGCTGTGATATGCATATTTTGCCTAATGAACTTCATGCGCCTCGTAGAGTGGATCATAAATTGAAACTAACGGATCCAAACAGAAAGATGCGAAAATATGCCCATAGGCATAGATAGCATTTTGCATGCGTTCGGCATATGCAAACTAAACTCGCAGAGGCATATTAAAGAGGTTTTGAAACATTTTAGAGAGAGATTTCAATGAGCATTAACTACCAAAATTTTTGAGTTTTATAGAAATTTCGACAATGAGAAAAGAAGGTTAATGTTGGTAAACAGTGGAGTACCTAGAATCTATGACATAAAAAATGCAATAAAACATTTGTGATTTGATTATATCTTCCGCTGGATAATGCCACACATCACAGTCGCACGTTTGATTTTATGGAAAGCTATTTTCGAGAATTTCGCTTCCACTCCCATCCCATTTATAGGCATTGTTTTAAGAACGTGATTGTGCTGGCATTCCAGTTGAACGGCCTTTTCGATGAAACAAAATGACTGAAAGCCTTATTTACTGGTGAAAGACTTATTTAATGATATAACCCATTGAATTTCGAATTTTTTTTATTCGCAAAACGTCACATGCGTTTGAAAAGACTTTCGATGTTTGAATAAGGCACCTGGAAAAAAATTCCAAAGCCCATAAAAAAGTTTCGTTTCAAAAGAAGAGTGTGGATGTAATAAACATATTCATTAAATATCATGCAAAACGTACTTTGTGCGGTAAACAACAACGAAATGTTTCAAAAAAGACAAGTTTTTTGTTACGCTCGATTCTCTTACACGACTCAATGTAGTGCTGATCTACGACGAAAATTTCAAGGAAAACTTCATGCTAAATGCAATAATAAGGATTGTTTGATGTGGCTAACACCGAATATATATGTGGAGCAATATGATTCATCCAGGAAACATGTCCACTTCCGGTTATATACAGTACAATTAACGCAGGAAAAATTCGCTAAACATACGTTAACTTCAATAAGTTGATTCAGGGCTTGCAGTTTCGCTTGTAGCTCTTCGGCATCAGATCCCTGAGCGTCTGCAAAATATTCGTTTGATATGCAATCAAACCAATCATCTATAAACGAGAAGATACGCAGAATGAAAACTCAACATTGTGTGTATGTGCTCTTAACTCGAGAAGTTCAGCTGAATCCACATATTCGTTGTACCGCACTGCATGCGGAACAAACTTTTTTTTGAGGTCCTCCAAATGCATTCTTATGTTAAAACCTTTTATAAATTTCAACAATGCCAACGAAACCTCCTATAAACAATCCGAACTATGGGTCCATGCGATCCCAACTGTGAAACTCGTTTGCCTATTCTCGGTTGGGAATCGTTTGAATATTGCCGACTTAAACTACATCCCATATTCTTTTTCAAACTGTTAGTGGTAACCATTATATTGTATTTGATTTAATATTCTCTTATTCTTATCAATATAATTTATTACAAACTCATAGACTCAATTTTTCCTGCGAATTTTATCCTCGAATCCAGTTCATATTTTCTTCAAATCGCGAATCACCCGGGCGTGGAATACACTTTCTATTGATGTCGCCGTAGCGCCCAATGTCTTTGCGTTCACAAATCTCCTTGAATACTTCGATCGCAAGACATTCCGTGAGTTTGCATTTAACTGACACGGACGTTTTGGTGATCGTTACTGCGTGCTTTACCCATTTTTGTTTTGTTTTGCGTTGCGAAAAGTCTTTCGATTTACTGCGAAATAACGATTTCATAATAATAAAGTGTTTAGAGATGCAACAGATTGTGCAGAGAATTACTTTCGCAATCCCAAAAAGACATTTCAGCATTGCGTTGTGGTAAAAAGAGCATTTCTGAAGTATATCATTCGTTCAAAGCTCCCTAAACGAATATAAATTAATGGTTGCTCAATAAAGAAAATGAAAACTCAAATGTCGAGGAATTGCCAGGCGGGATTTCCGTTAATAAATCCCATTAATGTTCATGATAGAGGAGAAACTGCCAGTATGCTTCGTCTCATTCAATATTGCCAACACGAAAAAAAAAACGAGTGAGTGGGAAAAAATGCAACTCGGATTTCTTCCGTCTGAGCACTACAGCTTCGAGTGGTATTTTTTTCACTTCACTCTATAAAATTCTAAAACAGTACTTTCGATTATTAGATTTGGAAGCAAAATTCGAAAAGGGCTAATGTGGTCAGAATTACAGATTTAGATTAAAACGACTGAATAGGATCAACATGCCCACTTTCTTCCTTCTCATATTCACTCTCTCCGCAAAGAAAAACATCATGCCGCGGTTCCATTTATGAAAAGTGGACCTCCATGAAGCGTAGAAAATGAACGAGAGATTCGATTCTTCACCAAATAATGCAAAAAACTAAGTCTACTGACCAAAGTTTTCAATTCGTGGATCGGTACCTCCCAACACAACCATCATGAAAGATAATTTATTCTTAACGTTTTTGGGCGATAGCAGCATGACACAGAAACGGAAACTAGGCAGCTCCGAAAATCTCGCTCAATTTTGGGAGTTGTTTGTTTGTAACTTCGACAGAAGGATATTTGGGGAGGTCTGAGCTCAGTAAATGCTGCCGCCGTGGTTCGATGATAGAATTAAACACGCTTGCCATAGCTCACAATCGTAGATGTGGTGTGAGTGCATGTTATTCAAGATGAGAAAACACCACTCCACCATATACACTTTTGCTGCGTTCACTTCCGTTAAGCATTCCGCATGTTCGTGCTAGATTCACCGTAATATGGAGCTAGCCATACGGCTATTTACGGCCATTTTAAAGCTCTCAGAGCACCGTGACACCTTTGGTAGCAATACATGGTTTTAAACTCTTGGGAAGCGTCCAGGAAAACCGTCAATTTGGGCGCTATCAGCTCTGAATTAAGAATCAGGATTTAAGTGGTGAAAAGATGAGCAACCAAAAGGGACAGTCCCCTAAACCTATTTAACTGATTGGGGTAAATGTATTTTACCAAATAGCGTGGTAATAGGTGAACAGGAGAACGGAAGAACTTCATCGACGACTTCCAAGCCAGAACGCAACTACTTCAATCAAACACACCTACTTGAAGCAGGATCTACACTGCAGTACATGGATTTTTTAAGGTGAATGCTACTTTCTGTCAGTCTCTGAGGTATGTGCGATGATCTACTACGGCTGGCTGGAAAAAACTATGCACTATGGCTTATTCCGAACCACAGTGATCATCACAAACATGATAGCTTCAATGCGGTGATAGCTTCAAATTTATCTCACACAAACATTTACAAATTGCAAGTTAAAGTTTTACAACACTGCCACTTTATCGCTTGAGTCTCTTGCAACTTCAGTTTTCCCACTCCTTCGAGCACTTCTCTTCCCTCGTTCCCTACCATCATCATATTGGAGCAAACTAAACATCAAAAGCCTTGGAAAAAAAGAGCATAGCTCATAGCTGTAATATACAATCAACTCAGAATGTGGAAAAATAATATTATACTAAATTAATAGTGTGGAAGAGTTGAGGATATGTGTTAGAACTTCTGAAAATATAATATGCATAGAACGGTGCAAAATTTTGTGCAACTTTATTTTTCAGACGGACTTCCAAGTGATTCTGTTGCAGCAGAGTGGAGTGGACGCGAATGGGATGTTGTAAACGAACAGGAGGTGAGCAACCACAGTAAAGGTGAACATAAGGATATGACGAAGTTTTGTAATTTGCAAAACACTGATTAATGACTGACCGAAGGGCAATTCGAAACGCACGTCAACAAGAAGCGAGTGACCAGTGGGACGACTTGTGCCCACTGTATGCCCGTTCCTTGTCTCGAGCTCCTGGTCAACCTGAAGCCACTTGCCGGATCCTGGAGCGCTGCTGTACTGTACCGACGTCAAAGGTATATAATGTACACCTGAATTCAAGAGGAATATGTTTTATAATCTCAGCTTCCGATAAACAGCAGTGCAGGTTTATTTTTTACGCTTTGATTTAGTCGATTCAGCGATCGCTGTAATCGAAGCCCTAAAAACGTTTAAGCAATAAAAAAGCAAGAAATTTTTTGTTGCTTATTATGCAAAGCGCTGTCATAGCGAACTAATCTGCAGTTCCTTCGATGCAACTGCGGAAGCACAACATAAATAAGCACATATGAAGGCAATTTCAACACTCTTTAAAATGCAAAAAAATGAACAACAACAACGAGAGAAACTCGTGATTGCCACAAATTGTTACCGATAGGCTTGATTCTATTGCAGATCGCCCGAGATCAGAAAACAGTGCCCGGACACACGTCGGAAAACGTGTTCAATTTATATTAGTTTCACAGCAAATGGAGTTCAAAGCGTGCAAAACCATAAGACTGCTTAACTTTCAGTCATATGGTCTTGCAAGCTAGGGGTTTTCTAAAGTACTAGGTTTCCACGCTGAGATTGATTTCACGTTTTTCGTGGGTTGAAGGCAATCGGAATGAGCCGTTTTGATTTTTGTATTTCACTACTGTTGCGTGAATAGGGCAAGAACAGGCATTTTTTGCAGCTGAAAGCGTTATGAAATAACTCACCTATGAGTTTGTCCCAGAGAACACCTTTATTCCATAACTCCAGCATCATGCCGTTGTCGAGCCGGTTCGTCTCGCTGCAAACCATATATATATATATATATATATATATATATATATATATATATATATATATATATATATATATATATATATATATATATATATATATATATATATATATATATATATATATATATATATATATATATATATATATATATATATATATATATATATACCAAAGAAGTGCATGCCGTCAACACGCTGACACGAACAACAAAAGAACTTATTCGACGATCAACCATGTTACGTGCAATAGCATCCGCTTTTTGTGATTCTCCTTTGTATTTAGATTGGCGTTGATCGTTAACATTTATAATCAAGCATATTCTTGTGCATTTCGTTCAAAATGGGGAATTTTGACTCAGACGCTCGAAAAGAGATCGGTTTTCAGACGATGGGGGGGAGGGGGGGGGGTGATGAAGAAATTATGAAAGGGAAATTTTTATTCATAAATAAATGCTGCGTCAAATCCCATCTGCAGGTTACGTGAGGATGTCTTATTAGATGAGATAGTCGCTGCAGAAGCCCGTCTTATAGCTAATAAGCTACATACTTCCCAGTTCACTTCGCTGAGGACCTTTTTGAAATAAAACGAATTTGTAGGCTATAGGGGACCTCGGCGTCTTCAGTGCAATTATTCTTCTCTTAATATAAAGCGTCATCAGGAAATTAAAACACTTAGAAGATATGTTGTGCCTATCATGACATAGATCTATTTCCAGTCACTTTTCCTTCCTTCCGCTGATGACATTTCGTATTATTGAAAAAAGCCGAACATCTCTTTAGTAGTTTCGTTTGCTAAGAATGACCTCACCTCATTTGTTCATTCGAAAGAGTTTAATTTTTACAATTTGATGAGTTCAATCTGGAGATAGAAACACACTGAATTAGAAGGCAACTTACAAGATGAACTCCTGCTCCCAGCATGGCTGATTTCCTTTCACTGCGACCGTCGTCGACTTCACATTTTGTAGCTTAACAACCACATACGAGTGAAACTCATCTAAATTCACTTTGTGAATGAACGTTTCAATGGTCTTCTAGCAGTGTATTCTATTCGAGTTTAGATGAGCTATGTGGGCCATATATGTTCAGCAGTTGAGATCGCTGTTGAAGATTCTTCGACGGTTGGTTCATGGGCGCATGCATGGAACCGAATGTATTCAGCTGTGTTTTGACGCGTTCTTGTCACTTCACAAACAAATTTATGATGGGTCTTCCTACCTTGTGCATAAGGAATACAGTGGGTTCTCAATCGGCGACTCTTCCGAAATCTTTTTCCTCTCACAATTACAATCTCACTGCCAGAAATGCGGCGGACATGTATGCTTTCACGTGACTCTTGCTCCTTGGTGGTTCCCTTCATGTGGCAAAGGTTGGGGACGAAAGGTAAACGATATCGATTCACTTCTCAAGGCAACTGCTCTGAAATAATTTGAAACATCCGAATGTGAACATCACTGCACTTCAGTACAGTTGTGAATTGATAAGTAGACATCATCGATGTCTTGAATGGAAAAAAAGTACCTCTTGGCTGTGGAATAGAATATCTATGGCTACGTACAATGGAAATGTGTGGTGATGTTCATCCCAGTGGAGAGAAATAATATAGCAGTTGTTTTGAGTATGCTACTTGTGCTGGAGGCAAACCAGCAACAGTCATAACAAATGGCCATCGCATCTTTATTCGCATCTAGAAATAATTTTGAAGATGTAGAAAAAATGTAAAGTGCGCGATATTCCACTCGTGTCATCCATGTATTTCACATAACGTTTCTCGAACATGCCGAATAACAAATCTCAGGGATTCACCTGCACAAGGTAAGCTTTCTATGAAGTTTAGTACTGCTGTGCAAGGTAACAAGATGAGGACTCAGTCGCCATTTTAGAAGTACATCTTCCAATATCTATGTTCATTGAATTCCTGTGTTTGAAGATAATATAAATACACTTCACAGCTGATTCTGATGGCGTGGCGAAAAGAAGCGAGAAAGTAACCACTATGAAAAACGTGAGCAACGAAGGTTGCATCATACCTGAGTTGAGCATTTACGAGTGGATGTTTTGTATGGCATTACCTGCGCAGTGGAGTGTTGAATTTGAAAATTTGCAGACATCCAAAATCGCGTTTTCACGTTCGCTCTTTCAAAGAAAACCGTAGTATTATACGATGGCAGTCCGGTAAGGAGCTGCCATTTGAACGCCTATTCCCCCCCCCCCCCCCCTCTTTCAGAGTAGAAAACGAAATTCTCTCAAGAGATCCCGATTCAATCTACCTTTAATTGCAAAGCGCGCCTCTATGAAACAATCTGCTTATGATCAGCTCCACGGTCCCTCATCCTACTGTGCGTTGCAACGTTAACTGTAACCGCTAAAGAAAGACCTAGTTGTGACTATTTATTTAAATAATATGGCGAGACAAATCTTGGGTTGGGACAAGTCTCGCATAGGATTGAGATAAATTTTTGTTGTTAAAGTAAGCAAGACGAAGGGACAAACAGCAAAGGCACATCTTCCTCCACGGGATCCACAGATAGTCGCGGAGTGCGATGTGATTTGAAAATTCAACCAACGCCACTCAAAATGTCGCTAAAGTCAGACTTCAAGATAGGTAACAGGAAAATTTGCGTTTCCTAATTCAAATCAGATTCAAAAACAGAAAAAGCTGCATGGTTCCATAATCAAATGGGAATGAATAGAAATTCCAGCAAGGAAAACTCATCAGTTCATAGAAATGGATTTAATCTAGTGGCACTACACAAAATACAATCAGTGCGACCGCTACTTTCATGACCTCAATTACCGCTTAAGCTTACGCTCAATGCTGAGCGAGACTGACACCATGATTATGCATTATCTGCAATATATTAATCGGCATGCAAAGAGAACATCGAGTGGTCGTGATAGCTTATCATTTGCGCTTCTAAGATCGATTGAACAACTTCAACAGAGCTAAGCGTTCCTCCCACAAATGTAGATTGTTCAAAACTGTTCATTTTCCTACTTTTTCATTTTTGCATCTGATTGGCTAGAGAAGGATCGCGAGAATGCGAATTTACGCAAATGAGGGAAAAATCAGGCCAAAAAATCTCGGGAATGTTCTTGTCAACGAAATCTTTATCCATATTTACGGAAACCACTATCTTCTGTCATATACCGAATAAAAGTAAGTGATGAAAAAATGTGGGGTTATATGTTCACAAATGGCATAAAAAGAAATGAAACGGCGAGAGGAAAAATAAGCTTTTTCTTCTGGGTAGTGTAACGGTTACCGAAGGAAATCGGTCCCTCTGACATTATTTTAAGGCAACGCACTTGTGACGCCAAAACTTCCATATCTTCGATGTAGTGCACAAATTATGGTGAAGTTTGAGTTAGGGAAAAAAGGTGCAACTAGTCCATATAAGAAACGCAGCATATACAAAAGTATGAGCTGAAAACAAGAGGAAGGACACTTTGTTCTATTCGATTAATGTTTTATTTGCATTTCTCTATTGCAATAAATTCAGATAAATCGCGCGTTTTCGTTCACTGTGATAGAAAACGCAATTTCAGCAACTTCTGCAAAGCGATGACTCGATGAGAAGTGGCAGTGGCAATTGTCACTAACCGTAGGATTTCATTCGGTCTACAAGTGATAATTCTGTTTATGCTATCCAATCAACGGAACATACATAAGGCGAGAAATCCATGAAAAATGCATATGCATGTCTACTGGAAATTATTGATTTTGAAATATTGAATCTCGAATTGTCCTTCATTTGCGTTTTGGGAGTTCTCAGCGATGTGAGCGCCGGCATGAAAGGAAACATTTCTAAGGCGTTAAGGAAAAACGATCTCTTAAGTACATTTATTTCGTACATCCGATTCCCAGTGCTTCAGTGCATAGTGCAGTGCTGTGCTTTATGCACTTTTAGAAGGAGAAGCCAGGCAGCAGTGAAGGTCTGAGATTTGAAAATGGCGACGTATATTTCAAATTGAAGTCACTGGAGGGAAGCTATAATTTCAAGCACGATCTGACTTTGAGCAAAAGTTCAACTTGATTGCGAGTGCATGAAAATAGGAATGCAATGAATCCTCAACGCATATAACTTCCGGAAAATTCGGCTCAAGTTGATAACGCCCAAAGAAAAACGTTGAGCTTTACATTTGCACTCAATGGTCGTTGAGAACCTTTCGATTACTATGAAAAGATTTCTTGACAAGAACTTCTAGTGCTTCGGCAAAATACCATCAAGAGCCAACAGGTCACCGATAAAATTGAATAAATCTCCATTAGGAAGCGGTATAAGAAATATTTTTGAGCTTGATATCTGTATGGGCGTACTGTCTTTTGAGCCTTTTGGTCTATTTCTGTGACCTCTTTCTTCAGGGTAGTCTGCACATTAAGAAACTAATTATCTCAAAAATGAGTCTATGGCCCCGCATCTTGCCGGAATCGAGTAGTTCCTTTTCATTGCTATTTTCGTGCCCATGGAGACTTCTTTTTCTGATGTGATCACATAGGTGAAGTCCATTTTGTAACGATATCGCACAGTTTTTTTCATACATGACTGGGAGACTTTCTTCTGAGACTGCGTAGCTCACATGGAAATATAAGCAACAGTGGCTGCACGCGAATACAACAATGTGTAGAGAACGTCCTTCAACACTGAGTGCTTTTTTGGAAGGAATTTCGAAGACCTCAGTTGGCAGTACTTTTCTGTAAATTCCTCTGCTTGCCTTTATTCGGCAGAAGTGAAGTCTGAAAACAACATGACCAGACGTAATCTTAAATCGTCCGCCTTTGTAGACTATTTGGAGGATTTCAGCAGGTGCAGCTATTAGGGATTTTGCTGCACCAAGTGGAAACTCAGCGCTTCTTCTGAGCACTTTTCAATGCGCTTCTTCAATGTGCTTATGTTGGACTGATTTTCCTCATAAGTCCTTTACTCAGTTTTGCTGACGTGCGTGCGCACTAACGATTGCACTGCTCATAGAAGCAGAAAACTAGCAATCGTGGGCATTATTTGAATGCGTTTCTTGCATATTCCGTCTAGGAAGTTCAGTTAACATCATCCACTCATAAGACGTTGATTCACCAACCATTATGTTTCATGGAATTTATGGAAAAATTTACTTAATAGATCAAATTTTACTTTATAGAGTTTACAATTTACCTGCAAGATTCTTCCACTCCATTTTCAGGTAAAACGCCGACCGCCTTTTGCCCAGATGATGCACATAAATATTTATATAAGAAATCCGAGAAAAGGTATTTAGGAACTTCAGGGAGCTTTCATTTCAGCAGAAATAACAATTCATTTGCGTATAAGTATCTTAAGTATCTTTAAGGCCTCTAAATAACAGTATCTTAAGCTAAAATAGAACATTTGCCCAGTGAAATTTGACAAGTTTGCATTAACGAGGGTATAACTATGAAATTCCAAATGTTCGAAAAGCTCTCTCTTTCATTTAAAATGTCCCTTCGAATAGACCAATATTCAGGCCATTGATAGAACAAAGTAATCCCTCTTCCTTCACATTCTTCCATCTCGTCAACGTTTGCCTTCGTTGGGAGAATGGGAAAAAACGTTTCGCATGTCACAAGCTTAGTACGATGAGCTTAGTACAAAGGCACCCTTTCTAACCATGTTAGAAAGGGTGCCATACTAGCTTACATGCAGCAAGCACATCAGAAAGGTCCTTCGTTTACAACTCAGTGCCCAATCAGGTAAAAAATTTTCAGCCCTAATATTTCTAGAGCAAATGTAATTCTTTGAAAAGTAACACAAGGTATGCGATGAGCGATGTGTATTAAAAGTTGATAAAAACCTGTCGAAATCTAAAGTATTCTCGTAATGCACTTATAAACTGTTGCGAAGTCAAACAGAGGCAGTAGTTGGTAATGCAAAGTGGAAAATCTTAACTATAGAATGTCACATGTTTCGGAATAGGAACCGTCACAATCACGCTGCTTACGATAATTCTATGATTGAGCTTCCATTGAGCTATGTTGCAAACGTTCAATTGTCTCCTAGCGGAACATTCGTATTAAAGAAGAAATTTTGCTTTGCAATTGTCAGCGTCCACTAAAACAATAATCAAGGAGCAAAACTGCTGAAGATATTCGACATTTAAGTGACCATCAGCTAATGTACGTTGCTGCTCAACAATACACCTTGCCCTGCACAAAATTCTAAACGTCTCATGGTGGTGCACATTCAAAGACAAACTTTCATTCAATTTCTTTGGGCTGTCATTAGCAATTCTACGATTGCAATTCCACCCACTTGTTATCGTTCTTAAAGCAGCATCTGCTGATCGAATGCAATTCAGTGTACATCGCAATGTGATAATATGCAACATGTCTCAACCTCATCTCGCATGCAGTCGTTAACGATGAACAGCACCTATGAAATAGTGAAGCGAAACAGTTCTCATAGCCGAAACATTGGCATTTAAAAATTACGATGTCGGTACTTTCATTCCTGGCTTGTCAGTGTGCCTGAACTATCTTTTCGCACAACTTAATGCGTTAGAAAATTTGCAAAAAACTCTTCGATAAGAGAAATAGGACTACGGAAAACAGCCGTGATGATGTCATCTTCATTTTTTTTTTGCCGCCTCTCCTGGTCATTTTTTATCGCCGATCCCTGAATATTGCCTAAAGCCACAAGTTCCAAGCGCGAAAAATAATAAGAGGAAGCTGGGAGGAAAAGCGAAGCAATCTTCTCGCCTAGCGAGAGCGACTAAATTCTTTTGAATAATTTATTCACAACATCGCCTCAAAATAGAGTGTCGCTTAACGTAAACGTTAGTGCCACATGTGTGGCACATTCGATTGCTTCCTCAAGGTGCTTGCCTTATGTATACACGCCACAGCAATGCAAATCGACGGCCCCCTCAAGGACCGCATTGATTTCCTCGCGATTGCAGAACGCACTTTTACGCCAATCATCGCATATATAGTCGATCTGCTTCGCTGCTTCTGTATCGTTGCGTTAACAAAACTTGCATTGATGCGTTTAACTTGAAGTTAGGTTGTGATGCGGAAACAACGGCAACAACTTTCTCAATACAACAGTCGGCAGAAACTGCTCCGTAAAGATAATCGATGAGTGTGAAGAGGAGTGCCTCACTTTCTATCTATTTATTCGTGCAGAAAGGAGTAACTATGAGTGAAAAACAATAGCATTTCAACAGATCGCCTTTTAGAGCAACGTGGAACTAATTACACCTGATATCTGCAAACGCACAGAGTGCTAGATCTCACTTCGTATAAATCTTCACTTCAACACTCAAATTCCTCTTAGAATACGGCTATGGCAAGTACACCAGCAATCAGCTCACATTTACGATGACTTTATGATGATTTCATTCGTTTTCTGACCGTTTCCTCACATGGCAAATCTGATCAGATGAGATTTTATTTAATGTCATCAAAAGAAAGTCAAGTCCGCTTCCATGCTGAATACACTGAAATCGCACTCACAACCCTTATAGCACATCTGAGGGAAGGGGGGGGGGGATAGGAAGGAGAGAGGGGTAGGGAGGGGGAGACAGAAGAAGAAGGCTCTCATCTGGATTTCAGCATTAATTTCGAAAGCATTACATGCGCAAATAGAAAGTATTCTCAACAATTAGCTGAAGCAGTTTTATCACTAACGAATGTAATAAGAGGCCAAAATCTACACATACTGCGCCATATATGTGTGCTACGATATAAATCTCGTTGCACTCCTGCCTGAACTTTAGAAATTTATTGGAAATGAAATGTGATAGTATTTACATATGACACTGGGTTAAATCTCTAAGACGACAGCAATAGCAATTGAAAAGTTTTACTGGGCACTTCCTAGTGCAAAACCTCCAAATGAAAACCAATGAAAGTTTTGAATTTCATATTGGTTGTATGTTTTCGTATACTCAACCACATGTCAAGAAATTACAGTTGAAAATGAACGAGGAATTATTAATTGCGATTGCACAAGAAGTGTCTAGACCTTGCGCGTGCAGATCTTCTTCGACTAGCATCAAGAAATTACAATAATAATGAATTGTTAGTCACCACATTCAACGTCAATCCGACATCTATATTTTCTTTGAACGCAGCCAATTTGCAGAAATGCAAACAGATTGTAGTAGAGTTAACACGAGGATTCTCGAAAAGATTGCCATTACTGGCCAATTACAACTCTGACGTGGACAGATGATTGGATGGGATAACAGAGGAAGGCAGGAAGTCGTCTTGCATTCACAATTATCTATGGACTATTCCCATTTTGGCAATATCATGAGCAGTAAAAGAGGCACATGACGTCAAGAATAAATTTTCCTAGGCCTCCTCCAATGAACAAAAAATCTACTTGAGACCAATATCCATTACTTTTTGGACATCATTTCCATCACTCCCCGATTGTCAAGATCTCATGAATCTTGGTTTCTAGAAATTCAGAAGTGCATGCGTAAAACTGCGTCTGGTCATCTTATGGGTCGGTGGAACAGGGGATTGAAAAGATGCAAAAGCACATATCGCGTCAGCCGTATGACATATTTCTATCTCTTCGCTCACTATCATTGCGCAGCACGCAGGAACCGAGCATAGTGAAAGAAGCGAATGAAATTTTTTTGAAGGATGCAAACAAGGAGCAGAGTGTGCTTCGATGACGATTTCAACGACAGCCCACGATGAATTGGAACGTAGGCGTCTGCACATGACATGAGTGCATGCCCCGGGAGATTGAAGTGAGTTGATTCGAGTGATGGCTATTTGTGGGCACATTAGAAAGAGATGAGGAGTCATTTCACGCTGCAAGATGTATGACAGTTTACAGCAAAAACACCGCTCTCTTTATTGCAAACACTCACCCGAAGTGGTGCAAATATTCTATTCCGATCATTTAAAAAACATATTTGCAGTGATTGTGAACTGAGATGTACCGCAGATATTCATATTTATTAAAAATAAGGCATAAAGTACTGCAGCAATCTAGAAGCAGGAAAAAGAGAATAATCGAGTGCGAAACAAATAAGATTAAATGGAGCAGTGAAAAACTAGGGAAAGCGCGAAAAAAAAGGTAATATGGAATAATGAGTGAGTATACTAAAGTTTGAAAGAAAAATGAATTGGAATTGTGAGAGAATATAGCAAAGTTTGCAAAAATGAGATAAGAGTGAACAGCGAAATAGTACAGCGAAGTCTGGAAAAAGTAGAGATAAAATGGAATAATGAATGGGCATAGCAAAGTTGGAAAAAAAATATAAAACCGAATAGTGATAAAGAATAAGGCAACTGCCTCAAAACGGGTACACCTACTGTTTGCACTTGGATGGTAGGTAATAGAAACCATGACACAAGTTCATCTTGGCACTTTCCGAAAACAAAACTTTGCCATTATTCAACGCTGATGAAACTTGGTTCCTAGGCAGAGCAAGCTGCCCTGTAATTGGTACACGAAAGAAAATGGGAGGTATATATATATATATATATATATATATATATATATATATATATATATATATATATATATATATATATATATATATATATATATATATATATATATATATATATATATATATATATATATATATATATATATATATATGTATAGTGGTGTGACAGCAATGATAGTCTTTCAGCAATCATAAGTGCGCTCCCGACCACAGTGATGGACAAAAGTTGAAATGACCTTCATTCACCTTTACAGTCAGCGTCCTTCCGGAGTTTCGAAGTAAAGCCATGCCTGTGTATATGATTATCCTATTGCGCACCGATGAAACTTCTTACGCTAATTTCCACTTGAAGCCTAGAATGCACGATGCATATGCAAATTTGCTGGATTGCATAAAAACACACTGAACCATTCTTACCACACTACGCATCAAGGAAGCTTGCCTGCATGAGCATCTGCATGAGCACAACACTTTTAAGAACTTGACTGGTGCATACAGAACGTCTAAATGTTTTGCAATAACAAATCACCTTCAATCTATAAGAGATGAAGCGCAGTTAGGGAAAATAACAGTAAGGTCATGGCTTATAGGTCCTTATGGACTCGGTGCAAATATAGAAGGGAAAAGAAAGAAAATGCGAGAAAGGAGGCCGAAGGAGCAGAAGTGGGAGGTGGTAGGGGGGGGGGTGTGTGAGAGGAATGAGGATTTGAGGGACATATCACAGCTGCTAATGGCCGTTTTTTTCTCAATCTTTCCATCCTTTCTTCTCTCAATCTACAGTTGTAATCATTTTTTCACTGCTGCAAATTCAGCGTATCTTTTTCATTCCAGCGGGTACTTACATGATGACTGTTTTATCACTCTGATGAATGAACTTGGGTATATCGATAGGAGGTCTCGATCTGTGAGGCAGATTACATCTATCAAAGAGGTGACTATAGCCCTGAGTGCTCATCGAGTGAAACTGCTGGATGGACACACACTCCGCATAGATACCGCCAAGAAAATTAATAGTGCAAGAACGGACTGAAATATTTCAGAGGGCACTATCAGCACAACGACAGCATCTTAGCTATTATCAGAATGATACTTTTAAGAACTTAGAATGCGGAAGAATAATGCAAAGACAGCAGTTTTCTTTTTCCCAGCAAAGAGAATGAAGCAAACGCATCACTTATGCATGAAAACGCGTTCTTAAGCTGCGTTCGCCCCAAGAAAACTCATTGCAAAACACTTCCGAAGTGAACTTCCATCGTTAAAAATGATTGCATACGGCAGTGTAATGCCATTTGTCATTTGTGCATTTGTTAGCTGCTTCAAAATAAAATATTCATACATACGAACTGCAAATATGTAATAAAAAGATTTTCTTCCGTTCTAAGCACTTTTATTCTGTAAAGTTTATTTATGGCTATAACTTCTCTCTTCAGCCCAAATCCTCCAAAGAGAAACAAGTAAATGCGCGCATTTTACTGCACGTTGGTTGTGCTCACTCGTTTATTATGCACTTGTGTGGATCGAATAGTGAGAACAGTGTATATTTCTTTTAGAGTCTCGACGAGTCGAAAGACCAAGTTTCATTTCTATGAAGACTGTTTCAAATTCATATTTCATGTTACATATTGCAACACCATTTATTCTTTTAGACTGACATTAGAAATAAAAATGCTTGTGGAGAATAAACGATTATTTAAACTCATTTCTGCAAGAATTTGAGAATGAAAGCTTGGTAATTGGTAATGCTGCCCATGTTTTAAACTGCTAACCGAGAATAGGGAACAGAAACGAGTGTTTCTTGTGAATACATGCTGAACTAGCAACAACTGATTAAAATGATTTTTTATTGCCTTGAGGAAGGAGAGTTCCAGAGAACTGCTCCACAACGAATTTAAAAAATTGGCAGTAAGATGGGAACTCCTGACTTTCGAGTGTCAAATATGTAGAGAAATTTTCACTGAGAGCAATATTTGGAAGCGTGGGTTGGCTATAAAGCCCATTTCCATGACCCCAGTTATAAAGCAGCGGTCGTGAAATTACTTCTCACATGTTCGAGGGCAAACCACGTTTCTCCTTATTAGATAATGAAAAACAAAAATTTATCTCTGCGTTCGCGTCTTATGGAACAGATGATTCTTTTTTGCCTATTCTTCACAAAGCCATAAATTTGACAACATTTTCTTTACAAAAATTTTGGTAGATGATATCCTCGCGAAAACATGTGAAATATACTCACTGTTTTCTCAGCTGTTGTACACAGTCATCGATGTAGGAGGCGAACAAGTCAAGGACTGCCTGCAGGTGTGGAGGGAATCGGAATTGCACATAGGCTTCATTCTATGACTGCGTTCAGTGATTACTAGTGCAGAGGAGCGCAAGGACACTATCGGGGGCTTTGGAGAAAACAATCCACAACTATTTCATCTTTCACAGAAACTTGACACGAGGCGGGAGGGCACGAAAGGAAAAAAGGGAAGGGTGGACAAAAAGTAGCGTGATTTCAATGCCATCTGCTAAATTTTGGTAAGAGGGAACTGCAAATAGTCGTTCCCATGTTCCCCATCAAGCGCTACTATCGCGGCTCACAAATTTCTACTCTTGCAATGCTTTTGTGTATTTATCTGAATCCACACATATCACATGTTCATGTCGTGCACATTTGTGGAGCAATGTTGAAGACAACGCATCTGCCTGAATTCCTTTCTTGCCTATTTGCTCGAAACTATGGGTACTGATACATGACATTTTTAAGAATATGGATCCTTAGAGCCACTGCAATCGGAATTTGATAAGCTTATGTTTCATAACAAATCCTGAAGCAAGCTCAATAACAGAACGTGCAAACATTATTGTTAACGAGTGATCTACTTTAAAAGTGATCTGTTGTGATCTAATCAGTTTTATGTTCGCTGTTATCGTTGTGACCTTCGTTATGTAACAAGTTGTAGGCTCATAGTTGTTGATCTTGATGTGTTATCTCCCCCGTGACTCCCCATGCCTTCAGGGCCATAGCCGAAGGTATAAATAGGCTACGGTCTTGCCTGACAATCAGTTCAGTTGTGTTCAACAGGCCCCATCGTGTAGCTCCCCGGCCGGTCGCAATTATCGATTGGTCTTTTAGTTGACCTGATTACCCGCACAACGATCTGAGCGCTAGAAAATGATAGTTGTATTTGCGACCACGTCTGGATTAAATGAAAATCCGACATCTATGTCACCAAATCTTCGATCGAAGTTGGGATTTGATTGACCCGAAATTCACTGAAGGAGGTCATCCCGCAATGTACATTCTATCCACCAAAACTTGGTTTGGTATTTTTTCAGATCCCATGACGGCAAAGCTGTCTCGAAAACCTCGGAAATTTTGCGAAAGCTCCTCCAGGATGGTTGGTGGGAAGTGGGGAAGGGGGATGGAGGGAGGAGAGGAGGAGAGAATGAGGGAGCGAAGGAGAAAGGGAGGAAGAGAGGAACGGTGTCGTTGAATTATCGACCGGTATCTGGTTTCAACGCATTTGCTGACGAAATTTAAGCATCCCAAGCAGTGACCACTTGCAGGCGCTCTGCAAACATCTGATAGGAGTAAACCTGCAAAACTTAACAGAATGAATACATAAGGAACAGACCCCTGAGAACCCATGAATTTGGAATGTGGGTGGTGTGAGTTGTTTCTGTTCTTCAGCATTTTTCTTTTCTTTAAGTACTGGATTAAAGAAGTGGTTTTAGAAGCATTACATTCCACATCCGCGCTAGATCTGAAAAGGAGAAAAAATTTTTCAAGCGATGAATAACGAGCACTTCATGTCACAGAGTGCAACCACGTTTCGCAAGGTTTCGGAAGTGGAATTAAGTAAGAACACACACAAATTTTGGAGCAAAAGTTTTGCACACTTGTCGATAGGCATAGGCAACCAATGTTGTAACATTCACAAATATTATCATGCGTTGTATCCTACTGCTTTCGTTCGAACTGTCTGTTTGACAACGTGCCCCATTGCTTCAAAGGAATCTCCTTTCGCGGATGACCAACACATTTGAAGCGAGCAGCTATTAAAGTAAATGCAAAACTGAATTCGGTGAAGTGAACCGTAATGATGCACTAATGAGGTGTCGCTCACTGATGCTTCGTTGTTTCGAGAAAATGGGTCCAACAGAAAAGCCACAAAATTTTTCCTGAGATTGTTAGCAGCTGCAAAGTTTGTCACGATCACAGCACTTCTATGGACCTATTCAAAGGAAGAGGAAAATTCGTGGCAAATGACTCTTGGGTCATAACATACGGTTACTATGACTGTACTTAACTAGGTGTTCAGTACTAGGCCCCTAATAAAGCTTCAATTATCTAAATCGGATTCCACAACGCGCTGTGCATTGTAATATGATTCATCGGTCCTGGATACAACGATGACCTCCAATTTTTGGTCACTGGAGCCGAAGAAGCTTTCAACTTATTAAAGCATTTCATTCAATAGTGGTGTTCAGGCAAGTTCTTGGTTGTGAGCACTCTGCTGTCCACCAAACAAGACACAAAAATATGCCGATTTGCCTTTTCAATTAGATAGACAGAAATGTGAAAGAATTTCCAAGTATTTACTTAATAACAGCGATCCATCGTAGAAGAAACCTCCGAATCACGCTTGGAAACCGGTGGTAATCGTGTCGTAACCCACAAACATTTCGCAAACCATGATGTCCGGATCACTATGGAATTGCGGATATATCTATGGTGAACGGCTTCGAGCAACTGTTCTTATTCGAGGGGGATGAAACACGGCACCTGGTCAATATTATTGGTCTTCGCCATCCTGGACATTACTCCACATCCGAACATCCTTCTGCCCACCGCACTGCGAAATCGCAGCGATGAACGCGGCAATCCATTGGACGCATTTCTGTTTTCGAAGAAAATTGTTCAAGAGAACCAAACTCTCGAACGCTCGGGGACCGAATGGAGTTCACAAATCGCAGTCGATTGATCGAAAATAGGCTCGGTCTGAGTTTTCTTTGCCAAAAGCCCTGATGCACTTCACCACCATAAAACCAAAAAAGACATCATCAGAAAGAAGAAAACCTACTGCAGTCTTTGCCATGTGCCAGCTATCTCTGCCCTAGCAAGTGTCGCCGTTAAAAAAGAAACGTGTGACAATGACAACACATTTTGGTTCATACGCGTTTTGCTGGCGACCAATTATCTCTCACGTTCCACTTCGAGATTGCACTTTCCATAGCACTTACTTTTGCATCAAGTCTCCGTCCCTGCCATTTGCGAAACTATCATCAGCTCAGGTTGGATCGATCTAAAATGTTCATACTTCCTTCCTACCCGCGATGTCGGGTGTGGTAGGAAGAGAACGAATGCATCACAGCAATCCATTTTTTGTGGCCCAACAGTTAATATATGAAGTGCTCGAAACTCTCTCATTCCATGACATCTGAAACCGAGGCTTACGTCTCACATATGAGGGTTTAAAATTAGATTGACGGTCCAAGCAAAAGGGGATTTTAAAGAAACAGCTGAAGTTTTCTTTTACTAGCTGTTTGAGCTAGCGCAGTAGCACCATTGACAGTTCCCACCCCCCGCAATCCCTCCTTCCTTCGTCCTTTCGCTTATAAAGTTCGTCCTTTCAATCGACAAGAGAATAAAAACTAAAATCTTTTAGTTATTTGAACGAAATCCATATAAAAGCAGTCAGTCGCACGGTTTACTCAGTGAAGAGACTTGCAGCTGGCGCTTATCCAAGATAATTGCATTTCACGCAATCACGTCAGATTTCCCTATGTTATATTAGATTGGTGACAAATTGGGGCATCAACACCAAAAGCGGCACATTTACTGCAGCTGGAATGCCTACAACTGGCCCACTGGACAAAATGAATTGATGTTTCTCGTACGAGACCACTCTCAATAGGCAAAGTTTTCATAGACAAGAATATATGCTTAGTTGAGAGTAATTTATTCATAGCCAGTGATAAATGCGTGAATAGAAATAACAAAAAAACCATCAGCAAAAATTGCAAGAAGCAAGGGGATAACAAAGCTTAAATAAACAGCTCTGCTCGATGAAGCAATAAAAACACATTTGCAAGCACACAAACGACTTCTCACGCAAAACAATAATGAGAAGTCCGTCACGTTTGTTCAAATAATGAAGTTCATGGACCCACGAATCCTGGCGTCGCGAATGGGATAAAGTTGAGTAAAACCCATGATATCTATGCATGCATCATTGCCTTAGTGTAGGCATTTTGAGAGCGAAATTATAAATGAAAGCAGCCTCATATGGAAAACATGTTTTTTGAGAAAAAGACAGAATTGGCGAAATTCTTATTGCCACATTGACGGATAAAATTAGCGCAACTTTTCACATATTGTGCTGCTCACGCTCCACGAGTGGAGGTGGGGAAAGGCGCCAACAAAGCTGATATGATTTGCGCTCAGACAAATACAAAAATGCGTTGAGCAGTAACACGAGTTGTCAGCAAATAATAAACTAGGTTTATTGATGCATTCATGTCCTCAGTCGATCCAACCGCATCTGCACACTCACAAATGGTCCGTTCTCATGCGATTTTGCAAAGCCGCCCCGCGAAAGCGCAGTTGGAGTTTACGATGTTCGTGTGTGTATACGTCTTTATGCTCGTTGTCATGGGAATTTAAAGTCATCAAATGCTGACGCTAAAGTGGTTAAATAGCTGAGAAGTGATGTTAAATAGCTAAAGTCGTTAAGAGAAGATTTATTCCATCTTTCACATAGGCCATCCACTTCGAAGGCATAGATGTTTAAAGAGGAAAAAAAGCATTAAAAACTGCGCGGTCCTTCCTTTTGCCTGAGAAGGTCACGAAGAACGAATATTCCAAAGATCTGTGCAAGCAATCAGGTCAGCTGAAATATCAAAGCATATCTTGCTCACTGTTATTTGATTGATAACGATGGAAGTGGTTGCAAAGGCATCAGTGAGGTGAAGTAGGTTCTATCTGCAGCGTTTACTGTCCCACCGATTAGACATTTACGACCACAACATTTAAATTTGACGCGCTGAAGAAATCGCGTGAAAATTCCCACTTTTCAAAAATGTATTTGCAAAACCTCGAGCCGTTATAGAAAATTTACAAAAGTGAACGCACAATTCGCAATTCGAATACAGAGGTCGGACCTGTTACACTTGTCAACCGATGTCGGTTGCGCCTATCTCTTGTGGACTGTCTGCTATCTTGGCTATGCACATGCATGTAAATTTTATATGCATATCCTGCACTCATTCAATGGAAAGGTAGTGCTGTTTTTCAGATGATACTTGGAAGTGTCTATGATATTGAAGGTTTCGATGTGCAGTCGCTCGCTAATCCATCGGGGCCAGATGTCAAGTTGCTATAACGCGCCGCAGTAGCTAAATTCTTTGCTATAACGCGCAACGATCATTCAAAAGTAGATTAGCATATGGCATTTTAATCACTTTTTGCATATCTTGCAAAGATGTCTTTTCAACTGGCACGATTTCAGGCGAATTTCAGCTTTTTAGAGTTCACTATTTTCGCTTCTGGAAAAATGCACTTAGCTTATTTCGAAATAAACGAAGTTTGCAATCGAATGCCTCCGTATTGCGAGCTGCAAACATCCCCTTCAACAAACCGTTTCATTCGAAATGCAGCCATATTAGTTTTGCTGAGCCCTTCTCTTTATTTCTGGGAACAAAAATTAACGTTTGCGGCCGATAAAGCGACGAAGACAGCAACATCTGGTGGGGATGTTGTGGATATTACAAAAAATATTTAGTTTTTAAATGCATTTTCTTGCACCGAGAGTGCACCGGATATCATCGCGAAGCGGCGAGCAAAGTTACGAACTGTGGAACCCCCATCCCTCTCGCCATAATTCCCCGCTTCCTTTCCTCTTCCTTCTTTTCGCTCGATTTCGGAGTTCGCTGCCTCATTTGAAGAACGCCTCTTGGAAAATATCGAACTATTTTCCGATAGACATTTAGTGAATAATTTAACTCGTCGTTCATCACGAATGTTTGTCAGCTTCATTTATATACGTTATGACACAAGCACGATAAGAGATTATGAAGTGAAATGGAGTTAAATTTCTGTCTCACAAAGAATTGAATAAATTTGTTTGAATGTGCGCTTTTATCGCATTTGAATTAAATCAGTCACGCTCACTTTTAACTCATCCCTCACTATCCATTCATTACAAATGTTCAATAAATTTGAGTATAAATAAAGGAAACTGGATTTGTATATTAAACCGAAGGGGAGCAAAAGAAAGACCGCTTCGAAAATCGCTGATTTTAAGAAGGTAATTTTGCTGAACCAAGTTCCCAAGCGTTAAGATGTCCATGTCCCTTCGAAGCGATTTTGGTACAGTAGTGAGTTTTCTTTTCTGTTGTTTTGAGGAAGGTATGGTGCAATGTTAATTAATCGGAAGAATATTGGGTGCAAAGGAGCAGAGATTATATGCGAATTAGTGCAGTGTTCGACATGAAGAAAACAACATCGAATTTACGTAATATAAGAAAAGTGCACAAGGTGCTCCACCGATCACGAAATGGGGCGACAAAAGCTTTGGACGACGAAAAAGGAATGCATACTCTAGCTATGGTGTCGCAAAAAAGCCAGCTTCAAAGGAGGTTCAATTGGCGCTCGAAGATCGCGCTGCAGGAGCCTACAAGAAAATTCAAAGGCCTGCGAAAAAATTAGAATGTTCACCTATGTTTCGAAATATAAGGACGATCCAAAGCGTGACAGTTTGTTATTATATGGGTATTTTGTTTTTATTAACTCATATAAGAGTATATGCTAAATATAGTAATAACGCATTTGATTTTCTATTCTTACTTTTCTTCTCTTTGGTAGAAGGCGATGAAAGGAACAAAAAGTTCAGGGTCTATTAAGCTCTGGAAAAACAATTTTACAAGAGGAAAGATAGTGTTCTGTAAGGATGTGGAAGCAAACGAATGCATTTTCAACAAAGACGACGCAATTAATCCACTCTACTATAACCTTTATGCTTGAATGAAACGTCATGCTTTAATTCAATTTATTGTTAGCGCAATTCTGCGAGCAGATATGGAGCAACAGAACATCAGTTCGTGCTAAAATACGAAAACGTTTTATTGAAACGCATTTAATTTCACAGCAGCTGATGCTTTGTGACTAACGAACGCTCCATAGTGACAGCTGATGCTCTCATTCTCTTAGGACAGAAAAAGGATCATGAATGTGACCTTGATTATTCATTTGTTTGTTCATTTATTCACTTATTCACAAAGCGAGCGAAGAGTGGCAGATACACTTATGTAAGTGAATGAAGCATTAATGACATTGAACGCAAACCTACCTTGAAATACACTGTCAGACACTTTCGTCTAATTCAAATAGTTTCAGAAAGAGGACCGCGACATGAGATGAGTTGTGGGGTCTGGCGAGCCAAAGTGTTATAGATGTATTTAAAAAATGAAGGATTTGTTTGGACATAGTGGGCCCAAGCATTACAAGAGGCTCTGTTGCGTGAAATGAACGTGTGCGATGAATGAAACGATGTACTTAGCAAACAAAATCGGATGTAGTCTGAAAGCAATAACGCCACATTACGCATACCAATATCAAGCTTCGTTCTCGCCAAAACTAATACCGTAACAGACTGCTTTAGTATGCAATTAATAAATGCGTTATACATGAATAAATAATGAGCAATAAGTGAAACATCGGCAAGTTAAAATGAAGGCGGCAACAATTTTTCTTCATGAATGCGACGGCTTTCTATCGTCAATGGAACTAGTTATCTCGAAATATGTAAATTGCATGAGGTAACGATCGGCTAAAAGTTTTCTCTGAAATGAATTTAATGCTCGGTCGAATCCAGGAAAAATTGCAACCTTCACTGCCTATTGGACTATCATTATTACAAGCTGAAGCGCCGGTAACTTCCTAGCTTCATAATATTGCTTCTAACTACTTAGTTGTATTCATCACGTTTGGGAGTCGCGTATGTGCGTTGTCACTCACGCAGTATTATCTCGGGAACTGCTGTACCCTGAGATAAGAAATTTGATGCGTATGATATACATTATAGATTGATCTCCTACAAACTATGTCACGCTCACCCATCAACTTGCAGAGAACAATGGACATTTGAAGATGCAAAAAAATTTACATTTATTTTACATCCACCTCATTCTGCAATAGTCGGGTAGCACGAGAAAGAATTTTTTCGCACAGCAGTTGGGCAAGCGAGGGAGCTGCTTAAATCTAGTGATAATCATTGTTCGGCAGCAACTCGTTAGTCAGAACACGGAATGCAAAATCTGCACAGCGTGGCGGTTCCTCTGGCGTGCTTCTGCACTTGTGACTCACTGGCACAAAATTTCTTTGCGTAAGGAGATTGCGAGGGACTGTACCGATGCGCCTCTATTATGCTTGCCATCACCTTCTCCAGCAATTTGATTTTGGAACTTAGTGACCCTAGAGTTACGACGCCTGATATATAATGTATGCAATGATTACCCATTATAAGCATATTTCACTTCAATTCATCGAGACCGAATAAGTTATAGAAATTTAAACGTAGTAAAAGATTTACGCCCATTTCACAGCGCTCGAGTTGCAGAAAAACGATACCTTTGTGGAAGAATTGTGTGGGCTGTCTGAGCAGTCGAACTATCAAAACAATATTCCATGTATTATACTTCAACCTGCTAGTCGGTAGAACATTTTTTGGGAACTCAATGGAAGCCGAAAACCAGATCGTGTCCACTCACCTGCTTGGCCTCTTCACTTTTTCGACTTCTCAACGGCTTCTACAAACTAGCACTCTTATCTGTTCATTCCGATTTATTCAGGCTTCATGACTTTCCATAACCACAACTATCCAGAAAATGCGAAAAATCCAGGTTTCACAGCATGCCGTGATGTCACGTATCTCGTATTATCTTATACACGTATATCATCATAAAAGTCTCAAGCCTTTGGCATATGGACGATGACTATCAAAGATGTGGAAAATGACGAGAAGCTCCATAGTTAAGTTAAAGTGTTCGAACTACTAACGAAATTTGTCCAATGTAAACAATCGCACTCGTTAAAAATGGTGCGTTTAGTAGCAGTTTATTGCTAAGATAACTTCTGCTGCCAGTTACTATGCATAGCACGGATAACAAAGCAACGTTCTACCACACGATTGCTCACTTCATGGCCTCTACGTTGAGGCAACATGCACAAAACCATTTAACGGAATTTTATTAAGACAGCTGCAGTTTTTCTGGCACACCCCTCGCGCATTCGGCAGCGATGCAACTGAACAATGCTCAAAATATCCGCTAGAATGTTCCAGGAACCGAGTGTTAGACGCCCGAGATCGAAATTTTAGTGAAAGCATAAATAGCAGATGATTGGCGATGAGATAGAAAAACCATATTTCGGCACACAACGTCCATAACAGCAAGCTTTGCTGCCAACTGACGGCGCAGCGTTGAATGAGAAACAGAAATAAGCGCACAAGCTGGGCAGCTAGGAAGGGAATATTTGCAAAATAATATCAAAACTTGAAATCTGCCTTTTCAGCATATAATTTAAAGAAATTTGAGGCTGATAAATTAAGGTTCAAAGCAGCCAAAGATAGCGACAAAGCAGTGAAAGGGTTGGAAGGAGGCTCATAAGAAAATGAGATGCAACAGGAATTGAAGTTGCAGGAAGAGCGCTTTCTAAGAGTCTTCTCGAGTATTCAACTTTCAAGGTCATTTCTGTCGATCACGACTGCAAGGGAATGCCAAGCGAGATAACATTTCATTGGGTGTTCGCCTGAGGTCCAAAATGCTAAAGACGAAGAACTGGATAGAGGGCATTCATAAAAAACTGATACGAACAGCAAGGTCGTGTTTGGACTGTTGTGTTCCTTACGGGAAAACAATTTCTTCAGGAGGGAGGATTGTCAGGAACCAAAAGAGTGGAGATGATTCAAGATGAGGCCAACTTCCCAAAAGGATTGCTTCAGATCCTCAGAATTTTCCTGCGTTTCATACGTATAAAGCTGAACAGCGAAAAAGCCTGCAGAGAATTAACGATCAAAAATGCATAAATAAAATCAGACGGGAGACGAATGGTACTAAGATAATATCGAATTGTCAGAAAAACATAGTAGAAGATAATGGAAATGTTGAATAGTGAGAGGAACTTACGTAGAATAGGTTGAAATAAATTCGCATCGAATCAATAACGAAACCAACCTTGCGAGCCCTGGAGTCGAGCCTTCTTGACTGAAACATTTACTGTAATCATTGATGAGCAATTCCTTCTTTCGAACATTATCTGCAAAATAATTCTCTACGAAAAATGTTTCTCGCCAAATGGCGACGGTATTGCTCAGTTCTTGTTGCTGTTGGACAATGTTGTTGGACGTGTCTGTTGGCGTGTTGCCCTTGTTGTGGTTGCAACTGTTGGATGTGAATGATGAACGCAGTTGACTTACTGGTGACGCACAAAAGCGACATTCCCGGCGGTATGAACGCCTCACAACATCTCTGAAAGAACGCTCATTCGAAATACGGAGTTGTCGTTCGTTCGGCGCAAAGCGTTGTCAACCGCGTGAAATGGAAACCACCACAAATACAAAGCGACCTTCAGGATTGATGTTGAAAATCAGCTGCAGAGAATAAACAGAGGAACACTAATCGAATCTCACAGTGCGAACTGGACAACAACCAGTGACGACTGCAATAATGTTTGCTGTAACAGTTAACGTTTCATGAATACCTTTACTAGGTAGCAATTTGCAAACCTCTAGCAATAAGTGAACATATGAACTTCCGAGATTACCGGATGAAATGTGCTGCGCAGAAACAAGGGCAGTAAGTGAATCAGAGAGATGCACGGGGACTAGATTCCGTTCAGGTGCTGCCTCAGCAGTGCAACGCAAAAACCGTTGCACCAGGGATACACAGCATGTAACAGATGATTCCAAAAATGGTCAGTCACACGTCACACTAGACTGGCCAGCTATGCGACTGGAGCACCAACCGATGTGCACGCTTTTCAAGCGCACGCCTTCCGAGACTAGCTAGCAGAAGCGTCACAGCACGAGCTGGCCGCACTAACAACGCGTCGCGGCTTCAAGAGGACGCGTGCGCGCTATTCGAAACAAGCGCTTGGAAGATTGTTGGCCTCTGGCTTGCGGCAGCGAGCTTGCTTGGATGTGGGTGTGTCTGCCATCCAATGCATCACCAATTGCAGACCACTCACCTCAGCAGCTACCACTACCAACTATGGCATCATGCTTGTGACAGCCGACTGGCGGTGCATAAAACTGTGTACCAATGTTCGGCTTCAATGCGATGCTCGAATACTGGGAAACCGTCTTAGTTCAGACGTGACGACGATAGGACATTTAGATTTGAACGAAAGATAGGGATGTGTGGAGATGGAGGCTATAAGGCGCTGACCAGCGCGTATATGCTTTCATATGGCAGCTGAAAACATGTGCAGCTCGTTTTTGAACTCGCCTGATAGTACCACTCTTCCTTGGTTACCGCAAGGCATAAATTGCCAATTTCTAGTTGCTGGCATGCAAATTTCCGTTGAACTAGCCCAAAAGTAAGACATGCTGAAGTAGTTCCAGCAAAGAATCAAGCATAAAAGCTGAGGTGCTTTCAATTCGTATACTCTAATGTACATCAGCAGGGCGAACCACCCAACAAACTTGCCCACGTTTGATTTTACGTGAAATTTGCCAGGCTATCGCGACAGTGCCATACTGGGTAAGTTGCTCTCCGTGACTCTTTCAGAACGGGCTAGGAAATAATGAGACATAAATAGCTGAGCCATCCACATACTAGTGCTTATCAAGAAAACACGCGATTTCCTTGCAAAGTCGCTTTAATCGTCGACTAATTTCTGTAGGAGTTCGAATCTACTAAACCAAATTCAATAGAGATTGCTCTTCAGAAAAGCCGTAAAGTGTCATAACGAGGAAATGAAATGCTTTAAATCTTTTGAGGAGACTCTCTCTTGATGATTAAAATCGTAACAGTGCATGACGTGAGCACCATAATCTTGGCTATATCCTTGATTTTATGCGCCATAAAATTTCAGCACTGACGACTCGTTAGAATGCGTACATACACTTATATGTTTATGAATAGGAATGAGGGTCCGTAATGAGTTTGCTAAATTTGCATAACCACGGATGATGTCGCTTTTTTCTGGAAAAGTCTTATTTGTGTGGAAAAGCAATCAAATAAATCCTAGGCAGCCCTAGTGGCACGCAGTACTCCTAGTAGCCTGATGGTGAATTCTTGAAAATTGTCTGTGCGTACTTGATGATGCTTTAATCATCGAAGCTCAAGCAGAAGATTTCGTCGGCGGTCACTTTCGATTATCTATTCCCATACATGACTGTAACATTCAGACCCGACGGCTAAGTTTTTCCTCCACCGTGAACTGCAATTGACGGCAAATACGGATAAATACATGATTACTTGTGCATTTATACTACTTCTGCAACAACATCTTCCTGCAGTCACTAAGCAAGGTACAAAACACCTGGATTTGCCTGTTGCAGAATGCCTCTCGCGCGATTTTTATGCCTGCAATCACCTCGTCTAGGTGCGAAATGTGCATACGATTTGATTGTGCAAGTCTGAGGGCTGCTAAAGCAGTCGAAGGTGTTCTATGCTGACGTCGCTTGTGCAAAAAGTAATCAAAACGATGTTTTGCAACCATTTAACCAGCATTCGCAATTAGCTTAGCATTAAACATACAAACTACTCATAATATCAGCGTATCATGAAAGCACTAATTTAACCACCTATATTGGTTTTCTATGTGAATGCCATATCAAATGCTTGCAAGTAACTGAAAAACACTCGATTTAAGTACAGACTATAATTAGCATTGCTCGCATAAAATAGTTTCCAGAGCTTGAACGGCTTCGATGCTGCGTAATCAGCTGTATTTCCAAGCTCCGTAGAGGTTGACAGCAGCCCGATGTCTTCTTACCAGCTATTTCCTAGTTTTCAACACAAAGCAAACGAGTCTGAGACTACAGTGGAGTCATCAGATCAACAAAAGTTTTGCATCACATAAGCTGCGAGCCGCACACTTGGTGAGTATGTTTCTGCTCACAAGCAACGATGAATTACGTTAAAATTATCTAATGCTTTCTTGGCAGACAGTCAAAAAATTTGTTATGCGTCCCTCATCGCACTTTTCAAGCAAAATTTTTTCTTGCACACCGTTAGAAAGTAAACGAGGAAAAGTACATTGTTACTGAAATTGTCCAGCAAAAGCGTGTTTCCCTGCACGGATTAGGATTCACGGCAGAACATGTCGACTGCATGTTGAATCGGAAACGTCCTCGATGCAAATATCATTTTTGCATCTAAAGAATTTTCCTCTGCTTCATTTCAGAGGAAGCAAATCATCTAGTGATCAGTATCACTCAAGAAAAGACGCAGTGATTAAGAGCTAAGAAAACTTATGGAATTTCCCTCGCAAACTAGGTTTTTACAATAATATCCAGCTGGAGAGCCGTTACTGAAAGCACATTTCTCAATAGTCACTTATGGATGCTAATACTTCGTTGCAGTTGACTGCATTTTCATTTCATATTGGAGAATTGCAAAACAACAACTTATAATTTGCAGGTTTTTACAAGCAACCTAATATGACTGCATTACTATGCATATTTTATTTGTTGGCAGTACCTCTAATTGATCAGTTTTAAGCTAGAGTGAAGAAAAGAGTATCGCAGCAGCCATCTGGCACATTTGTCTAATTGTTCAAGCGTTTATTAACATCAGAGAAACAAGATTGGTGCACTGCTAGGCGGCAAATAATCGATCGGTTGAGAAAAGTCATGAATGCAACTGAAATGTTTACGTTGCGATTCACATCGAAGCGCACTCACGACTGTCTATTTTCTTGAAATGAAGACGAGAATTTTTATGGATGGGCTCTCCCGAGTAACACACCATCGTCTTTCACTGAGTGCTGCTAACTTTTTTCCGTTACTGACCGCGGCATTTCACAGCATAAACCTCTTCTCCTTTCCTCGTTTTTTTTTCCGTTTGACGGCACAAACATCGTTGAGAGAGCCTCATTTACTATTGGTGGTGCACGCTGCATGCAGCACATCTGGTACATTTGGAGAGTTATGCGACATATGTGTTCGGACTTCATGGATCTGAATTCCGTAGGAAGCCTGGGACAGACGAAGAGTAACAAAGACGCATGAGAAAAAACACTGCAAATTAGATGTGAAGGGTAAGAGTTCCGCTGAGGAGGAATGAAACGATTATTGTCACTCTTGAACAATTAGACAAATGACCGAAACTACTTCCGAGACGCTGGATTGGCATGAACGGTCATTGAGAGGAGCTCAGCACGCATCATCTACTGTACTTTACATTCATCAAATTTCGCGTCTCGAACTCACTACATCTTGCATCATCAGTGATTTGATAGTTTTGTATGCTGGCGATGGAAATGCACGTGTGCATACGCACTACTCACACATCATAACATTGTCATAATGCGTTTCGCGAATGCAAGTTTGCTAAAGCGTGTGCAATGGTAATTTGGAATGGCAGTGGGAGGTTTATACTTATAAACAGAAAAAATGAATTTCTCAAAAGCAGCGAATTTAATCTAGTGCATTTTTCATCATTAACTCCACTCTGGACTCAATTGTTGATTACTTAAGTAAATCCTACAGCTGCATCATTTTTCTTCGCCCATCAACTATTGAAGCGTGCAAGCAACAAAAAGGAGATTTCTAACGCAGAAAGCTAAAGTCTATTCTTTTGCATATCATTTAATCAAAAGCATTCTACTAGCGTGGGGATATCAGCAATAATCTCCAAAAATAATGATTCCTGCATTATCGATTCCAAGGCACTAAAACACGCAATGCTTTTGTTCTCAAAGGGGAAGGATGAAAGATGTGACGCCTGTGTGGCTGATTCAGTCCTTCAGATCTCTGCAAGATGTTACCGGTTAAGGAGACACCAGCACACTATAGCAGCGTCCTTTTATCCATAGCAGTTTTGGAGGTTTTGTAGGCAAGCTTACAAAGAGGCTTCAATTCCCCTCCTCCTCCCCTCCCGACACTGAATACTTGAATTCATTCCGTTGACTTGCTTGGCAGTATTTATCAGTTCGATCTTAGTCAATTCATAAATCTCATTGCAGTGATATTGCAGCGCACCATTAGCTATGCAGTGAGTTTCCTTCTGATGCAAATCACCCGAAAATCATTTCGAATTACTTTTTGAAGGAGCATGAAATCTCCTTCTTTGGAAGTAATCGATGACGCCAGAAGCGACTTCATTTTCAGTTAAATGAGACTGTCCAAAAGCAGTCTGATGCTGCTCACGGTCTCGTAGACGCATAGAGTGATAGGATGTGGCGTCTATTCACCAACCGATCACAGTTTCTCGATAAAACATTGGTAATGTGCACCACATAATGTATGGTCTATTCGTTTTCGATCGGAGCGCCTTTATGTAGACTTTCACTGATACGAACCCCTTTTTAGGCCGCCTACAACACTGCACAAAACTACTCTGATGTCACCTTTCATTAGTAGCAGACAGTTTTTCCGAACCTACCTTGTTTTGTCATATCCCTCGCAAACTGTCACCAGGCTAGTGTCAGTCCGTAGCAGTTTTGCATATTTCAAACATCGGCATTCAACGCAGTTACTGAGGAATCAGCTTAGAGTTACTAAAGAAAGCGCATAGATGAAAGCATAACCCACTCAACAAAGGGTTCGAATCACTCACAACACAAATCCCTTAAAGTGAACGAATTCGATAACCAATAACATAACCTTAAGACAGATTTTGGCTGGCTATAGCGGGTGCAGCATTTCACAATAAAGCGATGATGATATCGAAAGTTTAACGGCAAAATAAAACCTATCAGATTTTTCCGCTCAACCATGTCCAACGGCGTGCACAAACATAGGCAACTGAGGTGTGAGCATTTCGATGAATTGCACAAACCAATCAATAATGTATTACAATTGAATTAACCATCATATAAAATAAATGCATTTCCCAACGATCTAAATTCAAATCTAGTTAGGTATATCGTCAGTATAGCCGCGCCGCTCTAGACAACTATCGAATTGTTGGGCGATAATGCATAGCAAAGCTAAATCGACAGCTCTACAATTGAAAACTTTGCGTTTACAAGCTTTCGTGAAAGATAATAAAGTCGAAATATGCCATATACAGAATGCAAAAATGCATCTTTTATAAGTATGCTAAGATACTCAAAACTTGCCCGTTCCCCCTCCCCCAAGCATATTAAAATTACACTCTGATGAGACTGCCCTATAGTCACTTGATTGCTAAAAGTTCGATACAACGCCAGAACTTCCCAGTTTCATTGGCTATCGGAACTACTTCGACTGGCAGAACGCCGTAATGTTCAAACTGAAATAGTGCCAGAAGATTGACAAATTGACAAATGCAGTAATTTCCGTCCTTCTATTGCACCAATGTACTGAATTTATGGACCAATGACCCATTGTTCTCAACAGCAATATGCAGTTTGATCGCTTCCTATATACTTCCGAGAAATTATGTTCGATTGATAAATAAACTAGTCTACCTTAACGAATTAAAACTATCGCCTTTAACGAACTAGCTCGCAGTAATGTGTAGGTGTGATCACGTGATAATTTGCTCATGCAGTTGCTCCTCACGCTAAAATTAAATAAATTCTTACATGCGATTTGGCATTAGTTGTTCACTTACTGCTATGCTTACTGTGCCCTGCTATTCACAACGATATTCCTATTGCGCAAGTGTTCGATCTCTGGTTTGGTTAACAGGCAAACCTCCATTTATACGACTATCTTTGCCCACGACGTTTCATACATATGGACTTCCACATGCTGGAAATGCGAATTTCTCGTCCACCGAAAGACTGCGGATTATTTTCAACCGAACTTCCATGTACAATATAAGCTACAATACTAAAGGTTACACCAATTTCTCAAAATATAGGCAAACCCGCTAAGCTTCTAACCTTCTTCCACGCATCGAAATTAACTCTTTCCGCATGAGTGCCTCACACGATCGGACAAAAAAGGACCAGCAAGAGACTAGACATAAAATTCGTGGATTATTCATAAAACGTTAGACTCTAAAGCGTTTTTGACTTCGCCAGTGTTGTTAAATTCAGTCAACATTAAAACCTCAAGTTGCCTTCGTGTATTGAATGTTTTCTTTTGCATAATGTGTTGCATTGAAATGGGCCCGTCTTCTCAACCAGGTAAATAACTCGCTTCCTGAAACTCAGTGTTATCAAATTGTTTCAATAGAAAACTTGAAATCGCCATCTCAGTGAAGCGAACCAGATTGGTTCGTCCCACTGGACCGGTTCCTAAGTCTAGTTCTGCTGGCGTCAAGGCAAACAAAATGCTTTCAGGTGGGACCTATTAGAATCAGAAATTCCTAGGCAATCACTCTCAATCCAAAAATTTAGGCAAATTATTCGTGCAGTAGATCGATCTCGACGTGTTTTTAATTCTGCTGCATTCACTCGTTACCGTAACATCAATTTCGAAATCTGCGGCCAAATGTTCTGTTTATTGATCGTGATTACTGCAAAACTTCGCTTTGTTATCACCCAATACAGCATACTGTCTTATTTGACTTGGGTTTGGCCAAGCGAAAACCATTGCGTAGGCTCATATAAGTTGACTTTGTATTCAGGTAAGCATAATGATCTTTCAGTGATGGCTTCAAGAGTTATCTGATGATTTCTTTCACAGATAGGCTACAAAATGTAATCCAGAATTTAAAATCTTGAAAGAGGTTCTTGTACGCAAGTTGACTACTACAAAGTGGAATGTTACCAAAAAGTCGATCATCACCACTAACCGATCACTTCAATTAATGGGAATTATCTTTGAGTTATATAAAACTGTTCTATCTGGATATATCATAGAGCCACTATTCTTTAAGCATCCATGTGGAAAATACATTTTCATTCAAACGTTCCCAATGGGATTAGTTATCAAAAGCTAAGACATGGCCAACTCGGATTATGCATATGGTTCTGCTCGCTGAAACAGCGAAGAAATCATCAATCGTCCTACATTCATTTGCAACAGATTTAAAGATTAACCGAACGGTGAATGTCAGACTAAAGGTAACTTGTTACGTACCCGAAAATTTGCAAAAGTGCTTATATTTAGTTTCGTTATGCTGACCAGATGATCATATATCAAGTGATCGTTTGTTGTGCTCCATACGTTCTTAACTTACAAAAAGTCCATTCTATTAACTAACGCTCCATAAAAATTCATCCTATTAATTAAGGTCTCTTCATTAGTGGCTTCCACCACCTTAACGCACAACCTCACTTATATCGACAATGCCACTCTAAATAAATCTTCTTTTCATCAATCACAGATGCCGAGTGACGCGTCGGTAGGGGACTTGAAGGTTAGGACGTCCGAAAACGTCCAAGAATGCCACACTTAAGCCGCGGATTCGCTTAGATTTCGATATTTTGTTGCATCTTAAGCTGTAATATATTCTTGCTCGAGGTCACTTCATTCGGTTGTTTGGCTAATGTTTCCACTCTCCATTTTCATTCTCCGCTTTGTACGTTAGCTAATTTTAACCAACCGCTGCCCTAGTGATCTTTCAGCAAGATCCACGCTTTCTTTCTCGACCTTTCTCCATTCTCACGGATCAAATCTTGAGAACTTTTCATATCACTGCGATGATGGACCACGCAGTCCATACGCTCATGCCAGTGACTAAAAACCAATGTAAAAACACTTATTTCTTTACTTCTAATTTGCTTCTCATTCATATCTTGTTCATGTTCCTTTATGCAGTGATTTAGGACTTGGCAAACTATTTTGAGGTATGGATCTACAAATTTCCTGCTTCGAAGTGAAATGGTTTAGGATGGCTCCAACCTACCGGAAAGTCTGTTTCTGCCCGATGCAAAACGAATAACGTCTACAAGAAAACAAAAGATCTCTCGGACAGATGCGGTTAAATCGACTTAACAAAGCGGCTGATAAAAGCTCGGTCGAGATCCTCTAAAACTTGTGGATGCCATGAAAGTTGAACAAGTTTCTTGCACATCGCTGAGAATAAGCAGGTCAATGGGGATGATAACTGAGCAGCAAGTAAGGTTTTTTCGTTTGCTTACATTCACTTTCATTGGTAGACTGTTTCACAATATATTATGTGGTGCATACAAATTAATGTCATACGAAAGAATATCATTGCAGTTCAAGGGAAACAAGTTGAAGGTGGCAAGTAGAAAAAATTGCAATGAAAAAGTTATTCTCTGTTCTAGACAATATCCTTTTAATGCAAGCACATTCATACTGCTGCATCGACAGTGCAATTATTGAAAAAGAGGCGACCTAAACATTGCCTTCCTTTTATATGAAACTCATAACAAGTCATTTCGGTAACAAAGAGAAGGGCGTTCCATAGCGCTTAGTTGGTCTCATGCACCGCTCAAAGCAATCACGTCTTGCAACCCACTGCAATATTCATTTGTGACCATTTGCGTCGTTCATTGCAAAGTTATGACGTCACACTCTTCGTTGTCAAATTTTCACAAAGGCTCATTATGCCGACGTCATATGTGCCGATTAGCTTTGTGTGTGTGCATCTGTTCTCGATACTTGCAACGTTTCGTAATTTGAATTCGCCGTGTTTCCAAGTGACGAGCCAGCAAAATAACGTGGCGGAGTCTGTTAGCTAGAGCGCAGCGACTTAGGAGCATCACATTGTTTTGTGCTAGAAAGCGAAGAAATCAGATTTTCACGAGCTTTGGTTCGGATGCGTTCAAATTCAATTTCCTGCTATTAATTGCCACATGTGGTTAATGCTGAAAAAAAGTTTTTTGAGTCATTGTGTTCTCGTTGTTTAAGTGCTCATGGGGCAGTTAGTTTTAACAGACGGAAATACGCAAAAATGAGCAACATGCCAGCCTCTCACTTTCTTTAGCTCAGTTGCAGTCTTCGCTTTGCAGAAATTGGGCGACCATAATTTCGACAACTAAATACTGTCGCTCGCTGCTAGGAAAACTTGTATAGAATTATATCCCGAGGATTTGAACTCCTACCGGAAACCGCATTGCTTATGTCCGGAATGGAAACTACGCCATTATACGGACAGAGCAGCTCGGGCATCTAAAAAAATTGATTACAGGCAAATCCAACGGATATCCGTATTTTCCGATCGAAGTGCGGTCATAATACGCCATTCGGCCGAGTTCCTTTTGAAGTAATTAGTTTTTTCGCCAATTTCTCCGGCTCTCCATCAACAAATTCCTTCGCAGTTTTTCATTCGAAAGCGCACTATACTGTAACTATGGCTCTGCGAAAATATATTTACGTGTTTACCTTTGTTCGTCCATCTACCAGTCTGTCCTCCAACTCGGGAACCAGTTAATTTGTAGCAACTCAGGGATAACAAGATAAAAAATTCTGTATGCGCAATATCATCTTTTATGCTGAATTTAAGGTTGAAGAGGAGCACTCCTCAAGCAACATAATGCAGGTAGATGGGATGGGCGTAGAAAGTGAGGGAACAGTGAAAGGGGTAAGGAGCGGGAAAGAGAGCGACAATCGCTATGTACGGGAGGACTGACTCAGCCTTAAAAACTTCCTTGTAATCTTACAACTCAAATACCGTTCGCACTGAATCACCGAAGCAAATAAGAGGTGTGGAAAGTGAAGGCTACTGAATTGCTTCGCATGGACGATATATCTTCATATAACACTGTTCATTTCAAACTAAAGAGGGTTGCGTCACGGTTCGGATTTCTCTGCGATGTTCAAATGACCACATTACTTCCCGGTAGTATTAGCAAACCCACTACTCTGCACCTGTGCGTTCGGCAGGTCAATAAGGCATGTGACCGCCTTGCTTGGAGTCCCGATCCGGTTGCTGCTACATGATTCAGGCAGTGCAATCGAGACAAAGCAACAATCTTTATTGAGCTACATTCTTTCCTGATGATGGGTTTTTGATAAATGCATATAGCTTTCTAGAATAAGCACCTAAGAAGAGCCAGCATTGTCGAATGTATCAGCAACTTATTGCAGTGGTAAATGTTCCTTTTTGCGTCAATTGATCATCGAGAATGTTCGTTAGTGTTTTTTTTGTCGCGTCAAGCCAAACTGCGCAGTGGCGTCGAATTACAATGGAAGTTCAGTGTAAAGGAGAAAATGGCGCAAATGGCGTGCGGCATAAACCGCTGAATGCTGAGGGCAATTTGCTCCATTATTTCCTTTAATGGAACAAATGCGTTCATAAACGAAGATAAATGCTCCACATATTGCAATACAATTTTCAAAGAGCGAGTGAGAGAAGCGTTAAAACATTCTCACACTGCATTTAAATTCTTCTGCGCAAAACACTCTTACATATTTGAACTTACTACTATTAGATTGGCTTTGTCAAGAAGAAAAAAGCGATCATCGATATATAGGCAAAGAGCTTGAAGAAGAATGAACAAATGAGCTGCATAAAGAAAACCATCAAGAAAACCACTACGCGCTAATAAAAAGATCTATGATGCGAATCACGCCTAACCCTCGAAACCTATTGTTCCACAACCAAGGAAGCCACATTATACTGTTGAAGCGCGGAACCAAAGTTTACTTTGAGGTCAGTTCTAGGCTCGAACTAAAAGTATATATTTTCTTCGTACGGTATGATCCGGCCCAGATGATTCGAAGCAGCCGATGGCCACAACTACCGCACTGTGTTTGAAGAATTCGATAAAAACAACCAGCTGATGTGTTTGAATCAAGCGTGCAATTGCCTTGTTATGCGTAACAAGGGCACATATAAAAACGCCATATGCCATAGAATTTATTACAGCGATTACAGTGCACTCGATATGCAAACCCATAAAATAGAACAGCTGCCTGGAACGTTTTTGCCTTTTTATTTGCGCACCTTAAGTGACATAAAATCGCAATTGATTTCCTCAGTGTTGAGCTCTTTAAGCGCTTACATAATTATGTAATGACATCTATTACGAAATCAAAACGTTTCTGCAACCTTCTCCTTCAACCGCTTGGTTCTATAATGAAGAAGGCTGCAGATCACGGATCAAACTCGGCAACTCTTGGTTCGTGTGGGCGAAATTTCCTTTCGGAATACGCGTTGATTAAATTCATCGAAGAACAACCAGCTATGAAAAAAATTTTTGCCTTTATTTCGCAGTCGCCAAATAAAAAAAAAATGAAAAGGCGTCCCAGAGCAGTTGTTATGATATATGCTTTTGCTTTCTATTTACCTGAGCCATCGCTCTCGTAAGACGTTACTAGATTATAAACGCGCAAAATACAGCTCTCATGTTTCATTTAACCCGATAGCTCACTTAAATCACCTCCGAAAGAATCGTTTTCCTGCTATCCAACCAGTGTAAAATGACAAAACAGGTGTAAAATGCTCGCATAGCTTCTCCTCCTTTGAAGGCGCATGTCCGCTCATAAGGTTAATTCAACAACTTTAATAGTTGAAAGAGCTCTACGGTATGCACCTCTGCCACAAAATTTCGCAACTTTAGCTCCAGTGAGATCTGAATTAAAACAAACGCACCAAATTTCTGAGCCGCCGAATAGGCACATCGGCGTAGTGCAAATAAGACGCATGGCCACAACATTGCCATAGTAGACTGTTGCTGAATGAGCATCCGAAAGGCTAGTCGCGAAAATAAGGAGGAAATGGGTTCTTAAGATATCATTGACTGAACCAGCCGCTTATATAAATAATCGAAAAGGCCGCATATTGTCGAATAATGCAATTTTCTCCAGAAAACATCGAAAGTTTCAACCTCGTATTCAGGAATATGCTTTTCGTCCTCAAAGTCACTCCAGCATTAGGTCATACCAACTCGGCGGTCACTAAACAAATCGACCATCTGGAACTTCGAGATTCCGCACAAATTTGCCAAAAATGCATAGAAAGGGACTCGCGCAGCTCCGTTATGATGCCACCTCCTTCGCGTTGCCGATCCGTCGGCTACAGGTAAAATGCTGGCTAATTCGGAAGCTAGATTTATCATTCTTCATATCTTCTGAATAAAAATGATATTTAAACTTCCTTCCGAAGTTCGAGCGATTTCAGTTTCAGTAATAGGTACCTTGCAACCATCGAGAATTTCGGCCTTTTCCGTAAACTTCCAGGAACTTATTTTATGGCTGGACATTCAAGCACACTTTCACTTTCCTCGTCTCCTTCTTGAGCGAAATAGTTGGACTGTTGCCATACCAGGTTAGTGTCAAGGCTATCAGCAAAACAACAGTATTCTTCAATTGTTAGCTCAGTTTTTCCAAGAGACCAGGAAATCCCAGTTCAAGAACGGTTGAATTTGATGGCCTGAAATCCGCAGCAAAAATCCTCCGAAATGAAATGGATTCCGCCTTGTCCTAATAAAAATCTGCAAAACTACACCCTGGTTCTGGCCAGAAATCTGGAAAATATGTTCACCTCGTGCATGCCCTCAGACTGCATTTCGCTTTCGCATCTCCAAAATTGTGCAATTTTCACTTTCATTCCTCTATGCTCCCTCCCCCTGCGCGCATAATCAGCTCCTACTAGAAATTATTCTTTTAGTCTGTGTAGGTTGTCTCATCTACATCGCGTTTCGTTCCTCTAAATATAAATCAGATCGCCTCTGCTTTCTGATATATGCCTAATTGCCTAATTTCCTTGCTGAAAGAAAAAATTTCGCTAGCATATCTGATTAAAAAAACGAAGAGCATGATAAAATCTATAATCTCATCGCTCCAAACAGAGGTAACTAGCTGCATTGTGGAGTGTGACAAGTTTATGACAGTACTGAAGAATATGCACACCACACAGCATGGGTTCAGTCGATCGTCGACGAAGCGTTTTTAGACATGCAGGCTTAGAACTCGAAGGAATCACTTCGACAGCATAATAATGGCGAATCTTGAGATTTATGACCGTTGCATGCATATGCGCATAAACTTGACGAATAATCTTTCTTCTCTTATGGCTGGTGGGAACAATGAAGATATGAAAGTTGCCGCGAAGGATTTTGGCGTTGTAGGCTTTTCAGGGAGATCGGCGGAGGGGAGAATCGGAATGGTCTCGCACTCAAGAGAATATGACGCGAAGCTTAAAAATAATATATGCACGAAGTGATCTGAACCACTAAAAAGATATGCCGACTATGCAAACAATATATGAGCATTACAGACTGCAGGAAAAGGAGTACGATTGATGCAAATGCGTTTCTCATTTGGAGTGAAAGTGTTTGTTGATGCATTTGCAGCGGTTCTTAAAGGTGTTTAATAAAGCTCACAGCTTCATATGACATTCAAATGAAACCCAGCAAAAGTATTAAAGGGCAACTTGTGATATCAGCCATAAACAAACAGAACTAAAGAATTCGCAGAAATTCTATCCACTCGACTATAGTGCCAATAATTATATATACCTTAATGTACGTATTAAGCAATCCCCTAATGCATTGAAGATTCTCTAATGTGGTGGATTCCGCAATTCCGCGGGAAGGTTTCCAGTTGTTCACTGCCTTATTGACTGCTCCTGCATGAAAAAAGAATGACATTCGGAAGGGGATGATATGAAAAATTTTGCCGAGAGACATGATCCGAGCTCATCATCCATGGCTTCCAGTTATGCTAATGTGACCTGCTGCACTTTTGCAGACCATTCGTTTGTTTAGATTGAAAGAAACTCGAGAATGATAGCTGCAATAATTGCGTTTTGATTTCTCTATCGTTTGCATGCAAAGAAGAAATCTATATACATTCAACTAAGATACCCCACTATAAGCCGTTGAAGTGAATGAAGACTTCAAGCTAAGGGAATCTGAAAACGAACAGAACTTTTTGATCTTTTTCTTTCTGATCTGCAGTTACAACAAATTAACCACCAAGATTTTTTTTTACTTCCATGTTAAAACGAATGAGGCGAAGAGCTACGTCGGAAAACAGACAAACCCTCTGCTCGTTGCACCTTCTGCATCAACGCCCAAAGACAGGCAAAAAACGCAACAGAGGAATTGGCATGATGTCGCTTTGTGCATTCTGCTCCTCTGACCAAATAGTTGCATTCGCGAGAAACCAGCAGAACATGTGGAGTAATGCGTTCATATCTTGATTATTCGGGCCTCCTTTAATGCCTCCAGCAAAACACTGATTTCTCCATAACCAGCTTGGTGCAGCCGGAAATCTTGCCCGTTTTAAAATGCATGCAAAATTTCGACATCACCGACCCACCTGCTGCAGCTTTTACTGAAATAAATGGGTGGGCGTCACATATCGTAAATAAGGCCATCCTATCGCTGACACTCTAATGAAAAGTTTTATGACTCTAATTTTAGTGGTTTGCAAGTTGTAACTATCCGATAGACCTACGCGCAAACGCTGCATTGAAATAGTGTGCATTGCATATGCAAATTCGCAAAATGCATTACAAACAGTTGAAATTTTGTCGTCGGATTTCGCTACGATAAATCGAAATATGTCCACTTTATTAGAAAACAACAACTGCTGAGTTGACGCTATTTCAAGATTAAGAAACGATGGCACTTTCATCGAAATTCATAGCATAAAAATGATAAGAAATAAAGAACTAATGAAGGAGAATTTGATAAAAGAAGTTAAAACGAGATTGAATCTGAGGCAAATAGTGGACATTAAACAGTTATCACGCAAAGCTCCCAAAACGAATGAAAGACATTGAATTTCATCAAGTAAAAATTCGTGATCAATTGCTGAAGAAGCAATGAAAAGAACTGTTAATCCCATTGAACATGAGGGAAAATCGCTAGAAGTTGCTCTTTTTTTCGGCGCCAGAGCTATTTTCCAGTCACGGTTGACGAGTTGCAAACAAAAGAAAATTCAGTAGCAGGGAAATTTAAACGACCTAGACATAGACTTGAATCTAAATTTCTGTGCAGTGCAGTTATATCCGAGAGTCGATAGTATGGTGGCAGCATACAGAAAGCTGACTGAGCGGGAGATGAGGCAAGTGAAGGGTTTTGTAGATGATTTCCGGATAGAAGTCCTGCAGAAGGTTTCTTTTTGATCGTGATAACATGCTCTATTCGAATTCAATATTAAACGTCTGAAAGGTGCATGAGCTCAATTTAATCTCATATATGGCTAAAGAGTTGTTTCAAACTCTCTTCTGTTGTCATAGAGGAAGTTAGTGTTTACTAAGTTGCACTGCAGTCAAACGTTTGTCACTGAATGCTACGAATTTGGAAGGAGACGAGTGGATCTATTGATGCTGAGGCGGAGGAAAACCGCAACGCTTCATGCAGTGCGTCTAAAGATGAAAACCGCAATTTCCCCCAATTGATGCATAGAAACTAATACAATGAAGTGGCAACACATAGGCTATGAAGTACTTCTTTTGACAAGGCACTGAGTGAAAAAGGCGCCGCGCGAAAGTGGATAAATTAGATTGTGAGAAGCTCACTATAAGCGATGAAAACATAAGAAAATATTAGAGAGTGGGAACAGATACGAGTGTTGCTGGCCTTTACGCTGAAATAAAAAAGTTGCAGGTTGAAATACTCACTCAGTGTCGCCAAAACACCTACCCTATACTACAAACGCAACATCGATCTGCGATCGCTGCAGAAGGAGATTACAGACTTCCACGAGAGAACAAACAAATGTTGCTTTAAAGTTTTGAAGAATAGCTTAAATAATGAGAATAAATAGCAATCGCCGCAAAACCTCAAGTTCCGAGAGAGAGGAATTCTCGCTTGACAAGGGGAATAGTGGAGAAGGGTGGAGGAGGTCGAAGAGCAACACGCTGCAAAGATTGACATCTTTTCATTCTGGCCATGTCAGAAGAATAGACTGCTTGATTTGAAGAATGTATAGCTGGGCTTGAAAATTAAACGTTCAAGAAGGTATCAATGAAAAGGCGCATGCAATAAAACCTCGCCCACTACGTTGCAATAGGGTGCTCCAATGACTTTTGTGGACAGCGGAATTGTATGCCTTGTTGCCAAATCCTCAGGCTTGAAATTACGCAGCACTTGAGCTCATTAACCACGCAGAAATCGATAGGAAAGCGGAGAAAATTTAGGACATCATAAGGACGCGTCACATATTCAAGGTAAATCCAGGATCGTTTCCAGCACTTTGATTTATCCAAGCAAATAAGAGCTTGCAATCTGACTTGCACTTATGAATACAGTATCCATGAAAACCGCGAATTCTGCCGCTTTTTTGCAAAATTCATGCAAATTTATTGTTTTTTCCGAACTCGCTTATAACATTGTCTACTTCTACTTCGTTGTCCAACTCACGAACCTATGTGATTTGCACGAAATTTAGTAACGATATCTTCAGCATTACCGAAAATTTTGAACTATTGTTCGAACAGGAATGTGAAAAGCAAAACAGGCAACAACTGCGTCAATAGAAATTCTTCTAAAAACCTTTTGCATGAATGTGCAAAAAAAACTAGTGAAAATGAAGCACATTGCGTCTAAAAGATTTATATTTTGCACCCGTGAGGGTGGCACTAGAGAACATTCTTCAGCATTTTTGCCTTGGTCCTATTCTCGTCTTGTCCTGAACTCCATCCAGCGTCTATTTCGTCTGCCTTTCCAGCCATTCGATGTTGAGATTTCCACCCGTCTTCCTGATCGCTTCATTGCTTCGCTGCACCTGCCATCACTGTGCAATAGTTCAGGGCTCGGCTTTGTCAGGAATTAATAGAAATTTTGAAATGATAGCATGCAATCAAACACACATTCAAGGAGACGGATAAAGGCGCATCTGGTCATTTATTCAGCAGTGGCAGAATTAGATGGACGCAACATATTCAGCTGTGAAGGTCGCCTGCGATGATGCATGAAGTAAAAAGCACTATTTATGCGAAAATCTCGCCAATCGTCTGCATCTGCTTTAGCGCGCATCCCTTATAATCTTAATTTCAACTCTGCTATGAGTTGCGGTTCGATTCTTCAACCTATGCGTGCATTGCGGGAGGAAGTAGTTTCATCAATGTCATTGTAAAGCTATGGGCAAATTGAGAAAACATTTCGTGTCGTGAGTTCCACCTGTAGTTTGTTCAACATTTACTCCACTTATGAAGGCACACCCTTATTGATATGCAGCTAATAGTGCATTAACAATAATTTACGACTGTAAGGAGAAAGATATTGGACTTCTGCTCTCCTATGTGCATTGATGTGTTTCTGCATGTGTGCGTGCCCTCGTGTGCACGTGGCGGTGCATTTGCGCCACGTGCGTGTCCATGTATCTGACGGCTGCGCTTAACCTTAGTTCCCGTCCTTTCGACGTAAACGAAGCGGTGTCAAGTTTTATCAAGTCAAGGCGAGCGATATTTTGAAGGAGAAGTTTTGACCCGCCTAACTTACAACCCTTCGAAAGAGTTTAAATCACTTTCTTATAAGTTTTGATGAATATAAGTCCACATATCTTCTGACTTTTGGTTACTGAGGGCAGATTCCTTATGACGTTTTCTCAGGCGTTTCCATTGTCGTTGACACGTTGAGTAGCCTTGTCGTAGCAACTAAAAGCCTTGTAATGTGTAATTTACTGCCTGAACTTTAAAGGTAACTCTCACCTGTATAAAGCAGTTTTAGTACCACGTCCTGACTTGCACTCTCAGTTCCAACAATAATCCTCAAAATCTTGCAGATGCTGAAAATCAAAGGCCAGTAGCTTCTAGGTTCCCGCGGTGGAAAGGCATTACATGCATCCATAGACTTCAGGAGCTTTTGATTTGAGAATGCAAACGCAAACAGATGAGCAGGAAAGTTTGCAGAATTTGGCTATTAGTAGGCTGAGCATGATTCCAAATTCAGTTCAAAAATGAGCACGACCGGTTGTGCTTCTACTTCCAGTGGGATTCTACTTCTCGTTCGAATGCAAATCAAACAACCAATTATAAACAATGATTTACTGTGCAATATAGTGCGGATCAGTTCACGAAGACTTCCTGTATAAGAGCATATTAGAAGTGATTGCGAAATTTTATGAAAAATCGACAAAACACAATAAAAAAGAGCTAAACTGGAATGGAAAATCGCTTATTAGAGATGTTTTTTAATTAGTACAGAAACAGGTAAGCAGATTGGCGTTTTAGGACGCTTCCAAACATATGAAGCTGAAGAAGATTGGTGGACTCTGTTCAATCGCTTTTTTTAACCACCGAAAAGTGAAGGTCGCTTTATAATTTTAGTTTTCTATGCACCAGATGGAACAAGAGTCAGCAAGATGAAACATAGTTGAACAACGTTTCCACCATCTTCGAAGTCAGTACAGAATTGCATGACGTCATCAGCACGCCAACAGGTCCAAAGACATCTCGTTTAAAACGCACGCAAGCATTCATATTTTCTTGAGCACTAACGATTTATTCAAAACGACGAAGTGTTAGACATCGAGGAAAATTGATGAAATTTCTCTTGTTGAATGACCACATAGGAAACTCATAATTTAGAATAATTGAAATTTAAAAACAGTCCGAATATTCCTTTAGAATCGTTAGGCAGATGGTCTATGAGAAAAAGTACCGTTTAAAAAAATTCGCTGCCATATTTCATGAAATAATTCCAGAGATAAAGGACATGCAGTTTCTTGGAAGAATGATAAAAGTCGTGTGCGCATCTACACAAAACGCAACATGAAAACTGCTGAAGGAAGTTTAGTATTTAAGAAGAGAATAGTATATAATATGAATGTGTCGAAAATTCAAAACTGAGCAGAAGTGGTTTTGAGGAGAGAGAAGTTAGAAGTCGTAGTAGAATATGATGTCAGTGACATTTACAGCTCAAGCTTCCTTTGCACGAATTTTAGCAATAAAGTGACCCTAAACTGGAATTGTAACACGTTGGTAAGTTGATATTTCTGAGAACGTAAGTGATTTCAGATAGCTGTTAGTGGAGGCCATCGAACAGTGTGCACAATACCGATAACTGCAATGACACAAAAGTTGAGTCGTTTAAAGAATTTTGCTGCAGCGTTCTCAGACTTCAACACTTTATTGCCTACAAATCGCAAAAACCGGTTGCTTCAAATCCAGTGATCAAAAATATCTTTAACATCCCGTTTTCTATTGGGAGCCGACTTTTTCCATCAGCTGGATTGAACTGTGGTGCTACGGGTAAATAACATGAACATCAGTTCATTACTCCAAACCCCCCCCCCCCCCCCACGCCATTGCTTTTAAATCGTAGAAACTGTTTTCACTGTGGAAAGATTCGAATATATCTTCACATCAGTGGACAAATTATCTCACAAAGTGCTCTTTAATTAAGCGAGCATAGTCATCTCCTTTATTTGAATTTGCAATGAAAGTTTCATTTCGTGAGAAACGCATTCTTAAATGCAATGTTTGGTGAAATTGTCAAGTGAGAATGATAGAAGCAAATTATTGGAGAATTTCGACGTGAGGGAATGCACCAAAGGGGACAGTGAAAAGCAGCAAAAGTCAATTTAAATGCCTTTATTCATATCGTGGACTGCACAAGTTCCCTCTTCATAAAACGCTTAAAACTTGTTAGAAGGCATCTAACTTTCACCAGAAAACAAACATTTGTCTTTATATTAATACTGGAAAAATCGTCACAATTCTGTGGAGAATCCAGAAATGTATATCAAAGAAGCGACGAGAATTTCATAGAGACGAAACTTAGGAAGTGCTTTATCGAAGGAAAATGAATTTGCCAGCTAGCTGAACTCTAGCAACTATTGCTTCTCCTCATTGTTCACTGCTGTTCACAGTTTGGAAGAGGACGCATTGTTAAAACGCTATAAGCATGTAAATGTTTAAGGCAATTAGGGATTTGAGGAAGGAAGTGAGAAGGAAGGAAGCTCATTGAAAATTTCGCGTCCACATGGATCAAGAAAAAAATTCGGAGGGCAAGCTTGCCAGTGAATTCAGATGAGAAAAAAAATTAGTGAAAAAATTACCTATGCTTGTATTTCCTTATCAAACCCTCTGTAATGAGCTTTTTATGTGATCCTAACAGTCCTAATAATTTCTTTACGTCCTCAAAATGCACCCACTGTTTGACATGGTACAGGTCGTACTTAGTTTAATTCTGTGACATAAATATGATCAATCAGGAGGAACGAGAGAACAACTGAATACAGCATGGAGAGAGGAGAAGTAAGCTAAGGAAAGCCCAAAACGTCTCTGATTTGGTCAGAAGAGAATAACTAGTGCAGCGACGTCAAAAGTCCCTCTGTCGTTACAACGGTCTATTTCGTTTAAATCACTCGACTGATGTAAAAACCTATCGTTGAAGCAGCGCTCTCAAATACTTCGAGAAAAAAAAGCTAATTGTTGGACAAAACGCTGCAATCGGCTGCTTTTTTTTGAAAAAAAAGACTGCTTAAAGCTCCTATTAATTCTGCTGCAATTTGTTTCAAATTTTTCTCCGATTCTTCGCAAATAATTCTTTTCTTTGAGGAAACTTGGGACAGCTAGTTTTAAATATCGGTTACTGCCTATTAAGTACTAGGTGTCAGTTGAAATCTTTTTGCACTTGATGAGTGGGCATCACTGCTCATTTGCTCATTCAAGGTAAAAAATGAAAAGAAAAAGCTTCAAAACGATGAAATCCTTGATTCCTAGAGGAATAATTTCGAGACAAATAATGACATGTTTCATATAATTTTCATCGAATTGTGTGTTTCGATCTCTGATTTTAAATTCGTCCTTTCTAACCTTCTTCTGCGATTATTGCAAAAAAATCTGTTAATAACCCTCAAAAATCCTTTAAAAATGATTTACAAACAAAAAGGACTTCCGAAGTCAATTCATCAGATCTTTCTGAACCACTATAAAAGTTCAAAGAATGCTTCTGCTTTGATGCTTTGAAGTTCAAGAGACAGCTCCTATGTTATTTCTCGCAGTATCAAATTCTTTTCCATCATTACAATCCACTTTTGTATAAGAATGCCGAGGCAATCGTTTAAAGTGTGCTGTAGCCTTATGGAATGCTGTCACGATCTGAATGGTAAATAATGAGTAAAGATCATATTTGTGGCAGCCTAGTATGAGAATGGCGTCGCAGACGTTGAAACATTGAAACATGAGCGACAGTGAAAGTTTTGCGGTCGCCTTAAAACTCCTACCAAATAGGTTTTCTTAGATTTTTTTTCAGCACGCATTTCAGCGCCCATATTGGGATAGGTAAACCCTAGGAAATCGATGATTATTATCAAGGTAGACGGTGGCAATAAACAGTAAGACAAACAGCTCAACAAAAACGATTCAAACCTTCAAAACAACTTTAGCTTAGTGTTTTAATTTTTCTCTAGTAACTAGAGAGACGCGTATGTCACGTAGAGCGAAAAGCATTTGGTGCAAGCCGAAATGTTAGAATGCAATTATCGTTTAGGTGCTGGTAAGAAGTTACTGGTGCTTAATTTATTCCCAGAATAATGCGCTCCGATCCCGTTCTTATGAATGTATAATTAAAACTTCTTCACAGCCATAGAGAGAGTGCTTCGACGATATTATACATCTTATCGAAACACTGCGATTAATTTCCTCGCCTTCCACTTTTTCGAGGACTGTGCGTATCTCTTTTAGAAGCAGAGGAGGCCACATTTCCAGATTACCTTAGCTCAAGACGCCTGAGTTTGAACAGTCTACCGCTCAATGAAATCTTCAAAATTAATCTCACCTATTGTTCTCGGAAGTAACATGCCGGGGCGTTGTATATTCAACTTCAATGCGTGACATCCAGTAACATCCCACGCTTCTCCGATTTGATTACGCAGAAGTTATTGCATGTTCATTTTGAATTCTCATGAGGCCCGGAATCCTTTTTGAATAAGCGGAGGTGTATTTGATGGTTCCTTTTAACTGCAGAGGGTTGCAGAAGGGCCGTTTGCAGAATGGTGCTGTCTTGCAAAGTTACGTTGGAATAAAGGAGTGCATTTCAGTCGTTTCTTCTCCCTTTTTCTCCGTGTTTTTCGAGTACATTCTGATAGTTGCACTTTCCTTTTGAATTTCGGCTGCATGTTTCGTATCGGCTAGTTCAGCTGATAGAGTAAGAGGGCAGATTTGCACCTTTTTGCAAGAATTTCCGGAAGTAAAGACGTTAATTGCCTTACATTTATTCAAGTCAATCTTCAGCTTCTGTTTCAAAGTTTCCAATTCCACCTTACACTGCATCTAGAAGCAAGCTCAAAGGGATCAAGGAAATGAGATCTCAATTTCACTTCTATTTTGCACATGATTGCAAAGAATGGTATTAAACGAAACATAGCCAACCCGATTTGCATATAATAAGGCTCCTTTTCAGCGCGATAAATGTGACTGCATAAGTTGCAGTATTTCCGAAATCGTTTTCCATTAATGCCTCAAAAGCTCATATACGATCAACTGCAAGCATGGTGGCAACGCCTTAAAGCACTTTCAAGAGCTGATTAAAGGAACTGCATAAAATGAGTCATTTACGAATTTTACTTGGTGTTTTTGCATTTTTGAAAGGATTTGCTGAACTTTCACGATATCGCTCAAAGCGTCCAAGATTTTCCGAGGAAAAAGTCCCCATCCTCATAAGAGGCATTAATGAAAGCCATCATAGCGTGAAAGAGAAAACATCGAATATTCTCTATACGGCCACACAATCATCACTACCGATGAAGATTTTCCTCAAGAAACCTCTCAAGAATTTATTAAACCTCCCTATCTTTCAGACACAGCCTCAGCCTAGCATCTTCACGAATATCTAACTCGATCAGAGACTATAGAGTGATAGAGAAGAGAGGGTGACCTGCGACAGCAAAACCCTTTAGGAGCGCCTAATCGTCTCAATATTGATGTTCTTATAGCCTTGCGCTATATGGATGCATTCATAGACCTTTTCTCCTCAAGCTCTCCGGCGCTTTTTTCACAATGAACGTAGCTGAACGAAGAGTTGCGAACATCAACTTAACGAAACGCTGCGAATGCTCAAAGTTCGCCTGATGCTTCGACTATTTCGAAAACTCCTTTAGTGGGAATTCTTTATAAATGGTCTCATTAAAGCCTGACCAGTGGCACATTTGTTTACACAACTAATCGCTGTTGTAGCAAATGGTGCTCAACTTTGATTGACACCTCAATTGATTCAGCTGCAGCAATAGACTCTGGAGATTCTGGTGGCCGAGCAAAGGCACCATTGCTATTCCTTTCCACAATGAACGCAGTGAACCTAGAGAACAAATGACATTTACAGGTGGGACTGAAGTTAGACTTAGAAGTCTATTCTTCTAATTCAAATACTCTTTAATTCATGTTATTCTAAAGTTTATTCCCTTTTGGTATTATTACGATGCTTATGTTGCACTTAACAGGGTCAGCATCCAGTCCGATGCTCAACGATCGCTACAGCCTACAGAAGACAGACGTTCAATGATTTCTGGCTGATAACCTCTACAGGTGTGCAAAGGTGGCACTAACTATTCGTTTGCTATGATGGAACCTGTGGGGATCTCTGCAAATAATCTCTTGATGAATGCTATTGAAAGGGAGTGCTATGGTCTCTTTAAACTGATAATGTGACATATAAAGTGCCCAATAAACGTGAGAATGCACGAATATTGCTTACTCATCAGTAATAGATGTGAACACCACATCCAACGAAGCATGGCAAAGATTCCGCTTTAATGAACTTAATGGAACCATCAGTTAATTTTACCTGTCAATTAGAGCCGACTATCTTCAAGAAAAGACGGCTATGAAGTAGCCTTATTAAGGAATAATAATTTACGGAAGTGACGAAAACCGTGTTATTTTGTTCACATGAAACTATTATTTCAGTTATCTGTATTGTCACCTGACGTGAATGCAACAGAAGCGAAAATATCAGATAGGAGCAGGGACTGGAAGCAGTTTGCAACAATTATTAGGATAGCTTTCGGTTTTAAGAGCAGACCTTATCCTCTCTTTTTTCCTTACATCAAAAATCAATATTTCCTTAGATTTTCAGTCATCGCTTCTAACAAGAGAATCACCGCTTCCCTCCCCTCTTCCCCCCTCCCCAGCAAAATTTTGCTTCGATGCGAAGATCCTCATCTGTAAACAACGATGTGGCCACAATGTGAAACGCAGGAAGAATCTACCCGCGAGCTAAAGGAGTACCAATGTTATATTGTTGTTCGCATTTCTTTGAGTTCTGTTACTTTATTAAGCGATGACTACATTCGTTTAACTGTTTCTAAACTGAAGGCCATTAAAGTACAGTGAAGCTTCAAGGATAAATGCCGTGAAATCTGCATAACTAATTCATTGGCAATTAAGGAAGCACCTCTTATTTTAAAAAAACGATCGAGGATTAAATGCACACGCCAAGAAGGTCCAAAAAGCGGCGAGATGAGCCAACTAACGTGCGAATATCGATGAAAGATAGGCAAATTTTGAAGCGAAGAAAGCGAATTGGTGCAAAAGGATATGAAAACGGCGTCTAAAGCACACTCATCTCAACGGCACTCTCGGGTATTCTGGAAAGAGGATCTGAGTCACCGAAAATTCAGACGTCGGTTCGATTAAAACACATACTGGCAAACGTCCTCTTATCAAGTCTGCAATATCTGATAAGAATGCAACAATGACGACTAGATAGGCGAACAATTTTTTCGATTTCCACTCACTGAACGAAATTCTTATTTTTGAAAGTGGATCTCTGGAAAACGGAATAAAGAAAAAGGAAAGAGACAACGGAGAACAGAAGGAAGAAAGGAAGCACCTTTCTACTTTTGATAGAGTTTGAGCGATATTTTGACCAAGAGGAATCACTCTTATAATCCCTTCAGCCTCCAACGCATTATTGCGGCGCGTGTCTGTATGCTTTTATGTGTATATACGCATTTGTCTTGATATTCGTGGTTTGCGCCAGGATTCGCTAGAACTAGATTTGCGAAATTTGCTGCATAAAACATTTGCAATATTATAACTTGATCAAAAATATTTGTTGGCTAGTTCAAGGCGTTTAACGGCAGCCTTAGGCGTTTATCATTGGCACATCAACTTCAGGAAAAAACTCGGAGCTGAAAAATTTATACGGACTTTACGTCAACTTGCACAGGTCAGGCCACAGAAAAACGAATCCTTTTTAGAAGATTCGCGTCTGAGCTGTGGTACCCTAAAAATTGACGACAGATCATTTCTTTTCTCGACAACAGATGCAATTTGCTGTTCGATTCAATGGATCGCAAATAAAGATTCTATGGCACTTTCTCTGCTACTCCTCACCACTTATTTAATACTAGAAAACACTTCGCTGTTTCAAACTAAAAACGCTTTGTTGAACTCCACCCAAACTTACTGCTGTGCTATGTCGGAAACCAACACTTCCCAACACCTTCAGTCTGACATGAAAGCCATCCTTGCACACAAGATAAAACTTTGTTTTCGATGTCGATATCGTTGTTAGATGACTTCGGTGCCACTCGTACACAAACTCATATCGACATATAGAAATAATACATCTTATTATGATTGAATATCCAACCAACACGCACTTGCTACGTTTGCAGGCAGTCACAGTGATTATGGAAAATGCATGTTTTGCTGATACTAGTGGCAGCGAGTTATTTCAAGTTGTGCCTGGTGGGACTACAAATCCGCATTTGTAAACAGGGAATCGGTAAAAAGTGCCTTACTCCTCAGTAGCACTCAAAAGCCACCTTTGGACTATATGCGTCACAACATCCTCCCTCTCCTCCTCTCGGCTCGTTTTCATAATGAGTGATTTATTTATCACCTAACTTCACTGACGCCCACGACTGCTGAGAATAAAGAGAGGAGTTAGAAGTTGCAATAAAGTCATTGCTTAGCGCGACGTATTAAACAAAAGGATTGTCGTTTATTTGAATCACCGGACATATATTTAAGTACATAAGCTGCTGTAACACATTTGAATAAAAGAACACCAATACGCTGCTTAACAACGACTGAAGACCATCGTCTTACAGTAAACAAAAGGCGCCATTTTCCACGTCAACCATCCTTCTTTGTCGGAAAAACATCATAATCCCTTGAATAGTCTTCTCAAATGAATTGTCAGCATTGCATTTGTATGAGCAAATCCCTGTATAACTTTAGCAACTGATTCATTCGCACATTTCACAGAATTCATTCGCATTTATGCAATTAAAAACCTGTAAGTGTTTCACTGTTTTGTACCAAAAAGCCTCCTTTTCGAGCACGGTTTCCTTGACGGAACATATCGGGTTTTCATGAGTCAAGACCACTGTATATGCGTTCTTCAAATACAATCACCTTACTTCGAAAAGGTAAATTTGCATCCATTCAACTATTCTATTCAATGCTGCCTGATGGTGATGCAACACGGACGCTTTGTTTTGCAGCATTTTGAAGCTTTTTCGTTATTAGAGAGCACACACGCATCTCTCTTTTCAAACATATCGATTATGCGAGAATTAAATTGAATTCGCAATTTTTTCAGTCGTTTCCGTTATCATTCGATGCACAATCAGTGAAGAATTCGAGTGAAAAAAAAACAGTTAAGCAGACAATTTGATATATGATTTCGCATATTTCATGATTTCTAAACAGTGGTAGGCCATCGTTTCTTGCTTAAAAGTGTCACTGGTTTAATTAAGTGCACAAATTATCCAAAAATCTCATCAGTTTTATTGATTATCCCATTAACTTCCACTTATGAGTAAAAGATATGAAACTGCTTTCCTTAAATTATTATCTAATTTAATAAAACAGCTTTAAACCGGAATAAAATTCGATGCTTACCGCATTTTAGGATGAACACTTTGGTAGTCTTTTTCGATGACTTTCTCGATTATTTATGCACTTATGAAACATTTGCCAAATGAAGGCCATTGATTTGTGACTTCATACAAAAGATTATTCGAAAGTGATCCTATTCACTGCAAAGAGTTCGATTATAGCAGAGCAAATTATGCTCACCTTCCCATTCAGATATCAATTGGGGAAAATTTCAGGAACGTTGGACATAGTTTATCGCTGCGATAATATGAGCGGCTAGTCACCCTGGCAAAGAAATACAGTAAATCTGAAAACTGCCTCTCCATGTAATAAACGAGATATTTTGCATAACTTTTTATGCCAACCGATACATTATCAGAACCCTTTCGAACAAAAGTTGCTCTGCCAATTGAAGTTATCCAAGGGCTCGAGCGCAATTAACCGATAAGAATCGGTCCTGAATTGATATTTTCTAAAGTTTCAAAGAGACATCTAGCTCGAAAAATGCTCCTAATTGACAGCACCTGAACAATAATATCACATTGCAGAGCAACAATCCGCCTACGCCTAAAATCCATACTCGATGCTGAAATGTTGCTTTCTACGCACACAACGGTTCTTTTCCGTGCATGAGAGCTATAGACGAGGTCAGGATTATCATCACCAGGAGTTGGCTGTTTTTGGTATGTGAGAAGAGTTGTGACCAAGGTGAATTTGTGTTCGGGGAAAGCAAGAGAAATCAAGTTTCTAAAGAGGAAGGGGGGGGGGGGGGGGAGGGGAGAGAGAGAGAACTCTGAGTTTGAGTGACGTTGCATCCTTTATACTTCGTTTTCTTCCAGCTGTAACTGTTAGTGATCTAATCTTTGCAATGAAATTGCTAACACTTTCATGGTAGAGCTACTCTATAAGTTCAGCTATAGCAAACTCAGTGGTCGCTGATAATGCTCAGTGATAAAACTTCACTGAAAACGGAACCACTCCATCAAACTAGACACACTTTGTTCTAAAACAGCGATAAACAAAATGAAATTTTTCCAGCGCGCACATTTCGCACAAGCACAAACGAAACAGAAGGTGTGAAGGCAAGCAGCAACGTCATGCCGTTACGCTTTTAGCGTTTCAGCCCACCTGATCGAGTTATTATTCAAGAAAGAGCGAAACGATGAATGAAATGAATCAGCCTGTGCAATCTGCTCTATGAGAGTAATCGAGCAAGAAAATTTCCAAATTCATCAACATATTATGAACAGAACAAATTTGCATACTAACTCATGAGGCACCGAGTGCTCTCGAATTACGGAAAAGTGCATTTCTCTGCAATTTCATAAAACCACCGCGAAATCGCTCTCAACAGGGAAGGAAAGACAACCGTAATATGGAATGTGCAACGGAATTAACCACTCTGCACATGTGATCTGCGCTGAAGCAAAACGCTGAGCTCAGTAGGCGCAAATGCAATATGGAGTGGAGAAAGCATGATTCTGACGAATTATTTATTTGCAGCATACGCTCATTGGATATCACCAAGTGAGAACGAACATAGAAACGCATAATATGCCCGGAATAACGCATTTCTGTGCTATCCCTAGAACAGCTCCTACATTTAGTGATATCTTTCCTTCACGAGTAACAGCAACCTCAACTAGCTGAAGCTCTTCGGTCGTTTCAAGCTAAACAAGTGAACAGATAAAGTAATATCGGCCTTGTCAATGGAATGAAAGAGAATATCGATTTTAGAGCAGTGAGAGCGGGAGTTACTTGAATAAGTATTGAAGCAATCCTCGTCCGACAAACCTAACTCGAGAGAGCATAGGAAGAATATTTTGAATTGAATTCGTTCCACTAATTGCGCCGCTCCAATTAGATCACTTTACCTTTTCGTCTCAATTAAAATGTGTTTAATTTCATCGATAAATTGATGGTGATGTTCTAAGATCAATTCTTGGTCAACCAAAGTCATTATGAGAACAGTAAATTGAGGCATATTTGGAGAAATACATGTGCACTAATGCGTAATGGTTGGTAACCTTTTAACAGAAGCTGAACAGAATGCCCATTGAAGCACAAAATCTTTGAATGGCCTCAAATTCGCAGCTCACTGATTCTGATAGACATCCTAGTAATGCATTTGTCTCAGGAGGAAAATTCAGCGAGAACAAAAAATTTCCGAAGAAATTAAATTGATGGCGGAGGTTTTATTGCGGGGAAGCTCATTTTCCTCGTCTGGAATTTTGGTAGAGTGCAACAGCTGCATGTGATATTTCAAATCTGTGGAAAGGGGCCACTTCTTAAGTTTCAAATCAGCAGCAGTTATTCCTCTCCTTATTTCTGCCCCCTCCACCCCTCTCTTCACAGTCTCCAATGATGGGGAGGAGTGATGAGGGAGAGTTCGGTGACGCCCTTGGAGGCTTGAAAGCGTGCGTGAAGACGGTACGCAAACTGATGCTTGGAGGATTCGTCTAAAAGTGTACTCGGGATTTATGCTGCTAAGCCAAAAAGCCAACAGTTCCAGGCTCATTCAATATGCTGGAGTATGGAACTAGTAGGAAATAATTTGCACATTCTCTAGTGTCATTGGATCACTTTGTACCTCTCTGAATTTTTGCGTTTTTGCAACAAACGCTCTCATTCAAGGGACTAATAGACATTAACACCACGTTTTATGAGCTTGCAATTTTTGTCGCGGCATCTCTGCAGAAAAAATATTGATATTTGCTATGAAGTGGACCTAGAGCTGTATCATGAAAAGTGCCAGAAAGAAATGTTGAATGTGTGCGCGTGTGTGTGTGTGTGTCTGTCTGTCTGTCTGTGTGTATGTGCGTTTGCAATACTGCTACTTGGCTGGTTGCAAAGATTTCACTTTAGAATAACGCCATTAAAGAAAACTTGTTCCTATTCGAGAAATATAATACGAAGCACTTCAAAGGATTTTGGGACGAGCAAAAAAAGTGCTGAGGGCAGTTTCTGATCAATTAGCAAGAAAAAATGTGATTAACTCATTATTTTCTAATGTTCATTACACTACTGAATTTGTCTGAAGTAAAACATCCTTAGATGATGACAGTATAAAACGAAGGCCACTTCGAAAGAAACCCAGATGGAAAAATAGCTATAGGGAGAAGCATGAAGGACTGATGAGAACGTCTGTGAAAATGAGTGGTGCTCGCAGGTGAAGTTCAGCGCTCTGTAATTTCCTCATCGTATATACTTGAAACTTTTTCAGCAAAAACCTGAATATTTGCTCAGCGTTGCAATTTATACACATTCTCGGACAGGTGAACAACTCTGCGATTTATGAAGGCCTTATGCTACCGATCGCTATTGAAAATGATGAACTCATAATTGCTATCACAGTTATAAAATTGCTTTTACCACGCCTATTTTTGTATGCTCGATTATGGGAACTCGTTTAATGAATGTAAAAAAAGAGATATAACATTATGTGAAGAATGATCCATAAACGAGCATGCATGAATTATGGTGTAGTGAGCAATCGAAATGATATGCAATATTTTGCTTTAATGCTCTATCAAAACGACCTTAAACAATAATGGTGAAGAAAAGCATATAAAACACATCGATCAATAGGAATTCTCTCGCAATAAACATCACCACACGGACACGTATGTGCATACGGCTGCTTCAACTAGGGAAGCATGCGAAAGATTCAAGAAAATTTGTGAACATAATACGTATTATAGAGCGATAACACGCATAAAATAACCGCCAAGTTCATCCGTCACCTCCGAAAAAGGATAAAACGAGTGAAAGCCTCGGAAAAATTGTGTGCATCTTGTGACTGGACGCGACCCTTTTTGCAATGATCGGACCGCATTGTTAGATGGGGTGAATGGATATGAATCCTTTCAAGATTTGAAAGGATTGTCGCTTCTGTTGGAATATGATTTCTTTATTGTGTACGTTCTATTAGTTGCCGCAGTGTGTGAAAGTAGCTGATATGTTGAGGCCAATGCAAAGCGGAACCAGCTTGTCTGGCACGCTATTTCAACAACTAGAAAGGGTATCACAAAGTCTAGCACGGTATGCGCTTCTACATCTTCATGACTAGACCGTTTCATATATTTCAAACAAACATAATAATTAAACATATACCCATGATACACTCACATTTTAACCGATCCGAGCGCATATACAAGTTTCTCGCGGAAAATCTGGTTACTTAGGGATCTGATTCATGGCCACCAGATTTGATCGCTCAGTTGTTAAATCCTGAGCAAAAAATCATGCAAGCATGCACTCATATGGTGCTGTCATAATGCACTTTCCTACTGCATAGTTGTCAAAAGCGCGCCATAAATGGCTAGATAAATTGACCACGTATGCCATTTTCAGCAGTACCCTCACATTCCAAATATGAGGAATGAGTCACAACCAGTTAGTTAAGTTTGCCCTCTCGGAAATGTCCCCTCCCAAGAACGTCAGTACACTAATTGGAAAAGCTTTTGCTCTATGCTGCTCCACAACGAACAGTAAAAGATACTAGGAGTAATTTGTGGCCTCTTTTGCTTTCTGAACTACTAACTCAGAACTGACACAATTTTCGAAGTTTTTAATTGAGTTCATTTGGTTAATGAGGCGAAGTTGCAACTGCAAAAATTCTCTGCGCTTCTTTTCTCTCGTCACTAATATCCTTACTGATGAGTTTCTGCCGCCGTTCGCCAAGAACTACACATTAGTTGCTTTGAGGAGGCACAAAGAAAAATCCTTCTGAGAAGCAGTAAACTTTCTTCCGTATCGTCTGACTTATGCATTACAAACCAATCTAGGATCGCCAGCAAAGAGAAACAGTCAGCGGCCGTGTTTACAAAAGTATCATATTTTGATAGTGTTTGGTGGAGTTATCACAGTGCTCCAAACATGCTTACCGACAAATCATAGTTTTCGTTTAAATTCATCAATTTAAATTCGTCAAACCATGCTATATCACATTCTTTGCTACATCACAATCACCTTTTCCACTGCACGACTGAGCCGAGATGAGGGACGCGATAGTGGAGGATGGAAGTAAGAGGAAAGAGAAAGAGATTGCTGCATCACCCATTGCTCTGGAATGCCAAGAGGTGAGTAGACAGTTTGATTGAGGTAGTCGAAGGACGCAAAAATATCCACAAACAGCATCTGAAATCTGCTAACCAGGACGTCATGCAACACGGACACATCCGAAGGAAGCCTCTATGGTACTGTAAGTGGAAATGGCTGCGTGTTTGCATATTTGAATTGCAGCGTTTGCATCAAATTCTTGCGGCACTCATCGGAGAGCACAAACTGTTAGAATTCTTGCCTGTCTGAACCAAGCCCCTCATAAATGACGAGGTTCTATCCACCGTACTTTCTCAATGTTATGTTCCCTCTTCCGGTGGTTCCGAGTAATTTCTTTCCCCTTTCATAAAATGGCCCACGCCAGATTACACACATTCGTCGCCGCAGCGGGTAATAGAGACATATCCTGAGGCTGCTGACAAACCTATTTTCTGGCCCCTCAGGTAAAGGATTTCGTCCTAGACCAGTTTTCCGTCCAGTCGGCTCCCCTCATACATCAAAAAGATGCCTCAGACGCGGATAACGGAGCTCCTAACACAACTACTAGGAACGAATGAGTTGACGATTAAAAAAGTCAGTACAGCGTCGGTCTCTGTAGCTGCTGAATGCAACCATTGTAGCAAGAAAATGTACTTTTCCTCCGTTTGCTTATTAAGTATGCAATCTTCCATCAGTAATATCTGAAACCCTCATTTAATGATCCCACTTATGCGTCTTACTTACGACTTGCAAATAGCGATGCACTTTGAATAATTTTTCAGCTCGCATCAAATATTCGTTTCTGAGAGCACCGTTTCTGCGAATAATGAACAAAGTCGGATGCATGAAAATATCCTTTATTTTTCAACTGTCATTAAAATCTTTGAGTGAGTTTTTTGAAGAATTAAGTTGGAAATGTGTTTTCAACGAACCGGTATTACTACTGTTTTTAGGTCAGTTCCACTCTTTCGGTCATTCCTAAACGACAGTACAAGCCAGCATTTAAGTAGTCAAAGATGGGAAAAACGGTTGCATGGACGAACGAGCAACCAGCCGTTCGTGTGTCAATGACGTTTCATTAGCATATAGCGAATCGGTGTGTATGTGCATTGCAATAATGAGCGACGCTTGCTGTCAGCCGCAAAAATAACCGAATCAATAGGCCGATGAGTGCTTAGAGCTTGCGCATCGATGCAACCACGACAACGACCGACGACGTTTGATGTGCCTTCACAACTATGCTTACTTTGGCCTTTGTCAAACGCACATCTCTGCGACAACAGCATCCATGTTTTCTAGCGCAGGTGCGCTGAAGAAATAACTTTGATTATTTAAAAAACGGTGTGACGAATGCGAGCCTTCGGAAAAGATGGCGTAAGCGAAAGTGTGTCCTGCTCTAGTCAGTAAGATTCAGCTCCGTTTATGATCGCTCTCCTTCAGGTATCGACGGGCAGATGATGAGAACTTCTCACAAAAGAATTCATTACCTCCGCTTGTCCATCATCACCGATACCTCTTCAGAGCTGAATCGGGAAATGCCTAGATGAAATAGCGCGACCAGTAGAATTTTATGGCATACCAAATATCCTCACAGACAAAGTTTGTATTTCCACTATCAGTAAAAGTAACAATCTTTTCCAATAACCTCCTTCATTGTTACACCATGGCAGTTGACAAGGTTGTTGTGATGTCGGCCACATACAACGCACAGTTGCCTTATATCATGGCAGCGTTTTATCCCGTCCACAACGGTGGTACCACTTAAGAGATGAACTTCAGCACTTCGTTACTGGGAAGTACTATTATTTATTTCTGCAAGAATTACAGTAAGGACGTCACGGAAGGTTTTCTTTTAAAAAATAGTTTCATTTTTCCAACACTTTGAGGCCGAATCTTTCTGCCCCCAGAAAGTTGAGCGAAGAAATGAGTTTCTCGAGTATTTCAACCGATCACTTCGTCTAACTGATTCTTCAGGTCTCTCTCTGCCCCCAGAAACTGCGTCTGGAAACGTTCAATAATGAAAATGGTAATTTAATCACAAAAAGTGCACCCAAAATGTTGCGATTTCGTTACATCGTCCGATATCGTGCTGTCACGTTGGGTGCTCCATATTCATCATTTTCGTTCTTACAAATTTATTTCTGAGGTGCCGTCAACCTAGCAGTTCAATTTGCGGAGAATTTGCGAATGTGCAAATTCATTTTGATTTCTGATATGGCGGAAGCAAATTTCTAGTCTTTTGTAGTTTTTCCCCTGCAGTCCAGCAAGCAATGCCACCCTTACTGTGCATCTTCCCAATAAAGGTACGGACCGGAGTCGATGGTGTAAAGCGTTGACTTTTGAAAAGACCCTCCCTAAGTTTGCGCTATATGGCTCATAAAGCTGAAAGATGCAGTAAATAACAGTCCAGATAGCTTGGCTTTTCAGATGGTAGTAATCGCTTAGAGTTGGACGCCATGCATGGCGAAAAATCTTTTCAGCGAAACCAGTAAGCAGAATTGGTGGCTAACGGATACGATGTTCATAATGCGCTTATTCCAAGAAGTGAACTCACCTTCAGCTATAAATCATGATTGAAATTTTGCATATCCTCAAAGAAATTTACTCGAAGCAAACCAACTTTCAAGTTACTCGAGGTGTTACTCAATACAGCTAACCGTATGAACAACAGTTTTAATATCTCTGACTTTTACCTGAGCCTACTGATTTCAAGTGGTATTCCAGTGAATCATATCGCATGCGAGAAACCGATATAGGATGAAGTTTTAAAAAGCGAGAACTGTGGATAAGGCATTTCTGTGACACCAGTAACTGCCTTCCGTCGGTGTTGCGGGGTTGTGGAACTATCTTCTTCGGATCCTCCTGAGAGGACCTTCGAATCCGCACCTTCGTTGCTCAGCGATGTTCTTTACCTAGACTCGTATCCTGCTCACCTCAGCTTGATCTTCCCGCTTTCTTATATGATAAGTCAAATTCTGTTTTTTTTTTTCGTTCGGAGTGTACTGTGATGAGCCAAGTTTTACATTTCCACAGCCCCAACAGCCGCTCTGATCCTTCATTTCTTCGTCTTAGGAAGCATGTTTTGAAGCTGCGCAAAGTTGTCGACAGCTGTAAAACACAAGACCCAACCAAGATATCGTGCTAGTAAGCAGAAAAAGCAAAATGCCAAGTGAAGTGGGCAGGACATGTACGCTCAATTCGCACGATCAGTGGTCATCAAAAGCATTCAGTTGGCTCCCGTTAGAAGTGAGATGACTCCTCAGAAGGACGTCCTGAATATAGAACTTCATGGGGAGGAAGCTGCGGCAAGTTATACAGCATGGTGAAAAATGAGATAAACAAGAGGCTAAGCTTCGTGAAAGCTAACCGCCTCGCCACTCGATAGTGGCGATAAACGATCATAACGCGTATATTGCAGCCATTAGCGTCGAGATAAGAGTGATGGCTCATCTATCAGCTTCGAAGAATCCTTGTAGCGCCCCTTCCTCTAATGCATTCATTCCTTAACCGATCCCACCCCTCATACAGCTCTTCTACGTAAAATTCGTTTGGTGCCTTTTATAAACTAACGTTTTCGTCACATTGCATCTATGTGTAAGTAACAATACGCGTAGTGTGTCTGCTTGGTATTTTCAACTTCGCAACAGCTGAAGCCACGGTTACGGGGAATTTGGCACGCATAGTGCACAGCATAGAGTGCATTTAAACCGCATTTCACTTCCACCCATCAACCTCCTGTTTACCTCCTTGAAACGGCACCTGAGAAATCGTTGCGTGTGTTGACTTCTTGCGTCAACAACTAAACATCACTTTCAATCTTGATGACTTCTTCGTCTGGCATTGCCACCTTTTTTTTTGTTATGTCTGCTAAACCCGCGAGCCTAGCTCTCATCAGATCAATGTTTCTTCCTTTCTTTGCTAGCTGCTGCATAGTCAATAGCTTCGGAGGGATAATATTTGAAGAAAAATGTGAAACGACATAATAGAGTACAAAATAATAAATAGGCCGAAATAAGTCCAAGCTTATACGAAAACTTTGTACCCTATAAATTACATCCCAATTCCATTCACAGTCACGAGAGAAAAGTTAATATAAACTTTGACATTTGCATGAAGTTGTTGAATGTTTAAAGAACTATCTAAATGCCATTTCGTTTTAAGACGTAAGCGAAGATTAGTTCGTTGGTTTTAAACGAGAGATAAAGTAATGTGAATATCTATGAAAACTAAACTGCCGAATGCAGCACGAGCAAATTCTTCGTAATGTGCTAATCAAGGTTGCCATTAATATTATGGCTTAACGCCGCCCTGTACAATAAAATGTCTACTGTACGTCCGTTAGATGAGTTCCGTAACGTCGTCGTTTAGCAAATCATCTTGTAGATGCGAACGTTTAACTTTCGATCACATCACTAACCATTGAGGGCACTATTCCATCGCAAATTCTTCTACATCATCATATAAAAGATACCTGACATAAATGAGTTAATTAAACGGTAAAATAGATATCACGTTTGGGAACCGGAAGAGAAACTTGTGTTAACGCAAAATAAACGTTAGCGATCCGGCTAGAACTTCCTAGTTGTTCAAAATTTAGGCCATTTTGCACTTGAAGACAACAATATCCGTTAGTGAATTAAAATGCCAACGAACCTTCATCCTCCTCAAAATTGCTCAATAATGTGAAAACAACAACAAGTGTTTTTTTGACGCTAAAGGAATGGGCAACAGACCATTCAGACATAAAAGTTGGCAAGTGGGCCTGGTTGATTAGTGTGGTTGGATTTAGAACAATTCACGCACTCACAGCAACACTCTGCCTATAAATCACAAAAAACTGCCGAAAACAACAATAATTATAACTAAACATTCATATTCAGCCTTGATTATCTTAAAATGACGTTCAAATTACCCAGCCAATTTGAATTTCGCCGTTTAAATTTGTTCCATTTTTAGAGAAACCCTCCTTCCATACAAAATTTTCTTAACACAATTCTTCTGAACATTTGAAGGTGTTTGAAAATACAGAAAAAGATCATTTAGGATCTGATTTTTTTTTACTTGAAATAGGCTGAACATATGTCATTCGATTCAAATCGGAACAATTCAAGTCGCCTTACTAGACTTCCTTATCGCGTCAATACTACGTCAACAGCATAACTGCTGTGACCGTGTTCATTCCAAGTCTACTTTTGCACAGGTATATGACATGAAGACTATTTGATATGATCAAATTAAATTCTTTTCGCATATAATGATATAATATGTATTGTCGAAATATCTATTAATTAGTCGCAATGGAGAGTTCACTTAAACGAAGCTGCCTTTATCCTATGCCAACTTTTACGTCTCTTGCATTAAACAAAATGGTTGTTTGAAGTGCCGAACAATATAATTCAGCTTTTTTTTCATGTATAGTCGAATGAAGGAACTAGAGAACAACATAAAAATACGCATAACTTCGTCTTAATTGCTCAAAAATCATGTCCAACTAGCATATTCTATTTGCTTAAGTATTCCAAATGATATCTTCGCTTCACAGACGGAACACAATGAGAAATTATTGAAGCTGAAATATTTGAAATTCCTTTCATGCCTCAATCGAACTTGGTGATTATACGCTGCAAGGTTTTTAGTCACTCATATGGAACAAAGGCGTTTAAATTGAACGGATACACAGTACTCCTAAACATTACATGTTCACAATATGTTCTCGCCGATCCATCTAAGTTTTGTCCCTTCAATAATTCATCCACTTCTATAAAGCACGTTTTCATCTCTCTTTCATTCTATAATTATGTGACGGTTTTATGGATGAAGAAGTCTCGGCCTTCGTAATTGCTACGGAAACTTTTGAAGATAGACAATATGACATCAAGTTGAAACAAATCACACGGATAGTGGAGGACCTTTGAAGAGATTGAAGAGAGATAGAGAAACGTAGGGAGATGGAGAGGGAGAGAAAGAAGGGAGGAAAGAGGAAGGGGGATGGAAAAGAGAGGAGAAAGAAGGAGGGAGGGAGGAAAGAAATGACAGAGAATAAGAGTGGGGGAGGGAAGAAAGAGGGAGGAAGAGGAGGAGAAGTAGAAATAAGCGTGGTTTTGCCTGAGAGCCGTGCGTGTAGGAGAAGACTGAGAAGACTGTTCCCTAATGGCTTGATGCACTTGGGAGCAGTTGAGAGCAGGAAACAACTTCATTACCCCTAATGTGAACCGCTCGTATTGTGTGATAACAAAGCGGACTCCGAGTTACAAAGCGAGATGCATTATTCGATTTGTGCGACGATTGCATAGAATGCATAGATAGAGACGGATGTGGTTTGTCAACATTTAACACAAATGTGGAAGGTTTACAACAATTTGACACATTCTTCTGCGGTCAACGCACATCTCTCCCACTAAAACACATAAATATTTTATTTATTTGTTTACTTCTATTATTTGTTTCTTCGACGTGCCTTAATGAGCAAATATGTGCACAAGTGTATAGAAAATAGGCAACATAAGAAAGAGTAAAGAGGAATTTGCGTATGTCCAATGGAGTGTATAAAGAAACCCAACATGTAAGGCGCAAAGAAATGAACGGGAAACAGCCACTACAAGAATATCAGCATCGCGAACATTTAAAACATAAGGCGGCAATCGAGTGAAAACGAAACTACTCAAAGATCTCGCGAACGTTTATGTATTTATTTGTTTGCTTAGGCGTCTCACTAAAAATTCTTTGTGTATGTTTCTTTACTATTGACAAATAAATGTCGACTCGTCTCTAATGCTAAATGAGTTAAAAGAGAAAGTTTTGCTGGCCGCCCACGTAGTGGGAAAAATCCTCAAAGCGATCAAAGAAAAAGCATCAAAGAAAGCGAATTCTATAATTTTCCATCCCAATTGCCAATATATTTGATGCAAAACAAATGTGCCGCATAGAACAAATTGGTTGTACTATAATATTGCGTGGTTAAGATTTCCGCCGCTTAGAGACGTTACTGCTATCATCAATAATCACGCATTTTCGGCGAATGCATATATGCAGCATATTTATAATCTCATCACATATGGAACTCTCTTCGTAAATATCGCATAAAGATAAATTTTCAAAAGAAAGTGCCATCTGAGACAGAGATGAGATGATGTCATTCTTGATACACAGCTGTTAATCGGTGTTTTCCTCTCTGCTTTGGAAACGTCATCCACTTTAATCTTCGCTTATGTGTTTGGCGATGCTAGTGCTAATTTTCTCGTCATAATAATTCGACAGTGTTGTATAAGCGTATCACAAGGTTAACAACAGCACAACAGCATCAAGTAATCCTGGAATTCTTCTAATAGTCATGGATCGCTTTAGAAATGAAAAATGCTCAAGTGTGTGACGTTGTTCTTCCCGCGCCCCTCGCCGCTTCATCCACTGCCTCCAAAGCACAGCGAGTACAGCATGTTCAATATGCGGCCATGCAGTCACGATCGATTCACACTGTTCATCACGGTATTGAATTTGGTGTTTTATTTGTTCGAAAATAAGCATTTGCTTACCTTAAACATCCGTGCTTGCATTGCAAAGATTAGATCTATGCAAATAAACAATATAGGTGTTCAATGAGCGGTTCGGAATCTCGAAACAAAAACGATAAACAAGCGATCACTAACAAAAAGCTATATTCGTAAGCAAAGCTATGCATTTGCATTGCGATGCCAAATTCACCTGCAATTGATATCCCACAGGAGGCGCTGATTTGCATCATGATTTCCAAGAAAGCCCTCAGGTCCAAGAAAGCCCTCAAGAAAGCCCATTTCCAAGAAAAAAAAATCGATACGGTGACTGCAAAACCCTTAGGTCCACCTCTACCCATTCCCCCTCATATAGCACAAAGTTCAGTCAGCTAAAAATAGAGAAGCACAAAAACGGTTTTGAGCAATTCGTTGTGACAAAAGAATATTAGGAAGAAGCAAGTCGGGGCACTTTTATAGAGTCTGTCCAGGAAGATCCTTAGATGATTTTATGCAGATATATACATCTGGGATGGAAGAAGCTGCCAGCATATCACTTTTCAGATAACAACCGTTAATTATATCGACGGCACTCGTAAACAACTACGGTGGGAAGTGACGATCGGATCGGCCCGGCAAACAAAACTGCACAACCGCCTAAAATCTGACGATTACTGAAAAATACCGATGCCACTGACCTAGCTGACTGCATTACGAGCGTAAGATATGTTCTAGTAACTTGATCCAGAAAACGCTCCCGAATAAGAATTTTTGAGGCTACCGGTTTCAGCTATTCGGATCAATAAAATGGTAGCGACCGCAAGTTTCGTGAAACGAGTTTTTACGAAACGCGTCAAATGAGATTCGTGCCACGAGAAACTCATAGACGCCTCAAACTTTCCTTTGCAATGATCTCGGAAAGTACTGTGCAGGAGATTTACATCCTCTCTAGACGAGCAAAGCTGACTGATACAACGATAACCCGTAAATGTCTGTAAAACTCAACAAAATTTGTGCACCGGAACTATATTTTTAAATTTTGCATCACTGGGCTAAGAGCCAATAGCTATGCCTGCAATGATAAAACAATCCACCCCTACTTTCTTCCACTCAAACAATAGACAAATATTTGGAACTGAGAGTGCTGCGGCCGGAGGTGGTGATGTCATACAGCAGTTTGTTTTTAATGCACTTCTTAGGAGGCGGCTTAACAAGCGAACAAACCGGTTAAGCAACGCCATTCAAGACTGCTATTGCTATTCAAAGTGCCTTTTGAACTTTTAAGGTTTTACCGATGTTCGTAATAAATCTTTGGGTGTTTATAAATCACACCACAAAACCACTCAACTTCTCAAAGTTTTTCGGGCAATTCAGTGTATCGTTTGTGGTTTCAGTAATTAAGCAAGAATTGATTGAACCGCTTAAGCAAACAGCGAATCTTGTGGCGAAGCTTTGATGAGTGCCGCTGGAAATTCATCTCTTTGCTCACAGAAACGTTTTTATGCGACAAAGAATTCAAAAAGATAACTAAGTGGCGAGCAATCCATCATATATTTTAAAATACATAAGAATTACGAAAAAATTCCCAAACTTGTTTAGTGTTTCGCTAATTCCATCAGACAGATCATCGCCTTCTCTAGGAGATTTATGAATTTCACCGCAATTCACTGTGCCTTTTAAATTTCGCCAAAAGAGGTGGCACTACTCTTAGTTCGAATCACTGTCTCTTTTTCATCTTAGGTTCCTCCTCCTCTTCTGTCTCCCCTCCTTTTCAAACCATCGGCAGCCAAACATTCCATACTCTCAGAGCTGTAGTAAACATTAGGCACCACCGTACAAAACTATTATTTTATGACTTACTTTCTGGTTCACAAGTAAACCCAAGAAAAAGCTGTCCGCATGTGGAGATTGAAACAATCGAATAGAGAATCATGTGGCCATGAAATTCTTCGTTTTTATCAAGATCGACAAATGGAAAAGTTCAGATAGAGAAAAACGGTCCCAACTGACATCGGGAATAGTATTTGACGGCTAAATTGAAAGCAGCTTGAGGAGAAAAGAGCGCTTCTTCGAAAACAAGAGAACGGTATTATTGACTATTGACCGTGTGGTTAGAGGAAATAATGAGAGCACACTGATGTGAACAATTTATCTGTAAAAAGTTCCCCGTCGCATTTCAACGCTCGAGCTCCGCCTTAAAAAAGAGAAAGTTTTGCGCAGTTACGCTGAAAAAATCGATACAGAACCTCAAAATCTCCTCAAAGAACCAATGCAACTGCTGTCGTTTAACTACTGCAAGTTGAATAACACTAATCACTACTGCTTCCTGTTGACACCTTGTTCAGCTTATGATTTAGCGATCCAAATAAATCGACGCCGTCGAGGAACGTTTGTCGCTTAATGGTGCTTGAACATGTGAACCTACAGCTAGCTGGTATTAGGTCACTACATCTAAGTTATGCGCCTGTAAGGTGCGAGTGAGGTTCACCCTTAAGTGAATTTCATCGCTAACGGGAAATAAACGATTGAAAATTGAGTAAAAACGGTGACTTGTATAATGCAATTCAATAAACGATAGTTTTCAAAAGCACAGAAAAGTACTTAACAGATGAACCGGTATGAAGTGCGACTTTTGCTGATTTTCTCATCAGGTCGGCCGGTTTCATAAAATGTCAACAACTAAATAATCATGAGCATTGATGTTTCAATTAATCCCACCGCTCCCACATTTCTGTTGCAAAAAATTCATTATGAGAACCTCTCGTCAATGCGCACGCATCTCTCTCTCAGGTATATTCAACATACTAGCCTTTGAAAGTGTGCTCTATGGTGTGGTCTCCTATACCAGCCATCACACGAGTCAACCAACTTTCAAAAAGGCAGTTCAACATCAAAATATGTTCAGCATCAACAATGTTGAATATATTTTTAAGAAAACTGCATTCATTTACACAGCTAGTTTTTTCATTTCATGTCGTTCGGACTAGAAAGCCTGCAGCGCAACTGGCACGACCTATGCTTTCGTGCTTTACTGATCTGAGAAAACTTTTCAAGACATAAGCAATAGAAGATGATAAAATGTGCAAAGAGATGTATTCTTTTTAAAGACTTTCGACTCTGTCTTGCACTTCCAATCTTCCACAAAATATTTGCTTCTCTATGGTCCAGGCAGTGTGCAAACAACATCCAACCAGTATGATCCACGAATTCTTTTCATCTTTAAATGTTTTTCGCTCCTTCTAACATTGATGGTCCGGAGTGGAATATGATTAACAGCCATATGTGGTGTCCACCATGTCAACTGAATTTCTTAACCTTAGCTTCAGCGGTTCAAGAGTTGGAGATACATGCAGAAGGCCCATAGAAAAATACAGACGAGATGTCTTCATACTGCACACCTCGGCAAAAGCATAAAAAGATTCTTCTATGGGGGCACTTTATGAGGGCTGGGAGCAGTTAAGAAATGAATGCACAATTTCGCACTTTTCGTTATTTGCAATCGAAATATAAAGCTGAAGGGCCGGTTGCGTGAAATGCAACGGTGATTATTGTTTGAGCTTTCCTGCCATGTCGCTCCACTTGATCCAACTGGGTGGGCCTTAGACGCAGCTCTACTAGTTGCAACTTTAAACACGTTTAGTACTCAATTTGAAGGTGTGTCATTTCGGTCAGAGACGACGCTTCATTTGGAGAGCTTAAACAGGTGGTAACACTGGGAAAAAGTTAAATTCACAACGTTTCATAGCTCTTGCTCAATTGGTCAAAAAATTAACAGAGAGCTCATAGGCAGAAGGGCACGAGAATATACATATGTATACATGTCAACATGACGCACTTTGCAGCCGCAAGTTTGCAGAAAAAAGCAAGGAAACGTGCTCATGGAAAAATGACTCAGAACATAGCATGAATTCAACAACACGATAGCTTCCTGTTGGGTTGTTGTGTAAAAATCTATTCGACGAGTAACACCGATTGGATCATTTTCGGTTGATGTAAACGGTGATAGTCGATGGTCGAAATACCGCCCATTAATATCCAAGAGAACCCTAGTAAAGCGAACCGATTGATTTGGCCCAATTAAGTGAAATTCTAGACTGTCATAACCTTGAAGCAAGCATTTTTGACCGCTTATGGAAAGGATTTTCCGGATGGCAAAGGAAGAGTCCTGAGCATGGTCATAAACTTGCGTTGCTTAAGGGAATTCACACAACATCAGTCGCTTCCTGACAGATTTTTTCTGATGCGGTTCGAACGACAAAACTAATTAACGCACAAGTAATAATGCTTCGTTGCAAGACGCGTAACTCACTGTTGCGACCAAAAAGCAATTGCTGGTCGTCTTTCTGAGCCATTAATTTCATTTAAAACTGCGTTTCCAATCACCATAACAAATTCAGAGTGAAGAACACGCTATCCAATAACGTTTAATTTGTTTGGTGTTGACTCGTTCGAATTATTTTGGTAACACCCTTATGATATTCTCCGAATGCCTCAATGGGGGACCAGCTTGCTTTGAGTTCACTCCCAATTTATCTACACTTTTACAAAGGATCCCTCAAATTTGGTTCGATTTTTCTCCTATTCAGTTGCAACTCACTGAGGTGTTTATGCATTGAGCAATAAAACACTAGAATTTACAATGCGACACTACTTGCAGCTAAGACGCGTCGCTGATGGAGCTCCTCGTAAGCAAGTGAAGGCATCTAGCAGAGTTAACAGTGATATAAAAATTAAATTTCAAATCATGCGGCAATCATTTCATTGTACGCATATTCCCATCAACAACGGTAGAAGGATAATTAGCGCTGAATGTTGAGTATTGCAGCTGCATCGGCAAAGATTCTCCAAGAGTCCAAATTGCAGTGGGATCTCGTAGAAATATCGACGATTCAGGAGCTCAGACTGGGACTACAGAGTTGCAACCAGATCCATGACACTGAAAATTTTATAAAATAAAATTCTAATGAAGATCAATAGCGGTGATTCTTACTTATGCGGGCTGCTGACCGGACCGATAATGCAGAAAGACTGAACCTTCCAGCAACAATTTACGAGCTGAGTGCAAGTATGTCGCATATGTGGGCGACGTCAGAGCAAGGATCGTTGAAAAACGCAACTCACCTTTTTCAACTCTTCCTGCCTTTTGTTCCCTATTCAGTTTCTAATCCACTTGTGCATTCAGTGAATTATGCAGCTCAACTAATCTTCTGCTTTAGTGGCTCTCTCATTAGACCCTATAATAGGTCTTTCAAAAGTGAAAAAGGCAAGTGTAAGAATTCCGGCACCGTTATCGATTGACAGAATCGAAAAAAGAAATTAAGTGATTGCTTTTGTGAAAGTACGCAATAGAACAGTATATCCAAGCTTCCATTACAAATAACTGCGATATGTTCAATGTCTCATGTTAAGAGTAACTTCACCTTGGCTCATATCCCGATGATGACCACTGTTTTATGACTAACGAAGACATTCTTCGCAGGCGTCATAACCAGCAAAAGTCTAAATCAAACTGATTGTTGCTTTAACATTAAATGTCAACCTATATGTAAAGTACATCTTGTCAACCCTTCGTTACATCTTGATCGAATTGCTGTTGCTTTTCTCACCTCACGTTTATTTTATTAGACGCAGAGTTGAGGTGATGAAAGCCAAGCAAAAACTAATGACTTGTGAAAGAGTTCACAATAACTCTCAGTGGTGCAGCATCTGCCCAGATGGTCTTGGGTCCATCTATTCCAGCGGAATTGATTTCTAACTGCCGTCAAACAGAAACCATGGCAAACAACCAAGCATGAAATCTAGGCAAAAGGAAACTTGACATCAGTATCCCTGGAGCATTTTTCCATCCTGCTAAGTCTTCCAGTTTTTTACCTCCATAAGAAATTTATCTCCTTTGATGGGCACCATAAATCATTAGGCGGCGCATTTAACGAGATGCGCTGCCTGATCATGAACGACACCATCAGGACTATCTTAGTGAATAGAAGAAATCATTTTCAATTCAAGAGGGAGGCACTCAAACGCATTCATTTGTTTTAGTTAAAATGAACTCAAGTAAATCTGAGCTGAAATTCTACTTCGATTGGATTGCATAAAGCAAATTTCTGAAATCGGGAAACCACTTCACTTCTAAACCACTTTGTAACGCCTTCTTCGGACAACTATTTTTACATACGGGGTTCCACTGATAGAAAGAACTTAAATGGTGCTGGTTCAACATTTCGAGCGCCCATACACCCCATCAGCCACACTTCTTTCGTGAAATAAAGCAAAAACATTTTTGAACGCAGCGCTCAAACGAATAACTATTCTCCCAAATTTGGGGACTTGCTTTTATGAGCTTTACTAACATTCCTTCGCAAAAGCGCATTATGGTATCATATGTGTGTTTGTGTGTTTGCCTGCCTGTCTGTTTGAAATTTTTGAAAAGTCAACCATTGAAGCTATAGTTGCAAAATTTGATGGTTTAATGTACATTAGATCTGCTAACCCATAATTCGAACTTGCCCATCAAATTTGTGCACAATAAAAGGCGGGAAAGGCGTCTTGTCCCATCAAATCGGTTTAGCTAGAAAGAAACAAATCGTTTGTACAAGGTCTGAATGGGCAGGAAGATTAATTTGAATAAGAAGGCATCATTTCGCATACTTTACTCATCGTTGAAAAATTATAAAACTGGCTAGTCGGAATAGCTGAATCCAGAAGCGAACAACGCGCCCTTCAACGATTTTTCTTTCGAGAGCAATTCTTAATTGATGCTGAGCCGCCGAGTAACTCCGATTTCGGTTATCTTATTAGCTAACCACATTGAACCGATTGACTTAATGTCGCCTGTTATATGTCTGCTACAATGATAAATGCTCATAGTAATCCATACAAAACACTGAACTCCCTAAAAACACACGTATGAGCATAAGAACAACGCATATGTATCAGTCAGCTCGCCTTGGGAAGATCACCGCAGAACAAGTTGCCATTATTTACCTGCCCAAAAGCTGCCAAGTTGGACGTTGCTGATTCGGGAACAACGAGAGTTGACTGTGGTGAAAATGACATTCATCGCAACATGACCATGACAGCCAGAACGGTTACTAGTAGAGATGCATGAAAGCGGAAGCCATAGCTGAAGGAAACTGCTACACCAGTTTGGAATTCTAATGTTGTTTCTGTGCATAACAAAGTACGACTAAGCCGGCGTTCCCTTCACCTATTAGCCTTTCATTGGAGCCGTTCCATAGTTGCGAACAAATAATAATTTACCTATCTGCAAACATAACGAGCATCTTCGAGCTTTGAAGCATGTATTGATGTAGAGTTGGATCTACGATTTGTTCCGTGACAAACAGAATTGCAAGATCCACCTTTCAGCCACAAAAAATTGGAGTCAGTGTTGAGGCGATTGCATGGAAGAGAGAGGAAGGCCTCCTTGTAATGGAATAGGAGAGCGCAAAAGGATAGTTATTAGTATATAGATGAAATGATAAGTCGATATTCCACTCACTCGTTATCAAAATGTCACAAACGATGACGAGATCCCGGAAATTTCCGTTGTATGTTCTGGAAGTTGCAGCAGATATAAAAACGAAAAGTGCTTGAAGGGATGTAGATTAGTCGCACTCAACTACGACTTATGAATGAAGCTCTGCACCCTTCTTCTTAGTCGCGTTTTCCTCCTATTCCGAATCTTTTTATCAACTTCTGTCCAACAACTGATTCACCAAACGAAGTTTTAACAAAGTCATAACAAAGTTCGTGAATTTCTTAGGTTGCCTGTTGAAAGAAATAAGAACTTTCGGAACTCTGCTGAACTATAGCGGATGAACGATATGGTGGTTATGGGAATTCGAGCACAGCTGATGATATTGTACTGAGGAGCAATCAACTAAAGTACTGAACATTTGTCGACGCGAACTCTATGGCCTCTTTACAGGGATGATGTGGCGTAGAGCTGCGTCTTAGCGAAATTATAATGTGAGATCTTTAGAAAATAGCTGGATACCTGGCGCCCCCTAGTCCCGAAACGAAATTGTGTGGACTCTACTCTGACCATTATTTACTCTTACAGTGCAGATTACAGAACTCGTGTAAATCCCACCCAATTTATTGCATCAAATTTCAACAACTGCAGCCTAACGAACATAATCGAGACCATTTTTTTGTAAATGCCGTTTCTTTGATCCATATTCTAGTATCATTACCATTTGCTGTCCAACCACCACTATCAAAACTGCTTAGATGGTTTTCATTCTACAATATGGATACCTTATAATCAAGCACCTATTCTGAATGGCGGAAATCACGTCAGTTGCCCATACAAGTATCATTTTTACTATACTTGGAGGTGTGAGGAGTGTTTGATGATGCCAAATATAACAGTCTGATTAGAACTAGCTTTCGAAAATGCTCCCTTTTATACCACAAATATGAGTGTATCTCTCGTTCCATTTTCATTGTGTCCCAGATATGCCTCGCAATACACTATCACATGTTTGCACTCCATACCCATTTTATAGTGCTCAGAAGCCTAAGCAAGCTTAAGCATGCTTATATGCTGAGATGCATTTGAAAAAATAGTTGCAACTGGCGGATAAATCAAGACTTTCATGCTACTGTCACTTTTGTTGTGCGGGTTTTAAAGGAGTACTCTGTAGTGCTGATGGGATTTATTGGCTCCAGGTGAAACAACTAAAAAATCATTAGACACAACCATAAGCAGCGACCGCAAACTAAGGATGCCGGAGTGTATGGAAGGCACTGCTTGCAAGAAAGCATATTTTCATCGGCTTTTGCAAAACTGCATTTGCACGTCACATTATCACAACCTTATCTGCCCATTCATATGTTCGGCTAATTCAACTAATGAGCAGCTTAACTGCATCTAATAAATTCTATGGGTATAATTTACAACACAATATGGCTGGTCGAACAATTTCATACTGAATCACCTAACTTTAAAATGAGAGTAAACACGAAGATTTACTCCAATTCTCAAATGGGGGAGCATCTCACGACTGCTCATTCCAGAATATACAACAAAGCGATACTTTTATTGGAGACTTATGCATACAATCAGTTGTATTGAAACGTGAGTGCATTGCTAAGCATTTTTTCTTATCTGAGTTGATGAGTGGACCAGCCCATCTGGCAGAGCTCATCTAATATGGTCCTCTCTGGCATGACTTTCCGTATGTCAAACTTTCAACTTTTGTTTTCATGCCTTTCTGCGTGCAACCCTATAGTTACAGCATTTATCCATGCTCTCAGACAATTTATGCCGCAAGCCATCAAAAGAACCGACTGCTTACAAGGTTTCCTCAAAGGAGTGATCATTTGCCTCATCCCAGGAGAACCAAAATAGTGGTCACTTTCGTGGCTCGAGAGTATGAAATATTGACAGAAATTTGAATCGATTCGTTTGAACTAGAGCTATAAGGGGAATAGAATGTGCTCATACCATGTAGATCAGAACCAAATATAGGGAAATAAAAGCTTTCTCTTAAAAGGCCAGTAGAATAACTTTGGTTGCAGTTTTGGCGCCTATCGTTTTAAGACTGGCAGTGCTTTGTGAGGAGCTGGGCAGGCAAACGGTTAGACAGCTTAGTGTCATGAGGAGGTCTAAATGATTTGCAGCAATTGGCGGTCGTTGATCGCCTCATTAGAATTTCCCCAATCCTCCATGCATTCTTTGGTGCTGCCCCGCTTTTGTTACTAAGGAAAAATAAACCTTTAACACCGACGTCTACTGCTGTTCGCACTTCGACAAGGAACTCTAGGACAAGGGAAAAGTTTAGATGGTGTAGCAGAAAGGCGTAACCAAGATGAAGCCTAACACTCTTACGAGCTTTCATATATTCTTACCCACTCCCTCCTCTGCTTTTGCTGCCGGATTTTACTTCATTCTTGAGACTCGCTAACTTCACCCTATCTTTACTTGTTTTGTGCATCCAGCTCGCTCCCCCCCCCCCCCCCCCCCGCCCCGTTGAGAAGTCTTTTAAACGACGCTTTCTAAAAGCGCATACAGTACATTCAAAAAGCCATAGGGCTAGGTCATATAAATAAAGACCAACGTCCTCCTTCGTATCGCGCCCTGCAAAGAGAACGAAAGAACGCAAAGCGACCGCGCAATGACATATTTCTCAAAAATGGTTCCACGGCGATCGATTCTAGAACTGCAACCAAAATGAAACTTAAACCCCTGAAAGAGTACGAGTCGCCCACGCTATCCAAACCAACTCGCAAGCAACCTCTGAGGAATCTGAAGCATCATCCGCGGTTCAATATCACTCGATTCCTGCTAGAAAGACGTGCAGTCATCTGTGGTCCCTTTTTCGATATCTTTGTCATTCGCGATTCTAATCACTATTTCTAAACTACGGAAACGCAGTTCGTTTGCGAGCATAACCATTCCACAAGCAGTACTCACATGAACGCATGGCAATAGCCTCCTCAATTTGAGCGTGCTCTATTGAGATCGCCGTTGCAGTAATCTCTCGAACATCTCTTTTCACAGGCTTCAAGCCGCTAACAAAGCACCTGTAAAGCCAAAACTTTCCACCAGGACGCTCGGCCAGTTATTGATAATATCGCGAAACATCGTGGATAATGCCATAACAAAGGTGAAAAGTGCGTATTCCTCTCCTCATCTCTCTCGCCAAGTTTTTATATCAGATGGCTGGTCCATTGATTTTTTTTTGTGATCCCTGCCACTCCGCATTGCAGCGGCTGGTCGTTACTTTTGAGCGTGTCGTGCCGGAGAAGCAGAACGCTCATTTTGCTTCTTAGCCATAAGTACAGTCGATTTAGTATTGCTTATTTATTTATTTATTCATCTATTTTGTCTCGCATTTGTAGTTACAGCATTATGGCGTTCATGAACTCAGTGCATCGCTTGGAAGTTTATGTTTGTGTGTGTCGTAAGCAGTTAACGATTAGTACCTCCATGGGTATATACATAAAAACGTGCTGCAAATCAAATACCGTGCAATAATATCGGTGCAGCCCAACTCGTTACATGCCGTCGCTATTCCCGCATTGAATGTTTACTTACCCGGGTGGGGGGAGGGGGGGGGGGGGTGGAGGGAAGCGTGATGATAAGCCAGACGGAATTTTATGACTGTGGAGGAGAGCCAAAGTTGCCTACAGGGCACTAGAGAGCACTCCCAAAAGGAATTCACAGGTGGCATCTCGTTCCTGCTTTCCTTTCATCGAGGCCGCCACCACAAGAATAGACAATTTCCTTCCCCCATCAAAAAATCTCCTCCTCATCATCAGCAAGAAGATCTTCGCCCAACTCGCTTTCTTTTTATCGTTTCCCTTTCTCTTATCATATTAGCACTTTATACTAAGGATAGTTTCATTTGAAGACGTGAGTTGTTCCACTGTCTTTCAAAACGCTCCCAAAAGAATTTAGTTCCGACCAATCGCAAAATGGCCGCAAAACTCGGCACGTGAAACCAAATTTTGCATTTCATATCATTTCTAATATCAGCATGCAGTGATGGAAGAGGAAAGAAGCTTCTATCCCCATATATCTGCCTTCTTTTATTGTTTTCATTCTTCACACCAACCGATTTCAAGAAATGACTTTTACTGGAGTCACAGTGACTTTCGGCATTCAGTATTTCCATTACAATTTTTCCGAAACGCAGGTGGTCAGATCAGCTCGGTCGTAAGGCAGAGGCATCATTCTTAAACATGTCACTTTTGCCGGTAAAGCTGACCTCTTGAAGTGGGGAAAATGAGAGGGCGTATATTGTCGCACTATCTCTGGGATCCTCCACTGATATCGTGAAGAACTACTGATGGCCAAGGTTCAAGCGTGCCGAAACCACCTAGCACTTTATGCGACCAAATTTATGCGTTTCCAATCTTTTTTCAATGATTCGTAGATATAGTTAATAATAAAGAGCGTCCTTACTCAAATGAATGTTAGCGAAACTCCATCCGGAATATAACCTCTTGGAACATCACTCGTTAGGGCGCTAATAAACTTGTCATATATATATATATATATATATATATATATATATATATATATATATATATATATATATATATATATATATATATATATATATATATATATATATATATATATATATATATATATATATATATATATATATATATATATATATATATATATATATATATATATATATATATATACATATATATATATATATATATATATATATATATATATATATATATATATATATATATATATATATATATATATGCATATATATATAACAAGCACCATAAGATGCATCTTATACATATAAATTATGTACATACATATGTAATTTATACATAGAATGCGTTTTATGGTGCCTATATTTCTATGGTCTTGAAGTGAAGTTGAGAATTGCGTTGGATGAAGCCTGACATCTAGACCAAAACACGACGGTCGATGCACATAAATAGAAGAATAATTTTTGTTTATAAAGGATTGAATGGATTATATGGAAAGGAAGCTGTCATAGAGAAGAAAAACAAAATACATTCAACCAAAGATGAAGAATTCAGTTCTTAACGAGTCCCGAGATGACACATCAATACAAATATTCTCAGATGAGGCAGCAGCAGTAGTGCAATCACGGATAATTCGAAATGCAGATGAACAATTCAGCACAACAATGCAATTGAAGCAAAGAGCTTCTCCGCAAACAGTTGCTTGTACCTGCCGTTCCCCTTAAATAATCGCGTCGTGCACAAACGCATCGTAAGCAACGCCCAAAAGTCAACGTTCATTTGTTGCTCGTTTCACTTAATTTCAAACTTAACTCTCTTTTCGATAAAAGCATTTTAGCACTTCATTAACGAAATCAAGCAAAGAGTAATGTATGGAGCAACTAATGGAATCTCAAAACTCGGATCTATTCGAAAATTTGGCAGCATACAGTCGACATTGGTTGAGTCTGAAGTTGTTACTTTCTTTTTTGAAAGTCTTCTTGCTGAGCAACAGTAAAACGAAATGTTATCGAAATTTACTGGTTTCTTTTGCTGATTTTGAAATTTATTGACATATGATATGATTGCTTGATCTATCTCTCAAAATAGGAATTTGCCAACGAATTGAAACAGTGTAATTTTGTGATATATTCAAATCTCTCTTTGCTCACGAACTGCGGCACTAACATGTTACGATTTTAGAACTAGCAATAATGAGGAAAAAATTATAAATCGTAAAGGGATGTTGGATGTGCGTTAATAGATATTCGTCCCTCAACGCTAGTGTGAACCACATTTCGAAAATTTAAATTAGCATTGCACAAGTGATAAACATAACTTTGCTGTTGTCACTGAATGAATCAGTTCTTTTGCCTCTGACATTTGGTTATTGCATCTCAAAAATACTATCATTTATAAATACTTTCGAGCAATTTAATCGTAAGTCGATAAATATACTAGACTTCAGGCGTGCGTAGATATAAAGATGCAAAAACCGCTTTTCATCATGCATCAGATTAAACAATACTTCACGCATCTCCTCATTCATTCACAGTATCAACAGTGGAGATGAACGAACAGAGAATACGAACGAGGTTGTTGAAAACTAAATCCGAAAATGCTTCCGTTCAAACTAAGGTGAGCTGTATGAGGCTGGAGCAGTAGGTTAAAGCAATTTGCCTGCATTAAATGGCGCAGTCATTGTTAACGCAGCAAGTTAACTTGCCTAACGCTTAAAAGTGCTTGGTCCTCATGCACAACAATGGTAATAGCAGAATGCCATGCAAAGGAATGATGTCCTTTTCCTTCCATTTTTCACGCGTGCTCCTCAAATAACAATCTCGTCGCTCCCCAGTGATCACTTCTGCCCACTCGCTACTCAACTTGTGCAACCACATCGTTCTTGTCCACAGAGATTCAGAAGGCTATACTGTGCTACGGTCATCTTTTGCGCGATTTTGCATGTTTAGCGATGCCGCGCATGTGGTTGTTCATATATACGTGCGTACGTGTAGCTCCAACTTGAGAAATAGAAAAAATTGCAGTTACCATGAAGAAATAATCTACGACACGGAAATAACCTTCTGACTCAACATTCAGGTTCATGCCCCAACTTCTAAAGAAATTATACGCGGGCAAATTTATCTCAATTTTGCGCGCATTTTACGACCCACAACTCATGTTGCGTTTCACACCTTGTATAGCCGGAAAAAAACGAATCTGCTGCAGAGAAATCGCTAAGCACAGAACATACAAATCTACTGCTTCGCTTGATCCCTTATTCTTTATTTTCCTGGAAATTTGCAGCACTAGTTGTTCTAATAAACAGGATTGAAAAAACGCATAACGTACCACCTGCTTTTGTAGGCTTTCCGATCTGCCTTTGCAATGGTTTTTTTTGTGATGGTTTTGAAGTGACAGTGGCACAGCTATTAGTAGGATTCGCTGCTTTTCACTGATTGATTTCGTCTACTTAAGCTACTTTAAATTTCGACTTGATCAAAAAATGTAATTAGTGCGATCAGTCATAACCATTTCAGTACAAGTTCGTAAGAGTTGTACCTGAACTGATACAAAAAAGCAACGCTATAGCACACCTCCAGCAGTTCCTCCGATTATCGCATATCTGCTAAAAGAGTTCCAGTAATGGCTAATGGAAATCATATAGTGCAGAAGGCTAAGAGCTAAAGGAGGTATAGTTGTATCCACTTAATGGACCATTTCATACGTGCCTAATTTTCCGATCTCATAAGGCAAGACTGTTGTTGCTCGAACTCACTTCCTCGTTTATATTTTCGAAGGCAAGGATAATTGGACTGGTGGCTACATTCGTCCAGAATGGCGATAGTGCACACTAGATTCCATTATAACAACTGAATTCAACGGACTTTTTTTTCGCGCAATCAAAGCGGATGCAATGAAATTTTCTTAGTTTTAATGTATGACGACGTTGACATTAAAGAAGGGACGCTTTTTTATAAGTAAACGTTTCTCATAAGATACCTTCTCTGAATGCTTCAGAGAACCAGAAAAGTTCCTTTGGATTTATGTCCGCCTTCACTTATAAATCCCCAGGGAAGACGCAATGAACAATTACCAAAATTGCAAGCTTGTCTTCAGCTATAAGCTTTCTCATCAATCTTGAGAAATTTGTTGGTCCCGGTCCCGTCAAAATTATAGTTTTATGCCTCGCTTAAAACGCGTAGCGTTTTAATCAATTTCAGCGACGATTTCTTCTCAGAAGTTTTGAGTGTAAACGCTTAGTTACTATTTAATTCTCTAAGCCCACTGAACAGAATAAGCTAGAGAATTTTCAGTGCATATACAAGTGAATAGAATAAGGACCGATTTCTAGGAAACTCTTCAGAGAACAGTTCGGTTCTATCTTCCATTTCAGTTTGGAAGTCTCAAGTCAAACTCAAAAATTGTTTAGGCCACTTTCGCTACTGTAACGAAAATGGTTTTGCAAGGACAAATTCAGTTATAGTTCTCTAAATACATTAAAAAGAAAGAAATAGTTGTTACGGAAATTTAAACACTGTTCCGTCCAAAAAATACAACAACGTAGAGTTGAAACGTTTTGGAGGCATAGCCAGCAAAATTATATGCTAGAATGGCGCATGAATAAGGCTTGAGGCAAAAAACACGAAAGACCTCGTGCGCGAAATGAGCGGCGATGGCCATTTCACGAGAAAATGCTTTCTTGCTCTATTCCCGTCTCTTACCTAGAATGCTGCGAAGAAAGGTTTAAAAAGCAGTCTCACATTTTACTCAGCGATTTCCCCACAATGAGTAAGCCTGCTCGAAATGGACACTCGATATTAGCACCACGGGCGTCACGTGCTCTTAGATATTAAAACATTAAATGCAGTGTCGAGGTATTGGGAAGCGTCAAACTATGCGCGAACTTAAGCCGAAATCCAAAATTACCAGTCATCCATTCGGTGCACATTATTAATTCTCCTCTTTCAAATACGCGCTTTTCTTGCTCTCTCCCCGACCCCATTTAATTACTTTCAGAGATATTATTTATTCTTTACAGTACATATTACCCTGTAGTTTAAAAAGATAATTTAGTATTTATTGGGATTAGCATGCATTTGATCACTTTTGCTGATTAGTGGAATGAATATGTTGCAATGAGCTGTGCTTACGTTACTTGATAAACGAAGCTGTTGAGTTAGGCGATGCTCATGCTTTTATAAACGTTGTTATATTGCTCATGAAATGCTCATGATCATCATAGGTTATTAGTAAATAAACTCTTTGATGAAATCAGTTATATTCATGTTTACTTCAAAGTAACAGCTAAATGAAATGTTCATTAAAAAACATCCGCTTCTCATCACCTGATGAACAAGTATCAGCGAAATTATCGAGAACTTCCTCAAACTTTTGAACTTCATAGAAATCATCAGACTAAGGTTTATACTGATATCCTCAAATCTGCTTTGCCTTCTGCCTAACAAATTTCTTCCCTGAGATATACTCATATACTAACAAATTCTTCCCCCCGCCGGCAAATAACCCACATGCGCTTATAATTGCTGCATTATTATCTTCGAGGAAAAAATCGCTTTTTTTCGAGTTTCTTTCGCACTGGATTCTTTGCGAGTTCAATCCTCAAATGCATGTTTATTTTTCTTCGACTTTGAAGTATGTTCTTTGGATTGCTTTTTGCTTTATCATTAACCTAAAGGTAGTTTGCAAGATAACTGTGTTCTATGTGATAAAAGGAAGTGAGGAGAGGGGTGGACGAATCAACCTTCAAAGTGCCATCGAATAATCCTAATCAGATCATTTAAGCCAAAAAAATCAATTGTGCGCCACGCCATCGTTACCGCTAAATATATGTTCAGAAATCATTTCTTCTCGCACGAGAAGAGAGAATTTCTTCAAGCCTTTGCTTCGTTTGGATTATAGGTGTTTTCCAGCGCTGATTCCTCCCCCCTCCTAAATCACATATTCTTAGCTTATATGCAGATCCTGCGCAGGTCCATACCGCGACTCGAACAAAGAAAGAAAGTGCGAAACGCACCCTTCCCCCATATTGCGTACTCCAAGAATGAGGCATCCTCGCATCACCTTATTTCATTTTCATATAAGGAACTGAATTTAACTTCTTCAAGTCTCCGCAGTCGTTGGTTTGCAACGTTACCTACACAATGATCTTCACCTATACCTAATTCAACTCGTCATCTCTAACCGTTCTCATAGCAGAGCGCACGGGGATCAAAAGCTGCCACACATTCGAAGGGAATATTCCTTAAATCCAAAACAAGCTTTTGCCGAAAATTCCATAAAAGCTACCTTAAGCATCGCAACTGGTCGGTTAACATTCAGCACAGAGTTGCATATCGCCTGTTTTTACACCGATTCTTTGAAATCACACGACATTCAACAACGTCCAACGTGGTTTACACGCCGTTGCTTGCAGCCGACTGCACACAGTGTATTTCTAACTGAATTCATTCTCGATGAATTTTACAAGCTAACTTTGGAAAATTACTTCACAATTTTGAATAACAATATTCACAAAAATTCGTATTTCCTAAGGAACAAATTTCATTTCCTAAGCTCTTTATTCAAATAATGTCTATAGGCAGCCTCGACGCAAAGTCCTGTTTTCCACAGTGCTAGCTGGAAATGGTCACGTCATACTCACTCACGATATCACATGAGCACTTGATAGGGTAATGGAACAAAACGAGAAAAAATGTGGATGCAAAAATAAATCTCGAGTGTATGAAAACGACTCATACGAACAGTCAGCAAGGTCAACGATCGTCAATTGCAAAATCTTTTTCTAATTCCCTATGATTTCACGGTATTTTCTGTTGAACTGCTCAAGCGACCCTATTTCGTGCCTTGATCGATTTTAGTTTCTGCGCAGCATCGGCCATAACATCGTGGACCCTCTAATGAACCTTCTCACTTTATGAATTTCAGAAAAGAAATACCCAACTAAAAACTCAACTAGAAAAGTAGAAGTGCTCAACAAAACATCTTTCTCAGCAACTTCCACAACCCTTTTCTTCACCATGAAACTTCTAATGCAAAGTCGAAAGGAACTTGAATGCAGCGCTTACATAAGACATGCTTATAAGCTGTGCCAAAAACAATTCAGCTCTTCGCACGATTACTTAAGGCCATAACTAAGCTATTTAAGTAATGAACAATCATTTGAACGAAGCCATAATCAACGAATCGAGGAATTTTTTATACGGTAGCCAACTTAGGCGCGTGTGCTGCGCATCCTGTGCACACACTTACGACATGGAACAAACGATCGCTTTGAAATTCAAAAAATAAGTGGCTGCGATGTTGAAGGCAAACCTGAACGAGGATATTCCAGGGTTACTTTGAATAAATGACAGGAGTTTTTCACTGAAAAAAGTTGGGTGCATTTGGAACAAAACTGTGGAGTTCTTGTCATAGCTCAGGTATGACGTTTAATCGTAATCGTATCGAATTTGAAAAAATGCACCAGTTGAGTTTTTACAAAAGGCTTTAAAATATTGCCGAAAATACAAATGAAAACCATCATTCACTGCGCAGACGCCGCAACTGCCAGGCATATAAAATTTTCTAACGCTCAGCATTTATCATCAAATCACGAACGCATAACCCAGACAGAATAAAAAATTGTTCTGGACAATATATCTTCTATACCATTTACGGCACCAGAAATGCGCCGTGCATTCTACTTTAAACGTTACTCTGATATATGACTACATAATTGAAATTCTCTGAGAAATCGAAATTTCCAGGTAACGCACTGCTTCCATCATTTCAGAATTAACAAAAAACTGTGGACTTTGGATCAATCCTAAAGCTATAGTTACTTCAACGAGTTGGAGCGACAAACTTTGTTGATCCTGAAGGGCACGCTGAGCATGATTTCTCACCAGATCCGTCCTTCTTTGGAAGGGTGAGGGAAGACTGGGGAGGGAGGTGGAGATGAGACTCCGATCAAACTCGGTTTACATATTGTACCATCCAGGGAGACATCTTTTTTTCTCGGGTTCCGCTGTAACCCCCTAAATCCGCTTTTTTATCTAAGCCTCGTTCGGCTTCACACTCAGAGTTCTCAAATTCAGCTCACTTTCTGATAAGCTGAATTAGCTTCGAGACTTTACAAAAAACTAGTGAGCAAGACACAATGATGAGCACAAATTTTACACAAGGTGGGCGTTGCAGTAATGCAAATCGCAGGTACTTTAATGAATGTGGAGTACAGAAAAACTGAATGTGATTTACTATCTCGCTTGTTTACGACGTTTAAATCACTGTCAAGTGGTAACCTTGAGCAGCTCATGAGAGCTTCATAAGTTCTGAGCAACATTCAAGCGCTGGATTCGAACATTTAAGTAACGTGGCCTATTCAGCTGATTTTCGCAGCCAACTTAATAAAAAACCATTACCGATATTTGCAACTAACAAAGATTTATGATTTAAATGCATGAAACTTTATGCGAATCACGCAGCATATACATTTCATGGTGTCGTGTTGCTTCATTTTAAGTGCCCTAGAAGTGAATAAACACGACCTGCAGCTTTTGTAAAATGAAATGCAGTTAAGAGAAGTGAGGTGAAATGGGGTGAGAATATTAGTGTTAATGGGAGCTGTGCACGTTGCAGACGTCGAACGTCCCACCTCATTCAGCTGGTGCTCTTGTGTTGCAAAATGCGGACTGAGCAGCTCAAAGTTAACAACACTTTGGCACACAATGCACTGCTCGCAGGCAGGCAGCCTACTCTTCACTCTAGCTTTAGAGTCCAACGACAGTGAATGCATTCAAATGCTCGGAAAGGAAAGAGAAAGCAATCTGTAAGCCGGATTAAAACATCCAATGTTTCGTTCTGAGTAATGAGAAGGGAACAGAAGGATTAGGATGATAGCTGGAATAAATTCCTAGCTCAGTGATGAAAATTTAGAGGAGCGGTGACTATGAAGAAATCGTTTCTGTTTCAGAACAGTACCCCGCCCCCCCCCCCGCACCGCCCCATCCCCTAATCCTTCGTCTAGCACCCCGCCATAGTAGTTAAACAGCACTGCTTGCATGGTCCCTTCTAAATATCGTTGCTTGGCACTTGATGAAAAGTTGACAGAAATACTTCTTGCTAGATCTTCTCCTGAGACAACTCTTTATTCGGGGCAACGCGTTAGGTAAAAAAAAAGAAAGGCGACACTAACTCTGCGTTCGTGCTTCCAAGAGCGAGAACGGAGTGGGAGAGCTGCAATGGTGGCTTATGTAAATTCTTAGTGCATCGAAGAACACAATGGCTGCGAAGAAATAAAACGCAATTGCCATAAAATACATTGCTTGTTTGTTTCTCCATAGAACTCATGTTGTTTGTTGGTGCACGCGTCATGTCGATAGCAAAACACCGCTTATGCTCTGAAGCATAGCTTTACCGTCATTATGGTTGAATACTTCATTTGCAGTTAGTGTCACCTATTTACGAGTTTGACGGACATTTTTTAAACCAAAAATCCTCTTTTGTATAAGAAGTTTCTGAATGTTTGAATTACTTCATATCTGCTGAGGATGAGTGCATTGATTGCAAAATTATGTTCTAGCCTACCGATTCCCACGAACTAACAATTACTGAGTGAAGTCTAGAGAACATTCAGAGCTAAGTGAGTGTGAGGAAATAGAAACGACGCAACCAATTGTGCATAAATGATATGTAGACTTACATCGATCAAGCAACCTGCCACAAGTCAACATTACTAGCAGCACTGCACCTCCTATGCGTCTCCAGAAGATATCGGGCATTCCTGATTTGGGTCTACGCAAATTCACGTTTACATTTATTTGGCAAACATCGGTCGCGGGTACCGCAAAAGCACAAGGAGACTGGCGATTTGAAAAGTTGACGTTATTGGCAGATAGAAACCAAGTGGTCATCTTCAAAAGTTCCTTTGTTTGTTCATCACTTACCATATAAGCACACATTTTGCTCGCTGATTTATTGGTCATCCACAGCAAAAGTTTTTGCGCTTTCAGAGAGGACTGCTTCTCGCATACGAGGACTCTTTCAACTCCTTTTATATTCTACATTTCCCAAAAAATTTTGCTGCCAACTTCAGCAACAAGTTCGACGTCTCTTTCCTCACACTGCTCTGACATTCTAAGCGCACACCGGTCTCTTCACCACTTCCTAGACGTTAAGCAATGCAGAAAACGAGTGTTGAAAAAGACCTGCGTAATTAGAGCAGGAGATCCGCTACACTGTAGGCGCGTGTTAACGTTTGTTACGTTGAAAGGGGCGTCTGGCTGGGTAACCGTCCACTTAAACTATCTTTCGGTTTGCCACTGCCGCTGGCTACAACTGGCATAGAAACGAAATGAAGAGCATACGACTGTCACAAATGCCCATTCGTTACACGCAGAAGTGACACGTTCCTGAGCGACTTTTTAATATTTTCAAGACTGCATGCACATGATGCAACAAATATCGGTGTGCGTAAGCATATGAAATGTGTTCTGCGGATAGCTGCCTTGAAAACGAAAATAATCCACTATTGGCCCGTTGAAGCATTCATTAAAATAAAAGACTTTTTTACGCATACAGTGCACCGAAACGCAGGTGGATTTGCACAAAATAATTTCTCGGAAACCTCTTATATGGCAAGCATTACTATATCCATTCCCAGAAATTTTTCTGGAATGTTTAACATCTTTCTAGATATGAGCCTTCAAACCCTTGCATCACGAGGGATTTATTGGAATAGAGTGATAGGAGGTGAAACAATAATTCCAACTTCTTTTGTGATATGTTTCTAAACATGGTTAAGTGTACCTTACCTGTGGGCGCGAAATTGCTTTGAAATTTCAAACATTTCTCAACGCCTTTGTGCGACAGTTGTGTGGGGATTACTTGGCCCTTAATTTTCTTCAAAGTATTATATTTTGCTTACTCCCACCGAAGTCGATTCACCTGTTTTTATGAGCAGTGCAAAACGAAACTTAGTTAGCTGCAAACCTGGCAAATTTTTTGGTTTCTTTGAACAACTATTAGATCTTTTGAAGGTGGATCGACATGAGTGTTGCATTAGAGGGCATTATATGGTGCACATTATGCGCGTTAAACTGACAATAGTGTGGTTTGGAATAAAGACACGGGATAGAAAAACAGGTCTGTACATTAAAAGACGCACAAGCACGACTTTGCAGATTTGCATATGCAAGTGCCATAACACATTCTGCAAATGCAAAGTTGAAGAATTTTTTCAACTACGCTGTCGCATGGCATCAAAAAGGTGCTACAAACATTTTAGGCTAGGCGCAAGGAGGCTGACCTAGTAACCTTGTTATTCACCGTCTCCGAAATTTATGGATCTGCAGTGCCGTTGATCTTTCAGCAAATTTTGTGCTTTGCTCTCCGCGCCCTCCTTTTCCTTGTCATGCAACGATATTGAACAATGGAGTAGCTTCAGTATTGCTTGTGGATAACAGCCTTCAAACAATTACTAGCACTTCACTCTAGCAACAACATAATAGAATATTCACAGGTGTCAGAGATGCAACCAATGATATCAGTATCCACTAGTGATCACTGTGAGCAGACTGTTAAATATACTACGAAGCGACCGTGTTTCCAGTAGTGGCAGCAATCAGACTACGGCAAGGATGGTGATAATATGATACTCTCATTAAGCAGCAAATAGTGCTATAGCAAAATCGAGTAAGCGATATTAATAGTGGTAGTAATGAGCATAGTATATGCTATCATTGCTTAAGTAATGCTTCCTCCTCATACCCAATTAATTTTGGTGGAGTCGGTAGTAAACAGTGCGAGACGCTGCTCTATGTAGTATTTGATGCTGTCTTGAGTAGTTCTGGACGCAACCAGCTAACGCTCATATTTACAGTGCTAATTTCTACTGAGATTAATAACAATGAATAAGGCTTCAGCTACCAAATCATCGCGGTGCTAATTGACTGTAATGGTGTTTTACAACGAGCGGTATTAAGTAATACTGGTAGCAATGTTTTAAAATGTTAAGTGCCACCGTAGACATACTGCATTAGTAGCTGTTCGTATTATTGTTTGCACACGGCAATTTGAGATACTGGACCAAATAATAATTAACAACGGTAGCTGCACTGATAAATCTAATTTGCACTCACGCCTGTTACTTAAAAAACATTGTGTCAGGTCATTCTGGCCGTGAAAATTTACGACTGTTTGGTTCGTAATGAGAAGAAGATCCAGCGATCTCCAGATAGGGAACCCGAAAGTTCTCCGATAGGAAGGTAAAGGATAACGATCGTAGAGATCAGATGCATGCTACATTTCGCGTAACTGTTAACTTCATCAGTGCTCCTTCCAAGGCGTGTCAATGTGCTCCTGTTCTTATCAAAAAGGCTTTTTGCATCGTCCCGTTTTGATTACCATAAAGATCACCATACTCACTTTTCGAAGCCTTTCATTTTGCTTGTTTTCATTCGCAAAATTCTTATCTTTTTTTCTAATGTCATGCAAAGTGATGGAGACCCTGCTGGGTGGCAAGGAACCAAAAACTAAAAGCTTACTGCTTACCTGATCGAATTAATGAAATATTAAATAAATCACTCCATGCAACATGAGATATTCGAAACATCTTACAGTGCTTTTTTTCCTCTCCATTATTCAGCTTGCTCACTTTAACTCTTGCAGTACTAGCATATTAATAAACTAAGCAATTTTCGACCCCATGTGTCGTATCACAGAACATGAGTCGTTCATTCTGGTGGAATGAGATATAAATCGAAATGAGAAGCCCGCAAGCCATAAGCACATTACTCTCTATACAATTTTATAGAGAGTAATGTGTATAGAGCAAAAAGCGACAATCACATGAGATTTGCATGGAATGGCAGTCTAATAATAAACGCAACGGAACACATACTAATTTAAGTGGAACGACTACGAGAGCACTCTCCCAAATGAGGCAGACAAAAACTGTCATTTTAACTCGTGAATATGACACCACAACAGTCAGCACTTCTCATTTGAAAAGTGAACGAAGGAGCTTTTAAATACTGATAGGTAGTATATAGAGTGGAGATCAAAGTGGTTTGCTTATTGCATCTTCAGTGTAATTTTCAACAATCATTGGCGGCTAGAGGCCAATAGATTGTTTCCTTCTAAGTCTTGAGGTGCTTTTCTTTGAGAGGCAGCTGTCAATTTTAATTTTCCTCTTCATGAAACTCTGCAATGCTCGACTACTTGCATCATTTCGATTGCTTCATTTTTCATCCTCATTTCTTATTCGGATGGCAGGCCTAATTCTTCGTCGATTATCTGGTGCAGTTTTGGAACAACTGTCGTCGACATTCTGGTGATTTGTACGCACTTAATGGATCGTCGAAACTGGTTCGACGTCTACTGATTTTTGTAAGACAGCAATGTGATTTCCCTCAACACGTGATTTTTGTTTGGATCCGCAAGAACGTCCCGGTGGACCCTTTTTCAGTTCTAGTTAGGAATGTTTTGAGAAAATTTTTTGAAGATCAAGAAACAGAGTCAATTGGAAAGAATGCATGTGGTTTCCCTCCGCTATTCGTTGTTACAGCTCTCATTTATACAATATAGTGGTCGAAGACTGCGAGTCCAATTTCTTCTGCTACCGTAATAAAGAAACCATTTCGAACGTTGCTAACATAGAGTAAATGTGCTAATCAATGACATCGCATTCAGTGGAAATTGTCTGCAAAAGAATAGCTTCTCATCCTGCCTGCTGAAAAATTAAAGAACGATCAGTGCAAACTTTATGCAAGCCTTTTTTAAATTTTCAAATGCCTATATATTCTGTCAAAGCTGGTGGTTCAAAGTCAAATACGGTCGCTCGCTGATATCCATTACCCTGATGAAATTATGTAATTCCAGGTTCAATGAATCTCGAACAGGAACTGCTGTGCAAACACACGCAGACAAGCACAGACGCAGCCCTAGACCATGGCCTCATCATAATGCGTCGTTGCAATTCTAAATTTCAAACTTACATCGAGTGTAAACGATTTCAACTTACTCGGCATGAATAATGTGAGTACCAACGAGTACATCAAGTAGCGCACTTCCAAGATTACTTAGGCATTGTCAGTTTATCGAGTTGCTTCTATTGCGTTCAATTTTTATCAATCTAAATCATCGTTCTTTTCATCGCTTTTTTACAGCCATTAGAAATTAAGGCGTCCTTGTTGTATTTTTTCACAACACAGTGAAATTCCAAGAACATTCCTGTACAATAGCTTGCTTCGGTTAAAACTGGTCACCAAAATTTCCAGGCTATCAGCACAAATTCCATAAACAAAAGCGCAAACGAATCTCTTCTGTTGAAACCTGCGAACATATTTTCAAACGCTTCGAAGCTGGTTTCCATGCACACTCACTTCAGCTGGATATTCAATGGGCCTGTGATGCTGCTGACTTCAGCCTTCTTTTGCAGAATGGTGCTCAAGGTATCTATATGGGAGAGTTGTCGTAAAGCTGTCAGATGGCTACTTGAATGGGACAGTGTCTCCGATTGCAAGTGGTAAAATGTTTAGGTTCACCGACGATATACCACTCTTCTACAGCGTTTTTCCAGCTAGAGCGAAATTAGTAGGAGTCAGAATCAGCGAGAATTTTAGTGCAATTTAAAGGCACCTTGGAAGGAAGCTCAAAAGGACCACCTTAACCATATCAGGAATGGCCAAAACAACTATCGAAAACAAACCCCGGTTCATCGCTCCAGAGAGGAAACGAAACAACCGAAGTGAGTCGTTTGCAGGTATTCCTTACTGCTTCTACTCAAGCCTTTCCCTTCGTCACGCTGTAAACAAAACTTCACAGTAGTGTCCAACCAGCTAATATTGTAGCGATGCTAAAGAAAGTTTCGTGAAGCAAAATTGATTTTCTTCCTTAACGATGAGTAAGCAAAGAACACCCTGCAATCCATCCGAAATTACTAACCACTATATGTGTATAATTGACTATGCTGATGCTATTTTGCTATACTGGTATTATACTGATGATATTCTATATTGATAACCAAGTATACCTGCTGCTGAGCAGCAATACTACCCAAGAGACACAAACAAACTAATCAAGGTTGAGCTGCAAACTCAATGAAGC